>JH431624.1:0-15644 GCA_000239455.1 Strigamia maritima | reverse complement strand
TTCTAAATTTGGTTGTAACCACCTTGGTTCAGTCCTGTTCTAGTCTTTTATTTTTTGTGTTTTTGTCAAATTTGGTTGAACCACCTTGGTTCAGCCTGTTCAGTCTTTTATTTTTTTCAAATTTGGTTGAACCACCTTGGTTCAGGCTGTTCAGTCTTTTTTTTCCAAATTGGGATGAACCACCTTGGTTCATCATGTTCAGCCTTTTATTTTTTCCAAATTGGGATGAACCAGATCATCCTATTGAGTCTGGTTTTAGATATCGAGTTTTAGATATACCGACTGTTCAGCCCGTTCAGCCCGTTCAGCCCGTTCTTCCTTTTATACTGTGCCTTTGTTTGCTCGTTATTGTGCATTATTAATTGATTTTTATTTATTTTTCTCAATTTGTTTAGATTTGTAGAGAACAATTTGTTGCGCTTCATAGTGAGCCTTTATTGGAATCTTTATCACAACAGTTAAATGAAAATTTTTGGTAAGTTATTTTATATATGCTAAATTGAAATTTTATACTTATTTTTCTCATTTTATCAGTAGTGGTCTAGAAGAACAATCAACTTTACAGGAAGTACTATCAAAAGTTCCCTTGAAAGGATCGTTTGATCTGAAAAAAGTCCTTGAAGCAACATATTTTTTCAGTTGAAGTATTTTTATTAAAAAGAATAAAATCTTATTATTTTAAGAAAATAGTGTGGAAGTTCTATATTGTCATAATTGAACGTCACAAAGTCATTAAGATAAATTAATTTAACAAAAAATTAAATTAAATTAATTCATCTTCATCATACTTGGGCTCAAATTGGTATTGCTATTGCTGAATTTCTCCATTCTCCATTTTGAGCCGAATTACAGCCTAAGCTATACTAAACAACCATAAAATGAGAGCTCAACCACACCTAACATCAAATCCAGTTTTCCCCATTTTTCAAGCTCAAGCAGCAGAGGCATCACCTTAAATCTTGTTTACAGAAAAATTGGATAAAATACAACAGTTTAATTTATCAGTATATTTTTTAATCATAATGTATAATAAGAATATTTAAAAATTCATCGGAAAGATTGCCAGTTTACAGCTTTCCCTCGTTAACCGAATTAGCGCGCAATTTATGATTCAATCCAAACCAATAAGAATTGACTGTTCATGTAAATTCACCAACCAATAGGAGTCGACACCGTGTCGGAGTCGCAAAATGGCGACTCTCGTTGAGTATTTACTAACATTAACCTCTTTTTTGGTAAGTTTTTATTCAGTTATCGACCTAATTTTTACTAAAAAGTAATTTTTTATGTTACAGATAGTTGTAGTTAAAGCTTCTGCTGACTGGTCAGCAGAAGATTGTTTTAATTTAGGCTTTCATAAAGCAAACTTATTGTGTAGTTCTTGCGACCACCTGAGACAGTTTGATTTAGATGTCATTAAAGATCATTGTAAACAGTGTTGTCATGCAGATGAAGACAAAGACGCAATAAAGGTAACCAAAATTTAAATTAAAAACAAAAATTGATAAAAAATAATTTTTGTTTTAAATTTTAGAAATATCCGAAAGCTGTTTTAGAAGTATGTGGATGAAAATTGGGACACTTCCCCCAAGTCCAAGGTGATAATAATAATAAGTTTGATTAATTAATTTTTTAAATTCTTATTTATATTTTTTAGCTTTTGTCAAGGGTGAAAAAGCTAAAGCTTATCCGGGTCTAACGATTCGTTACGTGCGCGGAGCTGATCCAAGCATCAAGTTGTTAGATAACTCTGATCAAGTGCAAGATGTTTTAGCCATTGACAAATGGAACACGGACTCGGTGGAAGAATTCTTGAACACTCATCTGGGGAATGATGAGAGCAATGAAATATAAATAAATTTGTAAATTGTGGATACGTACTGGAATTATGAAGGTCTGCACTGGAAAGCTTATTTAAAGCTCAGTTAGACCTGATTTTCAGGCCAGAAAGATTTGAATAAAGAAATGTTACGTTTCGAATATTTGTTTAAAACCTTGATTATTCAAGAAAAATTGAAGGAAAAATTGTCCAGAAATAATGATACGGTACTATTAATATTAGGTATACTTTTTTTCAAATTTGTTTCAGGGGGCTACTCACAAGTACTATCCAGACCTATATTGTTTACCACTTTTGGGGATCGGATCGGACGATAGAACTGGTTTTGCAACATGGTATGGTCATTCTCGCTTTACTGATGCACACAATATCCAAGTAAGAATAAATTTTTTTTTTTGTTTATGAATTTTTAACTCTCAATCTTTCCAAATTTTAGCCACATTTATGATTTTATAACTGCAATAATGATTAGTGATTTGGTTTCTGTTGAAATTCTTTACAGTTTTATTAAATTTATTATATTAACTTTGAATGTTTGAGGCAATGAAATGAAACAATGATACAACGCCCAAACCTCATTGAATGCAATGGTTCAACTATTGTAACGTGTGGTTTGGTAGTGTTATCGTGACGAGGTTTGGCGTATAAAGCTGACAATGCAATGATGGTCTCCACTTACATCACGGGAAGACAACAGAACATAATTGCATTGTGGAAATAATATGATATAGTCTATGGGGAATTTAAAATCCGTCCTAGGAGAGGGCTATCAACTAGTGTTTAACATGTTTACCAATGCAGTTTCTACGATGTGAGAAGATGTAATGGGAGCTCATGCCAGCATCACATTTCTGTTTGTTTGAGTACATATTGAGACTGGTTAAAAGTATATTTTGAATTTTTTTTGAATTTTTTTTATTGATATGGGTCAGAATTAACCCAGCATGGCCGTATGAAGGTTAAGGTTAGGTTGGTGAATACTAAGTGGGTCGAATTGTCGTGGGTCGAAAATGAAATTTTCATTTTCGACCCACTTCTTGTTTTAGTGATGCCGTGGGTCGAATGGTTGCCGTGGGTCGAAATATAAATTTTTTGAATTTTTTTTATGCTTAAGGTCGAAAATGAACATGAATGGTCGACATGCAAATGGTTGGTTGGCCTCACTTGATTGGTAACCACATCCGATGAGGATATATATAAATCAGGCGCCGCAGGCGCAAAGCAGATTTTCTGATGCATTCCGGTAGTAGTGAATTTTTATTTCGAGTTTTAAAATTACCCACAAATAAAATATGCCTAAGGTCGAAAATTAAATTTTTTAAATTCGAAAAAATAAGTGGGTCGAATTATAAGTGGGTCGAAATGCCGTGGGTCGAAAATGAAATTCGACCCACGGCAATTCGACCCACTTACCCCGCGCCGTTAGGTTACCCATCACCTATGGTGATACTACCGTAGGTGATACTGACAACGTGGTGAAACGAGGGTTTGCAAGGGCGAATGATCAGTAGTCCCATGCCGTGGAATTTCCATGGGTACATCTTGGGTTACGTAAGGGATTTACACGAAAACTCTGTTTTTGGGGATTGGTACTATCACGAGGAGTAATAACAGCAGTTATGTCGAAATGCTGTCTGTACATTCATAGTTTTGGACTTTTGGTCTATTCAGCTTTAATATGCTGTTCTATTTAGGTATTTATTTTAGGTACAATTTATACAAAAATTAGTAAATACAATTAGTAATTCAATATACATAAATTATTTCTTCAAACAACTGAACTTGCTCTTGATTTCGGACTTAATTTTAACAAATGCAGAAAAGGCATTTCAAAAATTAGAAAAAGTGGTATGGCAAAAACATAAGTGAAAAAAATATTTGTCACTGCATAATAAATCTACAATAAAAAAAGTACTCCTTTAAAAAAACTCAAATACGGTATTTAATAACAACATTAGGTGCGTTAAATTTGATTTAGAGAAATTAACTTATTTGACTTAACTGCTAAGTTGACTTAAACTTATTACACGTGACGTTTTGGACGTCATAGTTATGGCAAATGACTCGCTTAAGGTAATTAATCTCACTTAAGTTGCGTTCAATATTGCCTGAATAAAATTCTTAAGTGTGTAGTTGACTTAAAGTGGCAGGATATGATGTATTTGATGTCATATTCATCTAAAACCTCCTACTTTAGACATCTTTACTTAAAATACGAATTGGGTAACTTAAGTAAAGATGTCTAAAGTAGGAGGTTTTAGATAAATATGACGTCAAATTCATCATATCCTGTCACTTTAAGTCAACTACACACTTAAGAATCTTATTCAGGCAATATTGAACGCAACTTAAGTGAGATAATTACCTTAATGCTTAGTTCCCACTTGGCAGAAATTCCGACAGAAAATTTTCTGCTGCAGAAAATTTTGAGTGTAGAAAGCAGCAGTGTTTACAAATTGCCTTCCTTAGCTGGCATCCATTTTTAAATTCTACTTTTCTGCACTTTTTTCTGCACTTTTTTGCCCACTTTTCGTCCACAGGTGGGAACCAATGACAGTTTTCTGCACAGCAGAAAATTTTCTGTTGGAATTTCTGCCAAGTGGGAACTAAGCATAAGCGAGTCATTTGTCATAACTATGACGTCCAAAACGTCACATGTAATGAGTTTAAGTCAACTTAGCAGTTAAGTCAAATAATTTAATTTCTCTAAATCAAATTGAACGCACCTATTATACTTACCAAAAAAACATAAGAAAAGTGAGTAGTAACATCTGCTCTACCATACGCTACAGTAATTACTAAAACATGAATCAAATATGCGCAATATGAAAGCCGACTCAAGGGTTGCCACAGTGGCAATGATAAAATATAATTGATAATACCTAGTTTAATACAGTAATTAAATTGTCAAAAATAATAAAAATATTTTTTTTTATTATGGTACAGTACCTCCATAGCCATTTTTGCAAGCAAATATTACCCAACATAACATAAGTGACCATAATGAACGCGAAAAAGCGTGATAAATAGAATCGAGTGTTAGATTTATCCATGTATTTGATTTATACAAGCCACACATTAAACATAGACCTGCTATTGCTGATAGGAACCATCCAAGACATACCATCCACTTGAAAATTAAGTTCTAATTAGTTTTGGCTGGATTAACAAATCTTTATTTATTGTCAACAGATATTACTAGTTTTAAGGGTCGTTGAAATTTATGGCTTTTTAGTATCCAACCAAATAAAATTCCTATAAAATATGGTGCTATGTGAAGGTAAGGTTTATAATAAAAATTATCTAGAGCTTCATAGTATAGATCTGACTTAGGGAATCTGTAAAATAAAATTAAACTTTTATTTTATTATTTTTATTGTTCATGTTGTATCATCAACTTAAATTTCAATAAAATCAATATCTGCTTTCATCTTGTAATGAAAACCTATAAGCCCACTTGATAACCAAGATATTGCTATAAATATTCCTGATAAAATTACACCAATTGGATAATATCTAAAAAAAAAAAAAAAATAAAATATTTGTAATTATTATTTTAACCATAATTCAAGAGAAATATAAATTACTGTGAGAGTAAGATCAAAATCAATGGGCTTAAAACATAGAATTGCATGTCTGTTGCCAAAAACCAACTGTGTTCTAAACACTGCATCATGCATCAATAGAAAAAATATATATTACAATTTGTTAATACATTTTTGTGTAAATTTTTTGTTACCAAATATTTAGCTGGTACAAAATTATTTAAATACAATATGTTGAGCCACCAATTATTATTGCAGTTATTTCCTTCAAAGCCATTTGATGTCCCGAAAGGACCAACAGAAAGGTAATTAGCCACACTATTATCAACTATTAGTATGAAAAATATATACACTGGAGTCAATCTAAACAAGAAAACAAAGAATAGTGAACTTCCATTTACTTCTGGCATGACTTTTCTAAGGAAATTAAAATTTAAAATTATTTACCAGCTGTGCAAGATATTATAATTTAAAGATTTGTATCATTTTAAATTTAAATTTTAAAAATTTGATTTGTAATAATAATTATTACATATCAAAAACCCCATTTGTAAATTGAATGGAAAAAATAATTCAAAAAAAAAAAACTTACCTTATGTATCTGTAGAGATAAAATTTAATCCATGATGTTTTACCATAATTTTCTTCACAGTGTAATATATATTCATAAGAGACTAATAGCCCACTTGAAAATGACAATTAAAACCAATAAATCAAAAAACAACAAATCAAAAAATTCAAAATTAAGTTACCTTAGAAAGAAAAGAGTGTCTGTCGCAAAAACGACTTTTACAAGAACTTCATAAACAATTGTTTGCATTGCTTCATATATACTTAAATAATTATCTGAAATATTTTTTTAAGTTAATGTGAATACAGAATTACAGTAATAATAAAAAAACATTACCTGCCATCATGGCACCTGTGAAACTTGACTGATATGCAATAATCCACATCATTGTTATAACTCGAATTCCATTTATGCATTCTATACTGAGCTTAGATTTTTAAATTCAAGTAATTTGTACACATTTCCAAGTAATGAAAACGCAAGAATTGCTTCCTTCGACAATCCTGTGACTAAATTTCATATATAAATTTTTGTGCTAAGACTTATTTCTAATTTTGTATAAATACAAATATGGTTATAAACCATGTGAAATTATCAGTTATCACCTATAAATGCACATCAGTACCTTCTTCATCCCTTGATATAGCTTCTTGGGATTCATTTGAATCTCCATTTCGATTTGATGTTGAAATGCCACTAAATGTAGTAAAATATACACCATTGTTTGGATGATGTCGATTGTAATTATTATTGTTGTTGTTATCTTTTGTAGAATGTAAGACATTTCTACTTAAAGTTGAATTTTGAGTTATATCACACCTTCTAGTATGCAGAAAAAACTTCCATTTCCTTCCTACTCTAATTATTTTGAAATATTGCAAGTACAAATCAAATGCAGTGGCCATAAAAATTATTGTTGCAAATATGCTACCAATAACTCTAATAATAAGAATTTTAATATAAAATATTTAAATATTATTATAGGATATATTTAAGTAGAATTGTACTCACAATGCCAATATAACATTTCTATCTGTCCAGAAGTTAGGTTTTTCTGGCAAACATGAAACATTTGTCACATTGAAAATTTTTTTCATAACTTCAAAATCTATAAATTAGAAAGATTCACAATATTTTTTTAAAGTATTCCTCTTATGTGACATTGCCTGTGATAGCTGATAAAAAATCAAATATTTCATCTGGCGAACACGTATTAGGTACACATAGTCCCCATCGCAAAGGCGGAACTGTTTTTAAGTTATCCAAACCCATAGGCTGAAATAGTGAAATTATAATAATAATTATAATAAACCAGACTCTTCCATAAAACATGAAATCTAAAAGCATAGTTTATATTATTATTCAAATCATAATAATAAAGCAATGAAAATTGGTATACTCCTCATTAGTTTTTTTAAACTGCTTCTTAGCTTTTCTGCATTGCTTGTGTCAAGCTTTTTGTCAAGCTTTCTTGCATTGCTTGTTTCAAGCTTTTCTGCATTGCTTTTGTCAAGCTTTTCTGCATTGCTTGCGTCAAGCTTTTCTGCATTTCTTGTGTCAAGCTTTTCTGCATTGCTTGTGTCAAGCTTTTCTGCATTGCTTTTGTCAAGCTTTTCTGCATTGCTTGGGTCAAGCTTTACTGCATTGCTTTTGTCAAGCTTTTCTGCATTGCTTGTGTCAAGACCACTACCACTGACCCGCCCCTTTATGACTATCTTTCACCCAAATATTCTACACTCGTCCATCCGACAAACGCATCGAGGGTTGTCACCAACTCCCGATGATAACTCCTCTTCTTCATCCTCGTTGTCACCTGGCCCATTTCGTTCGATTGTCGTCGAATTATCGGTTCCCTTACGACTCCCAACATGCGGTTCATCGTGTCGTCTTGTTAGGCATTCGTTCGGTCGTCGATTTTGTCAGTTTTTGCCTAGATTGTCTGAAACGTCCCCCTCCTTGGTGTCTCCTGCATGGTCGTTGTTTTGTCGGTCTTCAACTTCATTTTCGCCATCGTTTATCGCACGTCACCTAACTGCCAGCCAGCTATCTGAACTTGGACCTCTCCATACGATTTGCGTCGTCTCATCTTCATCTTTTGCCGACATAACTTCTTCATTATGCTGCTTCTGCTTCTGCAACGTCCCTAACTTGCTTTACTTCATCCTCTGATCCCGTTTTTTTCAATTAAAAAACCTCGTGTTTGCACCTTTGTTTGTCTGCTTCAAACGGTTGCACCCCCGCACTTGGCGGTCTCGGATTTCGTCGTTTGCTTCGTTAGTTAGTTCTTCATTTTACATCTCTTGCATCGCCTCGCCTCGCTTCGCCTCGCCTCAAATCGCATCGCCTCACCTTCCATCGTGCAATCGTCTTTTTTCGTTTTTTTCCACTGCATTTATCCTCGTCATCTGTCCGCCGCTCGCTTCTGCTATGGTCACCACTTCTGATATGGTCACCACGTTCATATCGAACGTGGTGACCATATCGGAAGTGGTAACCATAGCAGAAGCGTGCGGCGTCACCACGTTCGATATGGTCACCACGTTCGATATGGTCACCACATGGTCACCATTTGTTTTCCCGCTTTCGTCGCTTCTTCTTCATCTTACTTTTTAGTTCGCAATCATCAGTCGCCCGGGTGGTCCGCAAACTCACTCTTTCCAATTTTAACAAAGACTATTTTATTCCATTATGTTACACAATATTTATACTAAAATGTTAATCCCTTAATCTCTAATCACGTTTCAATTTGATTGGTCAGTTTGTCTGACTACTACCACTGACCCGCTCCCTTATGACTATCTTTCACACAAATATTCTACAATGCATTGTTTCCTAAAAGAAAAAAATGCACATACTGAGTTTTGTAGATAAATCTCTGCTTAGTGCATCTTTAATTACCAAGATTTGTCATTACAGTAGTACCTTATATTCCATTATCATTATAAATGTGGATCAAAAGCAGGCCAAACATTAATTTTGGTCACATTAATTCGAGCTAGGTTCAAGAATATGTGTTATATTAATAGCCACGAATAACTTGCATAATTAGACTTTGCAGACATTTTTGGCTGACAATAAAAGAACAAATTGTGAAAACATCACTTTATCGCCTATGATAAAGTCTGTTTTTTTAAGGCCATTAAAATAATATAAAGAAAAATCTTGTGTTTAACAGTCTAAAATCTATATTCTTCTTCCAGAACAAACACAGGCATTGTAACACTTTGTTATCTGTAATCCGATTAGATGCAATTGAACAACAAAACATGATTATCTAAATCACTTTTCTTTAGAAGAAAAAACTGTACCTACTTTTTAATTAATGAGCAAATAGGTTAGTTGTTTTTATAGTAGCTAAACTGTATATTGTATGTACTTACCGTTTAATGTATCTATCTATATACATATAGTAAGGTTTGAACTCCGGTATAATGACACCACCACAGCATGCGGTCTAATGGTTGTGTTGTTGTAATGAGGGCGTCACGCCTACGGCGCTGCGGCTAACGCTTATTCGGTTGCAATTGTTGGTTCTGTGCATTGTTCAAGTTCGTGGCAACACGGCGGCACCAATGACAGCCAAACAAACAACAATCGAATCAGAGTTATGGCCGCATACTGTGTAAGTATATTATTTTATTAACTGATATATTTATTTATATTTTATTTAACTGAACGGCAGAGCAGTGGTCAGAGCCAGGGTCTGGGGAGGGGACGGCAGACGCAATGATGTGCCGGCTTGGGCGCATATGTTCACCGGCAGAGGTTAGATTAGCCTGCGTAGCGCAGCAAGCGGAATCCGTTGTTAGATTTACAGGGGTTAGGGGTCTGGGTTAGCGATAGGGTTGGGCGAAAAAGAGCTACTGTGGCAGCGCTGAAATTTTGCTACTTTCTATTGCTAAGTCGGAAACCCAGGTAACACCAATGTTGCATGGAATGTTCCAAATGATACTTCTTCTATCATTGCTGCACTATTGCCAACAGTGCAGCAATGTTAGAAGAAGTATCATTTGGAACATTGCAGCTACATTGCAACGTTGCAGCAACGTTTGGTGTTACGTGGGAAGTAGCGCCAATTGAATTTTTTGCCCTAAATAGCGAAAAAGTAGTGCGAGTCGAACTACTTTTTTGCTATTTCCATACCTAGGCAAAACGTCACACAAACGTTATTCAAATGGCATTTATGTACGATATATCGTCGCCAGAGTAAATGGAACGTTTCATTACTCTCTGACGTTGCAAATAGCGGAAAAGTAGTGCATCACATGCTTTATTTTCAGCAAGTAGCGACGCGTCGCTACAAATTTTTCAAAGTAGTGGTAGCGCAATGATGGTTCACTATTTTATAAAATTGTAGCGCAACACTAGCGGCGCTATTTTCTTCAGTAGCGCGCCCAACCCTGGTTAGCGAGTGCAAAATACCCCGACAGCGCAGCGACGGGCCAACGGCTTGTATTGCAATACTATAAAGCAACATACCGGTATATTAACAGTTCTCAACTTTTTTTGATTTATGTTTTAGTATATGCAGTCCAAAAAGAGAAATCAAAAGAAGATATCAATCTAATTCTAAATTTAAAGTAATTTACACTGGTTTCAAGGTTTTTAGATGCTTTAAATAACTTCTCAATAGCACTTACTTTTTTTACATGTAAATTAATTTTTTTTGCATTTATTTCTATTTTTGTCCCAATTAATTATACCGTATATACTCACAAGTATAAGTCGCCCCCTACTTTGAGACTTAAAAATCGTCCAAAATTTCACCAGTATATACGGCATTCGCCAAGGCTATTTCCCCGAACGAATTTCTAATTCCAGTTCACCTTTCTCATGACCTAGCCTAACGCCTGTGGCGAGCTGACCTCACATTACTAGGTAAAGTGGACTGGAAATAGAAATTATAGATACCAGCCGTTCGGGGAAATAGACAGTACGTTTATTAATTACCTTTGGTAGCCAGTCAATATTAACTTCAAGTTCACTCCAACAATACGTCCCGTGAAAAGGCTTTGGATATTGCGGTAAATAAGGCGGGCCTTGAACTATATTTTTACAAATTTTATACGATCCAGGCCAGATAATATTTCCGTCTGTTAGGCCACTTCTAATTTTTCCTTGCGCATCATACACTAAAATTCAAATATTTAGCAAAAAACCTCAAAAAAATAAATATAATAAATAAATAAATAAATAAATAAATATATAAAACTTACTTTGGATACCCCAATATTCAAGATTTATAACAGCAAAAATAGCGGAATAAATATCTTCTATACATTCAGAGGAATTTCGAGGTTTTAATGTCTCAAATGCATTTGTTAGATCTTGCACAACTTCAAGGCGATACGGTAAACTTTGGGTGTAATTTCCCAACAAATACTGGACGACAACATCGGGTCCAATAGCTAGGACTAATTGCGAAAAAAAATTATACTTTGAAATGTTGCGGTGAGTTTCAATTTTAAAAAAATCGTAGTGTTTTGATTGACATCTTATAACTAAATCAAATAAAACTGCAATTGCAAATGCTGCAAGTGAGAGCTTCATGTCTGTTGTAATCTAGACGTTGATGCTATATGCATAAATAAACATCTCAGCATCTGAAAACATTCAATTGTCGACCATCCAGGTTTGTTTTCTACTTCGCCCACTCTAGGTATAATATAATTCAAATCCCACGCGCACCTGTGAATGCTATATTGTTACCCACTGCACTCACTAAGCCAGTTAGGCAACCGTCTAGTGTTCCAAAATTTTTTTTTGAATATTTTTTTGCATGAGTTAAGCAAAATAAGAATCTCTACCATTGTAAATCCCAAGGCATGCAGATTACTATTTGGAGCTGGTGCCTAGTATAAAGAAATCTTGACAATTATCATTTACTTTTGGGGTATAAACTGATGGTTTGTTTAGGGTACTAAATACTCATACATTTGACTGCTTGTGAAGTTTGTTGAAACTTGAAAGTAAAATTGCGGTGTTTTATTTTTCTTAAACTTAAAAAAAAAAAGTTAGGAAAATACAATATCTCGAAATATTTTTCGAAAAATTTATGGCCTTACAAATATACGGTTACCATACTTGCGAAATATGAGATTGATATTTGAATAGGATATTGTTTAATAAAAAACCTTCACCCAGAAATGCTTAATGTACTAATTGCCGTATTGGTCCAATTACTGTAGAAAATCAATAAGGTTCTGTAATCTGCTGCATGTTGAACATGAAATAAAATTCCTAATCAACCCGATATACAAGTAGGATACTGCAGATCTTATCATCACAAAAACAGCACAACTGCCCAGGTCGCCAAGTAAACCGGCTGTCAAAGCGGTCAGATCAACAACACAACGGCCAAGTAAAAACACATCTTCTTAAAACCACTTTATGTGGCCCTTTCCTGTCTGTTGGACACAGTTGCGGTCTGTGGTGTTTTCAGTGTTTTTTTTCTGTTTGTTCTGGTGTGTATTGTACATCCGATGGTTGTTTTTCTCTTCGTGGTTGCGTGTTGTGTTTTCTTGGGTTTTTGATGTTGTGGTTATGTTTGGGGGTGTGGGTCTTTGCTTTTTAGTGTTTGCTGGGGTTGGTGTTGGTTTTGTGACGGTGGGTTTGTGGTGTGTGTGTGCTTTTGCTTCTGTGGATGGGTGTGGGTGTGTGTGTGGGTTGTCGCTGGGGGTTCTGTGTGGGGGTTGTTGCGGTTTTGTTTTAGTTTCCGGGACGTTTGTTGCTGTTGGTGTGATTTACGGTGGTTTGTGTTGAGTTTGGTTGTCGTTGGTGTGCATTACATGTGGTTGGTGTTTGTGGGCATGGTGGGTTTGTGTGGTTCCGGTACTGGTGCGGAGTGTGTTTGGTGGACCGTGGTTGGCTTGTTGGCGATTTGTGGGGTTGCTTCGTGCATTGTGGTTTGAGGCAGTAGTTGCGTTGTGACGTTGGTTTTTTTATTGTTTTTTGGTGTTTCTTGTTTTTTTTTGTTTTTGTTGTGGCTGGTGTTTTTGCGGATTGGTTTGGGTTTGTTGTGTTTGCATTGACGTGCATTTGGATTTGGTTGGATTTGTGTTTTTCGGGTGTCTGGGTGTCGGTGTCCGCTTTTGAAAAGGCCCAAGTAAAGTAAAGTATGTGGTTTTGAGAAGATGTGTTTTTATTTGGCCGTTGCATTGTTGATCTGACCGCTTTGACGGCCGGTTTACTTGGCGACCTGGGGCAGTTATGTCCCAGGTTTTTTTGGCAGTGTTGGAAAGAGGAAATGTGAGGTTGAAGTGGTTGGTGTGCTCTACAGTTTACAGTAATTAAAAATGGAAATCCCGTTTTAATTTTAATATCAATTATTATATTGTTGTTTGTGTTGATTTGGCTCTGTCCGAACCATTAATATTAAATAATTTGGATTGTTTTGGAATAATTTAAAATAATAGTTACTTTGCGTTTTTTTTGCGAAATTGTATCTTATCGCAGAATACGATACGATACGATACGATGAATTTCTAGGGGAGACGGATTTTAGTGAATGTGATAAAAGAATTATTTATCAGGGGATAAAACTGGTGAAACAAATTAACTGTCAACAATTTCAATGGCAATAAAACAGTTTATAATAGTATTCGGTGTCTCTATATGCGTTACTCATCGTAATTCCGAGATCGATGGAGACTAATTTTTTTGCATTCATACCTTGAAGTGAAACTTGATTCTGCATTAGTACATCTCTTCAATCCAAAGTTTTGAGTAAAAAAAGTGATTTTGATAAAAAATTTGCCCCATCTTTGCTTTTTACTCAAGAACTACACAAGAGAAAGTTGTTTATTCGAGGTCAACCAATCCGAAAGATGTGCACATAAACTCTTAATATCAAGTGAGCCATGATAGATCTCGCATTTTTTAATTAAGAAGAAACGAATTTTACAAGTATTAACTTTAAATTATTATTTTTTTAAATTTTAATTTGGAATTTATTTGACAGAACGTGAGAAGTTAATTAAAAGCAAGCAAATCGGAGTTTCTGCAGCAGGCGATCGAGTCGTTTGGAGCAATAATTGAAGGCTTTGCAGTCGAGGAGCGATTTGCAGGAAAACATTCAACTACACGACGACGACTATCGAGCTGCCGCCGAGATGCTTTCGAGCTTGTGACATTAGGATTCATTCGGATTAGACGAGATTAGACTTAGAGAAATTATTACTTAGCGGTACTGTATATTTTTAAACAAAATTGTGTATTTGCCGATATCATTAACGTTGATAAATCGATTTTATTTGATATCGTAGTGGTGTATTGAATTTGTATGCGAGATCAATCCAATTCATATAATGCGTTATTTAACGTGCTTTGGCGCCATTTAGCGAGAATTGATGCAAACTAGATTTTGTAATTTTCAATTTTCTCGCTAGTAAGTAAGAAGTTTTATTTTTTATCCAAAGATGTCGCGACTACCGAGCGGAAGCTGCGCTCACTAATCAGCGAGTATGTAATATTCAAATTAATTTAACGTCACACGGTGAGCGAGAAATGCATTCCTCACTTCAGTCGAGGCAATCGGTGCGTGCTGTTGTCACACTGCTTCACGGTCGTACTGTTGGTAATTTTATTCACTTTTTTCTATCATTTCAGGCGCTTATTTAGTCGCTAATTCAACTACTGGTAGTAGTAGGCGAAGTTATCTAGTCGCGTTGCGCTGTTCGTATTTATTGACATTTGGCGAATTGCAACGTGAATTGTTCATTTAACTTATTTTGTTTTTTTCTTTATTTTATAATAGCGTGTAGTAATAGCAATTGATGTAATTTAAAGTTGTGCGTTTATTAGTTTTATGAGTTTTTTCATAATTTTTTTACAATTTTTTACAATTTTTTATAATTTTTTGTTTATTTCAGTTTCAACGCTATTTAGATGTACGACAACATGGAACCAAGGACTACAGTCTATATTGCAGCCCTTGATGGAACGCGTTATGGTAATGTATAATTTCGACATTTTATTTTTATTTAAGTAATTTTGACGTTTTCTTTTTCTTTTCAGATACTATGACGTTGCTTTGCGGGCCGGACGATTGACTACAACTTTACTTAGTTTTCTAGTGTTTAAAACTTTAAACACCAGAAAACTAAGTAAAGTTGTGGTCAATCGTCCGGTCCGCCGTTGGATAAAGAGGGGCCGCCGCGATGCGTCCTATCTCCTCATTCTTAATTTATGCATAATTTCTTCTGTACATACTTAAATAAATAAAAAAACACTTATATCTTATATTTTACTTTATTATAAAATACAAAAGAACTTAATAAATGCAAAAAGAACTTAGAAAATACAAAAATTATACAAAAAAAACTTAGCAAATACAAAAATTACAGAAAAAAACTTACAAAATACAAATCACACAAAATGAATGAACTTAAAATATAAAAATATATGAATAAAATCCCGTGGTGATTGTGGATGGCTGCTACTTTCCCGTGTCGGCGCTTCTCCACGAGCTGCCCGTCAAAGGCCAACGAGCCACTTCGCTGCGCAACCGTCGTGAAGTCTGAAACGAAATAAAATTAATTATTAACGAAGCAAAACGATTTATTAACTAAAACTCGCGAAAAGGGAGGTGGCACCTCAGAACCGCGAGACATCAGAAGCGCGAGATTTAAAAATATCCAGAACCGCGAGACAAAAAATGTGCAGAACCGCGAGTCTGCATAACTGCAAG
>AFFK01019919.1:0-14799 GCA_000239455.1 Strigamia maritima | reverse complement strand
CTCTTTTAAGTGGACTTCACACCAAGCTTTAATATCTGGCCTGCTGCGCAATGCAGTACGTAGACCCGGGGCATAATAATATACATCCCACTGCCCCTTTGTGGCACCTGATTGCCTTTGGACTTCCTCTCTTTCCCAACCTGGCTTATGGGGTACAGGCGCCCTGTGCGCTACCCTGGTGGGTCTTAAAAGGGGTGGTGGCAATCGAAAATCCTTTCTTACGCGTCGACACAAAAGGAGGGATATCTTGGGTCGGAAATCTCTGCGCTGCAGGTGCTGGAATAGGAGGTGGAGGACGTGTCGGCGTGAGTCTAGGACGTGGGGGTGTGGTATCCTCATCATCAGTGTCACTAGTATCACTGGGTGATGGAGCAAACACATTCTTACCAACACTAGTCTCAAATGGACTGTCCCCTACGTGGGTCTGTACAACATCTTTGTACAACCTGGTCTCGTCAAACTTGACGTGCTTAGACTCATAGACATCACCTGATATCGGATCCCAGATTCTAAAACCCCTAGTTCCCATGGCGTAACCCACCATAACGCCCTTCCAGGCTCGTGACTCCAACTTGTCACGCCTACTTGGCTTTGGCACATGCACATAAGCCAATGAACCTGGAATCTTTAAGTGTGCTAAGGACACTGGGCGTTTCCAAAACAGGACATAAGGGATCTTATTTCCCAGACGAGAGTGGGGATACCTGTTCTTTAGGTAGACCAGGGTTATAGCTAATTCGGCCCAGAGTGGCTTTGGCAGTCCAGAACCGAGAAACATAGCTCGAATGCTGTTTAAAACCGTGCGATTCACTCGCTCTGCCCCGCCATTCATTTCTGGGCTATAGCTATTAGTTCTTTGCATGCTCACACCAAGTGAGGTCAAGAACTGTTCGAATTCACTAGATGTGAACTCCTCACCTCGGTCTGTGCGGATTGCGTTGACTTTCTTACCGGTTGAACGTTCAATACGCGCATGAAACTTCTTATAGGTTTCAAATACTTGGTCTTTGGAACGCAAAGGAAAAATCCAAGTATAGCGGGTAGCATCATCCACTACGCATAATAAATAACGCGCTTCTCCTAGGGATGGGACAGGACAGGGCCCCCATAGGTCCATGTGAAGTAACTCGAGGGGCTCACTAGCTACTAGCAGACTTTCAGACTTAAATCCTGCCCTGGTGGATTTAGACAACTCACAATTGTCACAAATGGCATTTGACACCCTTTGGTGCAACTCAATACCCTTAACGTTAACATTGTTCAATAAATAATTTAAACCCTTTGTGTACATGTGTCCAAAACGTTGGTGCCACATGTTCACAGAAACACTATAATTCTCAGGCTTGCCCGTTGGACTTGGCTCTGTTGCACGAGTTCCAGATTTGTTTAAATTAGAATGACTATTCTGTCTGTACTTAACAGGCCCTTGAATACGGTAGAGTCCATCCTCTAATTTACCGTACAACGAGCAAACCTTGGAATTAGTTTTATACACTTTCATTAAATTATTAAAAATTGACACATGGTATTTTGCACAATCAATCTTTCCAATTGAAATAAGGTTACGCTTAAAGTTTTTCACAAAGTACACATTTAGAAGTTTGATCTCATGAGGGGCTCCTTGCACTTGCACTATGAGCTCAATGTTACCACGACCGGTGATACTGGATGAGCCCTCACCCAACTCTAGGCGCATGGGTTGAAGTTCTTCGAACTCGCAGAACATTTCCCTGTTGCCGCAAACATGGTGTGACGCACATGAATCCAAGTACCATGCCGTTGAGGTGACATCCACACTTGCACTGCACACCTGAGGTGACTTTGGAACAGTTGGTTCACCTGGTGCGTTGGCAAACCATGCAGACTGTGGCTTATGTGCTTCAGCCGGTACACTAGGCGCTTGACGCCCACCTCGGCGTCTTCCTCGGCCACGGCCACGCCCTTGTTGACCCTGCTGTGGCTGCTGAGACCTTGGCACCTTCGGTTTGGTGCAATCACGTGCGTAGTGACCCTTGATACGACAGTTGTAGCAGGTGATTGACTGCAGACGAGCCTTGCTGTCACTGGATGAAGCACCATTATCACTCACTACACTATGGCCTTTAAGACTTAATGAATAAGCCGTAGCCACCTCGAGAGATTTTTCACTAAGCTTCCTGCGGTTGTTTCCTAACAATAACGCTTCTTCGACCTTCCATTCTGGGCAATCTCGTATGAAATGTCCTTTTTCGCGGCAGTTGAAGCATGTCAGGGACTCGGAGTTTGACATTTCCATTCTGGTCCTGACATCTCGTTTGGAATGCTGCCTACATCTCCAACAGGTGATTCCTGCATGGTCCTTCCTGCTGCTTGACTTGGTTATGTCCTTCTCGAACATCTTGGCGATCTGAAAAACTCGAAACAAGACAATTTCCGCTCAAATTGAAGAATTTGCAATTTCCCGGGACAAATTGTAGTCTCGGGCTGAATAAAAGCATTAAGTCATTTCTAAAAATAGCCACTCATCACCTAGGTGATGGAAATGCTTTGTAAAATAGGGAACTGATGTCATACATCTAGATCACTTGACATGCAGTTCTCTAAAAGAAGAAATGACAAACAAATGGACCAAATTGGTGCAGAAAATACAGTTTTGACATGAAAACAAAAACTACCAATTTGGTAAACTAGCCAAAACCATTAACTAAATTAATAATACCAAAATAACTGTTAATGATCAATAATTGCCAAAATGAAATTACAGACAATATCTTAAATGCCTAATTGGCAATTATTATAACACAGGGGCCTTTGTTACAAAGAAAATAATTCAGAGCTGTGTTATGACAATCTCTGACATAAACACAGCCACAATTAGGTTGAAATCACATGTTGGATTTACTACATACCTACAAGTACCGCGATAAGACGCGACATTGGACCGGGCCGACTCAGGTGAGTAAACCATTCTGTTGTTTCCTCTCTCTCATGGCCCGGGGGCCCTAAATGTAGAAATAACGCGTCGTGCAAAGCGCGAAATGTGGGTCAAACCACTTAGGTCGCCGATGACCACGGCTTGACCTTTTGCACCTCTTTTCTTCTTCTACTAATGTTTTCTTGTAGCAAGTTGATTACCTTATTCTTACCCGAATAGATGTATTCAACCCACTTTATCCTGGTTGGTTGTGACAGACTTTTGTCAGCCATATCCCTCAAGATCGTCATGATTTTCCCATTGTGTTAAGCCTAAGCACATGGAACCAAAGTAGGCCTAAGATATGTAAATAAGTTTTTATTTGCATATCTTAGTATTTTATGTAATTGTAAGTGTAAATAAATTCTAGGAATAAGTTAAACTATATTTCATAATTTATTCTCGGCAATTTTTGTGGTTTTGTCGTGTTTATACATTGTTGGATCGGCCGACATTATAACAATATCGACCCGATTCCACCCTGTCACACGTGGAGGTTCCACCGAGATAAAGGTTGCCTCAGGATTTACTTTTAGTAAAAAACCTGAGTATAGTTTAATTTTACAATTTGTTTTACCAAATTATTTTTTGGGAAATTTCTTGAAATTTCAAAATTTTGCATTTTGTATTTCAAGGAACCCCATTTGACCAATTTGTAGTGTTGTTCATGTTTATTTTATTTTTAAATAAATTAAAGGTGAACTGCTCCTTCAAATAAAAATATGGAATTTTTGGGTGAAGATTATAATTTCGTAATTTAACCCTTAAAATAGCCCTAAAAGTCGAGATTTTATCGATACAATGAATTTCATCGTATTGTTGAATTTTGCCGACTTTCAGAACCCATTGTCAAGAAACCTTAGAGTCGGTGCTAACAATCTATCATTAGACTCGGCACTAACAATTCACCTTGGGTCTGACTGCTTATTGATATGTTTCATTAGTGTGAATGCCATGTATTGACATTGTTGAAATTTTATCGATAAAAATAGAGAATTAAATTTAAGAAACATTGTGTTTTGTATAAACATTTTATTCTTTTATTTTATTTTTTCTAGCTTACACCAGATTGCTGCTTGAACCTGTGAATTCTTCATCAAGAATGTCTACAGATCCATGACCATTGGTGTGATGACCAGATGTCTTCAATAACTTATTTGATTCATTTGGACTCTGTATTTAATTTGTATGTTGTTTTATTTTTCAAATAAAACAATAAAGTTTTGAATTTTATACGAAAGAAGTTTGTTTTCTCATTTTATTTGTTTATGTAACATTAAGGTGGGAAATATGAAAACTTAAAATATCTTATTTTATGGGAATTTATCAATTCTTAGCATGGTGTTTTGATTAATTTCAAACCATGCATGCTGGGAATGAAATAATGAACACATTAAGTCCATTTGGCGCGTTTTTCAAAAAACGTACGATGAACGTAACGATTAAAGTCGGCTGATTCGAATTTACCAATGGATACGTATGACGTCCCATAGGTCGATTCGGACCAATCCGACGTTAGCGTCCAGTATACGGGACGAATATGCCTGTGTATATAAGCCAGATGTTGAATCTGAATTTATTATCATCTTCAACAACTGACTTTGACAACAGTCTTCTGGATCCGAGCCCAATTCCGAATTGAAATCAAAAATCCAGATATATTCCGTATATTAATTTTCCATGTTTCCGAATTACGTGTTTCCGATTGAATTTAATTAAAAAATCGATGGAAAGCGAAATAACCCGGAGAAATCAAAGGAAAATGGACGAGAAAGCAACCAAAATGGAGGAAATGGATATGAAACGCCTACCTTCATCACGCTAACTACCGAACAGTTTAACGCTCTGTTGATGGCAAATAGGCCCATTACTGGATCAGAGACTGTACCCAACAGTGCCCCGATCTCAGTGGCGGGACCTTCAAATCTGGTCATGCATACAGATGGGACTAGGAGAAGAGTGGAGTACGCACCCTCTTCCCGAGGCACTGGACGGGCACAGCGCCGCGACAGCACCTCCCCCTATCCCAAACCATCCTCGCGTCAAAACAAACCAAAATCTGGATTGTCTCGACACGAGAAGTTGGAAAAACTGGCACTCAAACTTGAGAAGCCAGACACATTGAAAATGACCGTCTCGTAGCTCTGAAACGAGAAAAAGAAGCTCGTTTTGCCCAAGCTCGTGTCAGTGTGGAAAGACCCACAGCTGTGCGCAAGACAGAAACCACCATTGCTTGCCCCTTTTGCGGGGGAAGTGGATGGTGTACTGGATTAAAGAATTCGAGACATGTTCTGCAGTGCCCAAACTGTAGAGGCACCAGAACCCGTCCTCGAGGATCATCATGGGACGAGTTGGTCGACAGACAAGTTATAAAAAACTTGATTCCAAAACCAGGATGTTGCATCTGGGCCTCCTGCCCCAGATGCAAAATCTGGCATAATGCCAATGGAGGCGCAATTGTAGAGGACCCCAGATTCTGTGGTGCAACATTTGTTGAGCGCAAAGTAGTAGATCAAGAGAAGTGGGTAGTACAAAGTGACGACCAACTTCCCTTGAAAATCGCGATACCACAACTGAAAATTGTGAGGATAGATGATAAGCCTATACCCATGGAGGTAGAAACTCAGGAAGAATCTACCCCGTGAATAAAGTCCCTCTGGTAGAAGCCCCTGCCCCAGCGGCAGAGACTAGCAGAAGTAGCAACCTCTGGCTCCAAAACTGAGTCTATCAGGAAAGAGCCAGTCATTGACTCAAAATTGGCTTGGGCAATCATCGCCAAAGATAAGAAGAGCTCCTCTTCAAAATCTAAAGAGAAGAAGGACTCAACCCCTTGCACCCACAAAGAGAAGAGAAAACCAGATTCTCTTCCTTCTCTGGCTTCCAAGGGAAGTTCCTCTATTACGAAATAAGGTTATTTCTGTGGTAGGGTGAAAAGAAGTTTTAGGTGGTATTTTGTATTAAGATGGTTTAAGTTTATTTAGAAATTAAAAAATTTAGTAAATAGTTATTTGGTTTAAAATTAGTCACCTTAAGTGACTACACAAAATTTTAATAAATAAATAAAATTTAACAATATTCTATACTGTTTATACATTTCATTTTTTTTAGATATTATCTAAAAAGTAGTGTTATTTTTTTTTCTTTCCCAAAAAACAATGCACTGCTTATATGATAAAACTTGATTGTTTATCTTATTTCAACGATTTTAATTGTATTTCAAATTAAGTCATCGGAATTTAATTCAAAACAATTTTAATACAGGCCGAAACGGTGGTAAATGCAAATTTACAACCTTTTGGACGATTACATACTTTGATTTTAAAATACTACGATGAATTTTATTTTTTGAATAAAGAATTTCATCGTGTTCCCTTTACAAGATTGAGTATTTTCGTCAAAATAGGAATTATCACGGAGATTTTAGAGATTTATGGCTATTATTTTAGCCTATAATCTTGAAATTAAAGTGATCTTACCTTGTTTACCGCTACATAACTGACGTAGACTCGTAGCATCGTATTCCGTTGAGTCGGAGCGATGCGCGGCTCTACGGCGATAATGTATGGTGCGCCGACTGCTTCTAACAGCCGAGCGCACTCTACAGCTGCCTCACTCGTGTTCCCCCACCCGTAATTTGCTGTGTGGCGAAGCCCGATAAAAAGAGCGCAGGAACGGCCGCCGCCCTGCCCGCGATGGCCGTAATGTTGAAATTGAAATTGGCCCTGTAGTATGCTGTCGAGCAAATTCGGGGGCAGCAACAATGAAACCAAGTACCTGACTTACACTCTATGGGGACGAGTATTTCGCCACCAGTCGGCGCCGAAACTCGTTTTCATCAGTTTTTGGCTATTTATGGTCCGGAAACGCTGAAAATTAGTAGTTTCGCATAATAAACAACTAGATTTCGACTTTCTGCATCAAACTGAGTAAGGTTTTGATAGGATTCGAGGTTTACGAAAATTGTTTTGTCAATGCTCGCTCCTATGCACTAGAACACACCAGACATTTCCCAAACTACTATATAACCTTAACTTCTTCTATATTTGTTTGAGTGGAGTGAAAAGTGAAGTCAAGTATGGTGTCGCGAGGACACGGGCAAGGATCCCACTTATACGCTACAGGACAGGCCTTTCCTGCAAGCGGAAGATCCATACAAATTCCGTCCTGGACATCTGTTACATCGAAGGAATACTGATCTTAGTAATCAAGCTCACGCGCGATCATTTAGGTTTAAGACATAGAGAGAAAGTACTTGAATAATGGGTACTTACGCCAAAAATAGAGTGAAAAATGGCAGATTTTGCCAAAAGTTTGCTCGAAAAATAAGAAAATTTTAATAAAAATTTATTCCTATATAATACAAAAATAGAGGTGAGACAGGTATTATGAATATATGAAACAGGTCTCACTACTTTGTTTTAAAAAACTGAATTTTTTTTAACTTTTGGATTTCTGTTTTAATAAAAGAGAATTCAGATGATAAAGGGAACAATAAAGGTTTCAGAAATAATAATGAGGAGATACGGGTGATTACGTATCCCACGTTTTACTCTCCCCAAAATATATTTCTAATAAAAAAAGAGAATTTAGAGATGAAAATAATAAAGTCTCAAACCATGATAATGAGGAGATACGGGTAATCAAGTATCACACGTTTTACTCTCCTCAAAATCAAAGTTTTGACAAATGAGAATGTACAGGTAATCTAAGAATTACATGTTTTACCATCCTCAAAAGTTGAAATTACATTCTGAAAATGAGAAATAACGAATAGTGTCAAAACTATGCGCTTTACACTTCTCAAAATAGGAAAGTACACTGAAAATCTTGTGAAGTTACCAATGATTCGAACAATTACTGGTCTTACACTCCACAAAATTGAAAGTTACATTTAAGAAGTTACGGATGGTGTGAAAACATACGTTTTACACTTCTCAAAAGAATGAAAATATTTCTTATTTGACAAAGTAAAGTCGCAGATAATTTGCAAAGATTATACGTCTTACACTTTTCTAAGTCCAAACGAGAAATATGAAAAGAAATCAAGAAGTGGCCGAAAATTTAAATAATTATCGGTCTTACACTTCTTAATATTCGATGTTTGCCAAAATATTGGAAAGTTGCTGATAATTTAAATAATTACCGGTCTTACACTTTCCAATTAGCAATGAAAGATCTCCCTAAACTCTGATTTACCAGTAAATACAGAGTCAAGAAGATCTGGAACCGTAAAACCAATGCCGCGGCGATCGATCGACGCGCACGGCCGACTTCGACAATGCGCACCGACCGCCCCACACGCGTTTTCCCGTAAAAGACGCGCCGTGCAGCCCAATAAAACGGGAGGCAGCAACACGTCTCTATACGGTTTTTACGCGATAATTCGGTCAAAATCGAATGAAAACAAAGATATTTGATCTATTTGGTGGAAAATGGTAGAAACCACATTCGCACCAAGTAAATTTAAAGTAAAAGGAAAACTATTTTCGAAATTTTTTGATTTTATTCATTTTTTTTTAAATGGAAAAGTCAGAAATATGTTTTGGAAATTGTGGCCCAAATTGCTTAAAAAAATGGATCCATGTGCTTTTGTTGTTAAAAATGCACAATAGGGCCCATTTGCATGAATTACCACTAGGATTTTGGATCCAATGATACTTTGCTGTCATTGGCCAGTGGGTTGGGTTATGATGTCATAACCAATCACTGACCACTGATAAGCAACTGGTGGCAAATTCAAATTAATTTGAATATAAAAAGCCTGTTGAGATTGGATCTAACTTCATTCTCATCCGACTTGGGCCCCAGACGTATCAAGGACGACCGTATAGATGATTTTCGAACAATTTTGGACCGCGTGGCTGACGATTCTCGACGATTTTCAACGATTGAAAAAGATTTTCACTGTTACGACAACAGTGTGGTAAATATAATTCGATTATATTGTTAGTTAGCTTTAGTTTAGACTTTTAATTAGCTTAAATTAGTTTAAATTGTTAATTTGATAGGATAATTATCGAAATTATTCCTGTCATTTGATTAATTGTGTTGCTACACTTTGTATTTGTTTAATTTAGATCCTAGAGAGTTTCTATTTTCACCAACTAGTATTATGGCGAATCTGAATAATTCTGGATCAGGTGATGGGTACTTCAACCAAAATACCGCACCACGTGTTCAGAATAATCAATCACCTACACCAATTCTCGCTGACCTACGATTATTGGCGTACTGCCGATTCTACAAGTTAGATTCATCGTGTTTCTCACATGTTAATGAAGCACGAGAATTTACCAGACAGAGAGAAGAGGCAGATAATGCAGCTAGGCTGGCCGAGTTGCAACGTGCTCATGGCACAAACAACTCAACCAACCGGCTAAACCGAGAAAAACAAATGCTTATTGACTTCTGAAGTCAGTACCATTTGGATGCCGACAACTTTGCTAACATTGAGGATGCAAAGTCTTGGATGGCATCAATCCAAGGCAGATCTCCCTCTAAATTGTCAGTCAACAAGGATGATTCAATCAATCCAGTCCGAGATCAGGAATTCTTTGCGTACTGTGATGTAAATCACATCGACGCAACAGCATTTCGATCATTGAAAGAGGCCCGTATGCATGTTAATGCTCTACGCCGACCTATTTGAAATTCTGCATCAGCAGTGGTTCATCCACATGATGGATCAACACTGCCGATTGGAAGTACTGTTGTCACACAAACCAAGCTTGTCAACAGTGATTCATCCAGCAGAATGCTGAAAGATGTGTCAGTTCTTTCACTTGGACGCGACACACTTCAAATCAGTACGACAGGTTGAATCCCATGTTGAAGGCTTGCGCAGAGCGCGCAAACAAGATGGATTTCGACCAGTTGTAAACGAGAAGAGGCACAAGAGAGATCCTGTGTACCATTCTCGTGTCTTTGAGAACTATTGCAGACGTTTCAATTTGTCCTCGGCAGATTTTGCATCTATCTTGGACTTAAGACAATACCTGCAAGAGTTGGCAAATCCAGAGCAATCACAAACCCAACAAGGTATGAGTTTGGCTGGAAAAAGCCATATCACGTTGGATAGGCCACGAATGCTACCTCCAGTACCATTCAGGCACATCCCTCGAATTATGTCCCCAGCTGTTGAAGAGAGGACCCAAAATTTGAATACAGATTCAAACAAGAGCCCTCTTAAAACAGTGACAACCGGTGCTATGGAGGAGTTCCTGTACTCTGAGGCTGTGAAAAGCCCCAGAAAACAGGTACCCCCTCTGCCGAACGTACAGAGACGATTGTTCTGCACTCCTCCCAAACCTAGGTCGGTCATCTTAACCCCTAGTGTCAGAGAGAAGATGGGACTAACTCCTGTCACCTTTAGCACAAACTCAAGAGCTGGACAATTGTTGGCTGCAATAGAGGCCACTCCCAGAGTTCTTGGTCAACCAAGAACTACTTTGAGTGACCCAGGACAATTTATGTTGCTACTGCAACGCCGGCTCCTCCTTATAGGAAAAGAGGGACCTCAAAACCATCTACTCCTCGGATTGTGTTTAGGATCCCTCAATAGGAGAATCCGCCTTTGGTTAAGGTTCATCAGACCCCTATAAAAGGTATCTCTCCAATCCCTATGGAGATGAGCCCAAGGTTTGTCCCATCCACTCCTATTCTAGGTGGTGGAAGTTACATACCTTCACCAGCTCGTCGCACTCCGGTGGTTCGACAGTTCCCCATTGGGTCACCCCCTGCTACTAAGCAGAGTACACCCCAACAGAGGAACAATATATTCCCCTCACCAGTGACTGGAGCCCAATTTAAAGCACCATCACCGCTGAGACAGGACTTTCGTCAACCACCCCCATTTTGGCAACCTCCTGGAATACCTGGTGGACAACCTCATTATAACTATAATGGAGGATACCACCACCTCCAATGGGAAACCCAAACATGGGACCACCATCTTTCTGGCATCAACCACCTCCTTGGTTTAATCCGAACCATGGATCTGGCCAACCCGGATACAACCAAGCAGGAACTAGCCCAACAAATAATGCTGGACCAATTCCTCCTAAGGGAAATGGATATCAAGGTTCTCAAAACCAAAATAACCATTTTCAAAGTGGCCCTGGTAGTGAACCTAACATGGGTCCACAAAATTCATCCCATCCATCATCCGGATCTAATCCAGGTATGATGAGTGTTGATGAATGCTTAGCTTTCACAGAGCGTTTAATAAACACTTTTTGTAAAGCTATGCCGCAGAGAGAGAGTCGACCTGACAAGGTTCATCACCTTAAAGACGTCGACATCTTTGAATTCGATGGCAATTCAGAAAAGTGCATGCGCTTTCTGGAAGTCGTCGAGAACACTGCAACAGCCAAAGCTATACCATTAGATGAAATGGCACACTTGGCTATCCCCAGTTATCTAACAGATGTTGCTAAGCTTTGGTATAAAGAAAACCGACATCTATTCAGTGACTGGAAGAGCTTCCAAGAGCTATTCATTGCTAGATTCGATGTTCCCGAGGAACAAAGAGTCCAGCAAGTACAGTCTATCACCCAAGGTGAAGAAGAATCTCTCTTCTCTTATGTGGTACGATTCCACAAAGCTTGGATTCGACAATCCACAATGTCTGATGTGATGGCAGGTTGGACCTTCATCCAACATGCCTCCACACAGGGCAAGATGCGATTGGAGAATCGGAATCTGCTACAACATGGTATCACTGCTGTACGTAGGTACATCTGCGATAATAAGTTGTACTTTAGTGCAGGAATACAGGTGTTGGCGAGTCAGAGTACCAAAGATTCAATCAATGATACTCAGGCTGAGAAACCCATCTTTCCGCCTAAACAGAAAGCAAAAACTGCATTAAAAGCAGTAAACAAAGTAACAGAATCAGACACTGTTAATAGTGACACTGATTCTGAAGCTACAGAGGAATTTCTTAACCTTATTATGAATAAGGCCAAGAAGTTCACTCGAAAAGAGGGTTCGAAGACAGAAACTCGGACGTGCAACCATTGTAACAAGAAGGGGCACATCCAAGTTAACTGCTATGCGTACCAAAAGACTGCTGAATACAAGCAGAAATATGGCACAACTGCAACTGGAGAACCATGTCCTAAGAAGAGCAAGTCCGACTACTCTTCTAAGACTAGTGAGTCGAATGTGACACCGGGTATCCAGTGACAGCTCGACGCACTAAGAAAAGAGCTAACCACTGCTCAGACGCAGCAGAATGAGTCTATTAAAGACTTAATCAGGAAACAGTTAACCGAGTTCCTGGCTGTGTCAAAAGTGAGCACATCAGAGGACATTGCAAAACAAGTCTCTGATGCAAAAAACTAGCAATGGAGGAAGCTAACTCTAAAAAGTCACTTCCTCCAAAACTAGCAAAAGTGAGACCAGCCTCCAAATCATCTGGCAGTTCGACAGGTGATGTGGAGGAAGATCTGGAGAAGATGAGGCTTCAATTGAAGCGCTTAAACATCTCCAGTGGGGCTCACGATGAACATAGTTTTCCTGCTTTCTGGAGTAAGAGAAAGAAGAAAATTGTGTGTTGTACTAAAAGGGGCCCATCCAAGTTTCGAAATGTCTATCTAAGATGTCTTGAGAACTCGAATGATAGCCCACGTATGCCTATAGTCATCGGAAGACTAAAGTACAACGCTTTAATGGACTCAGGTGCCACCCAATGTTTCATAGGGGAGCAAATGCTCTATGACACTGGATGTCTGCCTGGCTACATTCAAGAACCGCTCAGGAACATGAAAATACATGCAGTTGGTATTGTTCATGAGCCTGTTGGACAGGTGACTTTATGTATTCAATAGGGCAAAGAACAGATGACCCCCATAACATTTTACATATTGCCATCTAATGTGTGCAACTTAATAATAGGACACAACTTCATGAGAAGAGTGGGCCTGTTACCAGATGCACATACAGGTTTGTTCAAGTGCAAATTTTTACCGAAACTTGTCATACCCTATGCCCCTGTGAACGATGAGTCTCAGGGTACTAAGGTAAACTCTCTTTTGATGAATCAAGACATTAAACTAGATTTAATGGATTGGGACGAAAAGTTGGTTGCTGGCAGCAATTGCACGGATGAGCAAAGGCTTATGCTAAGGGAAGTGCTGGCAGGTATTAAAACTGTTTTCAGTGATAAACCTGGTTGCACTCACTTAACAACTCACAAGATTAAGTTCAAGCCGGATGTTGCTATACCCAGAAATGCGTATAGGCAGCATAACCCGCAGAAAAAATCAATAATGCTTATTCTTGTAGAAGAACTAGAAGAACTAGGCCTTATTGAAAAGTCAAACGGTCCCTACATCAGTCATCCTGTCGTTGTGGCAAAACCTGATGGTTCGTATCGTTTGTGCATTGACTACAGATGGCTTAATGCCATTACTGAAGTCGAAGTTACCCAAATGCCAAGTATTGACATTCTTATACATCAGTGTGAGAAGGCTAAATACTTTACATAACTAGACTTAGTAAAAGGCTACTATCAAGTGGCAATGGCAGAGGAAGACAAGTGTAAGACTGCATTTTACACTGCTAAAGGTACCTACCAATTTGTTAGAATGCCTTTTGGTCTGTGTAATGCACCCAACACCTTTCAAATGCTAATGGAAAAGGTGTTGGAGAGTTATCTTTGAATTCGCCGCAGTATATCTCGACGACGTCATCATATTCTCTGACACTTGGGAAGAGTATATGACACATGTCAAGTTAGTGCTAAAGAAAATCAAGGCAGCTAACTTGACTGTGAATGCTAAGAAGTCGAAATTTGGAAGGACAGAACTCAAGTTTCTGGGCCACTGGATCACAATGTGACGGTCCAAAATTGACCGTAATCTTTTATGTTATCCAGAATAAAGAGTGCACAAATTAAATAAATGTTTACAACAACACTTGGCGATGCTTCCCTGCATTGCAACAATAATATAATGGAAACTCTCCATTTATGACGACAATTGTTAAAAGATCATGGCAACTGAAATAAGTTGCGATAGTACAATCACCTAAATCCAGGTGATATAACATGATATTAAAAGATATTTACACCTGTGGACAGGTGGCGCTAATTAAATATTAAAGTGTTGACACCTGAACACCAGGTGTCATGTAATGCAATCATAATTGCATGTGATTGGTCCATTCGACTAATCCCCTAATCAGTAGATTAGAGGAGTATATAAGCTCGGGGGCTTATAATAAGCGCGAATATGAACTAGCGCGAACGCAGAAATTATGAATAAGAGCGAATATGAAAACAATGAATAAGCGCGAATATGAATAGACGCGAAATATTTTGATTCGCGGTTATTCATGCGCAAAATATGAATAACCGCGAATCGATTTTTATGGTTTGAACAATATGAATAAGCGCGAATCGATAATTTTTTTTCCTTGGAAAAAACTGTTGAATTAGAGGTGTTCTCAAGGTAAAATCCAGTGTGTTGAGCAGAGAATAAAGTGAGGCATGTTGTACAGACACATTGCAAACTCGCAAGTGTTAACTTTTATTTTAAAAACATATAGGTGGCGCCAAAAAAACCTACGGTAGTCCATAGTTGACACCAAGTTATAAAATACAACTCATAAATTATACGGTATGATATTAGATACATAAATAAACACAATACAGAATAAATACAAATAAATAAATATACGAGTATAAATTAACATTTTCCCCCGTTTGTACTTATTCCATTAAACAATAATAAAGAACGAAATCAACAATATTCACTTAAATATTTACAAAGTTCGTTAATCTTCTCTCTATTCACACGTTTGGTTAGTACGTCAGCCAAGTTCTTCTTAGTATAGACATACCG
>JH431623.1:0-38185 GCA_000239455.1 Strigamia maritima | reverse complement strand
GACTAATATCCTATTTTAAATTGCCTTTTTGCTATTTGGTTTTGGACCACATAGATCTACGCAGATGGTTTCCCATGGCTAGGTCATGTTGTGCGGAACATAAGGTGCTGCTACGTTTTTTACTTTGATTAGGTTTATACTGTTGACAGTGTTGGCAACTTCGTACATAAACTCTAATGTGTCGACTCATTTTGGGCCAATAATAAAATTTGTTTTGTCCTATGAATGGTCTTGCTGATTCCAGCATGTCCACTTAGTGGATGACCATGACAGGCAAACATCACTCTCCTAATTAGGGATCGAGGTACCACTGCTTTAAATCCATTTCCTGAATCGTTTAATTCTTCGTCAAACGTTGGATTAAAGTATACCAGTAAACCGTCTTTATTAGTTGATTCCTTTGAATCTAACATATATCCACCGATTTTTTCCATCCAATTGGGTGGTTTATTTAATTTTTTCTTTTCATTATCTTTTGATAATAAATAATTTCGAATTCCGAGGCAGAATTCATCTTTTAATTGCGCTTCTATTAATTCTTCTCTTGTTTCAATTAATAGGTCAGTTAACGCACTATAGAGTGTCTGATCCTGCTCTATCTCTTCCTCTCCCTCTTCTAAAAATTCTTCTGAATTTTCAGAAGAAGTATCCGAATTACTAGAAAATTTAATACAAATTTCTGCGCTACGAAGTTTTACTTCGCATTTACATAGATGTATGTTATCTTCACCTATCTTTTCGATTGGTGAAAGTGGGGATTTATTCCCGTCCCAATTGGGCCAGTATTGCGTTACTTCTTTTTCTTCTACGTGGTCATCGGCAGGAGTATCTTCTGCTGATAACGGAGCTCTAGATAAGGCATCCGCTACTTGATTTAATCTACCTTTTCGATAAATTATTTTAAAAGCTCCACATTGGATTTTAATGGCCCATCGTCCAAATCTACCTGATGGTTCGGGGGTACTCATTAACCATTTTAATGCTTGTGCATCTGATTCCAATATGAATGTGCCGTATTCTAAGTAAGGTCGGAATCGATCTATTGCTCAAACTACTGCGAGACACTCTAGTTCGGGTGTCGAATAACGAACTTCAGCTCCTCGTAGAACTCTGCTTGCGAATGCAATGGGTTTTGGCGTCGGTACATTTTTCTGTCTTTTTTCATCCCAAAAATCAACGTCTTGACATAAAACTGCACCTAAACCTTGGTGTGATGCATCTGTTAATACTACAAAAGGTTTTTTGTAGTCAGGCATCATTAATATATTTTTTGCACACAATTTTGATTTCAATTCGTCGAATGCAGATTGTTAGGGTTCTCCCCATTCGAAAGGTACTTTACCACTCATTATTTTAGTTAAAGGTAATGCGATGGTTCCGAAGTTTGGAATAAACTTTCGAAAAAAGTTTATTGCACCATGGAAACGCTGGATAGCTTTCGTATCGGTAGGGGTTGAAAATTTTTTAATCGCCAAAATTTTATCAGGATCTCCTCTTAAACCTTCTGGTGTGATAAGATGTCCTAAAAATTTGAGCGAAGTTCTTCCAAACTTCGATTTCTTTAAACTAACTGTTAAGTTAGCTTGTCTTAATTTTTCCAATACAATTTGAACATGTTCCATATGCTCCTCCCATGTACTAGAATAGATTATTACGTCATCCAAGTAAACTGACGCAAAGGATTCGATTATTCCTTCCATCATCGTTTGGAATGTGTTGGGTGCATTGCACAGCCCAAATGGCATTCGACTAAATTGGTATTTACCTTTTGGAGTATAAAAAGCAGTTTTCTGCTTATCCTCCTCTGCCATTTTAATTTGGTAATATCCTTTAACCAAATCTAAAGAAGTGAAAAATTTTGCTTTCTCGCAATTATGGATCAATTGATCGATATTCGGCATTTGAATGGCATTAACTTCCGTTATGGCATTCAACCATCTATAATCTATACAGAGACGATAGGTACCGTCTGGTTTAGCTACTATTACTGGGTGACTTATATAGGAACCGTAGCTTTTTCTATTAATCCCAGTTCTTCTAATTCTTTAATTAGTTTCAGCATGATTAGTTTTTTGGCAGGATTATACATCCTGTAGGGGTTTTTAGTAATTTTGGCACCATCCTTAAATTTAATATGATGCTCACACCCATCGAAACAGCCGGGTTTATCACTAAACACACCTTTAACACTTGTTAGAACTTCTTTCAATGCTAAGCGCTGTTCGGCGGTGCAATTGCTTCCAGTTAACAGTTTTTCGTCCCAGTTGGGATCTTGTGACAACTCTGTGTTATACACAAATATTGTTTTTAGAGAGGCTTCTCTGAATCCTTCTGAATAGGGGACATATGGGATTATTAACCCTGGTATCCGAGTACATGAAAAGTATCCTTCGCCGGGATGCATATTCAAATGAACTCTTCGCATAAAATTATGTTCAATAATTAAAGAGCATACTTCCTTTGGTAAAATAAAGAAATTCATAGGGGTAAGCTGGTTATGCCATTCGATACAAAGAGTTATTTGCCCCACTGGTGTGTGTTCGATACCAACCGCACAAACTTTCATATTGGGTGGAGCTTCCTGAATATAATCGGGAAGACAGCCCGTTTTAGTCAACATGTGTTCACCAATAAAGCACTGAGTAGCACCAGAATCGATCAAAGCGTTGTAGGTTAATCCACCTATCGTAACTTGCATTCGAGGACTATCTTCAGCCGTAATTAGTTGTCGAATATAATTAACTCTTTCTTGTTCAGTTCTCCAAGGTTTCTTTCTAATTTTTGAATTCAATCTTTTACTTTTTCGAATCCTTTTTTGAAAACTGACTTCATTGAAATCATCAGCTTCTAGCGATAATTTATTTAAATGTTCAACCATTTGATCGATACTTTCGTTTACTCCACCTGTTTGGCTGGAGCTGTTTTCAGATACTTTTAATTCTTTAAATATATCTAAAATCATTTCTTCCACCAAATTTTCCAATGCAGGGGGTTGGACGATTTCAGTAACCCCTTTAATCAGTTTTTTTGGATATTTTCTTCATTTAAAGGGACAATTGGGCCTACTAGAGATTTTGCAATTGCCAACATCTGATCCAAAGTGGGTTGCATACTCTTGTGGACCGAAGATTGTATTCTAGCTTCTATACTTTGAACAGTTTTGTCCAAAGTTTCTTGTGTTATCCACGAGGATTTTGCCTTCTTTTGGGCTGTTTCTACAAGTGTGGAGTCTGTTTCTTCTGTCGAACGTTTTTGACCCCTTGGTTCTTTTCCGTTCTTTTTACACCATGCCAAGTACGATTCGCACTCAGCCCTTTGGTGTCCTGGTTTTTTGCAGAAAAAACAGTTTTCTTTTGGACGACCTGTTTCTAGAGCAGCGTGATACAATTGTACTCTTGCTTCCAATTCTCCGTCCGAATCTGAATATTCGTACTTTTCTATTACTGATTCTAACTCTGATTCATTAATCTCTAAATTCCTCACAGATTCGTGAGTTTTCTTATGGTTGTGATTTCTATGGAAATGAGGTTTTTGTTTAAATTCCTCTTTCTTTTCTACCACAGGTGATTTTGGATTAGGATCTGAATCGTCGTAGATGCATTTTTGCTTCGTAACCCTTGTTAGGATTGTGTTGAAGTTTTCGTATTTTCTCAACCCTGTCGAATTGATTATATTCTTGCCGTTTTGATTAACATTTGTAAAAATGTCAAAAGCGGCTGATTGAGGGGTTACAGTGTCTTGCTGTACCCACAGATCATTGTATCTCAACACGAAAGTGTAGAAAGACTCATCATCTTTCTGTTTCATGTGTTTCAGTAAGTTTACTTTGGTGATTATGAATAGATCAAATCGATCTTTAAATTTATAGACGAAATCGTCCCATTTGTCAAAACTATCTAAGTTCTGGGCATACCATGTGTATGCCGATCCGGTGAGAAACAGGGCTAGCCCATTCTTTACTACTTCATCCAAAGTTACCCCTTTCATCGGAACTACAGCTTCTACGCATTCAGAAATCTTAAACAATCGTTTTGTTTTCCGCTAAATGTGGCTATGTCTGTTCCTTTTAAAGGGCAGTTATTTTGCACAAGAGGAAAACTTTGTTCTTTTGTAAGGACTTCTGGTGCCCTTGTGATACTTTTACCCCATGCATTCCCTAATGCCTGAAGTTCTTCTAGACTTATATGAAGTCTTCCTGTCTTTTTAGACGATTTTTTGGATTTGTTCTTTTTAGAACGAGGTGGGGAACTATCACTGGATGAAGAGTCGGATGAAGATTTTGTTCGACGATGTTGTCGTGATTTAGATCTAGATTCCCTTCTTGGGTTGGGAGATTCATCTATTGAAGATTCTTCGATAGGATTGTAAGATGGCGTCTTTTCCCTTGTCGGCTGACGCCTAGCATAATATTCTTTCATATTTTCTCCTTTGTTAGGGAGAATTCTTCTAATCTCACTTCCTTTATCTCCAAGGATATTTGGGGTTCCCAACTGATTTTCATTTTCAGTCGAAAGATCTTTATTAGTTGAATTTGTTTGGTATCCAAACTTTCTGTGTCTGGTTCGACACTTTCGATTATATTTATTTGTTCTAGGGTTTGGTTTCTATTTTCCCTTACTAATCGTAAGGCTGTTAGAAGATTATGCATTAGCGGATCTTTCTTTGCTTCTGCAACGTATTGTCTCGCTTCTTCCACATTCTTGAATTTATTAGCGGGAAAATCGTACAATCTTCAAAACTCAGCAAGATCAGGCGATTCTTGCATGGTTTCTGTTCTTTCATTTGAATTTTCACCCACTTTGCCTAAAGGTCGGTTGTTAGAATTTGACACCGACATGTGGATTGGGGGCCCGTCTCTCATAGGTGTATGGAGGGGCAATGTTTTCTCGGCCGTTATCGGGGTTGAAGTCGGTTCTTCGAAGATGGTTGGCATCATTTTCTCCTTCAGATAAGTGTCTAGGGACTATTAAACTATACGAATGACAATATTGTCGTTTATTCCGCCTTATATATTGTATAAACGTATACCAGCTATTGGTCAGTTTTAACCAATCAGCAATTAATTTTAGTTCATTTGGATACGTATGAATACGTTTTCCGAATTACTTTATTTTTCCTGGCGGAATGTAATAGTATCTTATTTTTTATTTTTCGTATCTCGAAGAATTAGAATATTTTTAATTCTATTGAAGTCAATATCTCTTCTATAACTTATAAAGTTTATTTAAAATTTTCTTAGATTTTATTTACTCTATATTTCCTTCCTTCCCTTCTAAGAACTTGGATAATTTCTTAGAAGCAGGTTCCGATCCGCAAAAAGCTTTAATTCAAATGAATTTTTTTTTCTTTAGTATGACTTCACTCCGTGATAGGATGTTATCATATAATTTTCAAAATAGTTTTATTTCGAATGATTGAGAACAAATAAAATATTTTACTAACATTCTATAAATCGGTTTTTATTATTTATTAACTTTAATAAACAAATGTACACTGACTCTTATTTTTATAAGAAGTTATTTTAGTACATTTATACAAATATTTTACCACAATAAAGTATTGTATTAAAACCCTAATTTTTAAGATTTTATTCAAATCTTTCTTTCAACCTGCTTTCATTCTTCCTTGACGATACGCAGGACTTTGGGACAAGTACCTTCACCCTGTTTCTGCAGTAAATCTCGAAACAGCAGTATGACAGGTAGTTTACCCCAACATACTAGTATGATTAGCATTCACTTATAAAGTGTTTTAAACCTTACCAACCTAGTACGATCCTATAGAGCTCTATCGAAAAGTTGGAACTAATTACAGATCAATCGATCGAAGAAAATCTTACTTTTTTCATTTCAAAAAGTTTGAAATGTAGCTATAATAATAGGTGTTAATGTTTTCATTAACGAGAAATAAAGAAATTTATACAAATTCCCAGATTCCTTTTTAATACATTTTTTGGGGATGTAGAGACTTTCATACTCCGCTAGCAAGTTTTCGTAGGTGCTTAAGTTTAGCGATTTACATGGATCTGCATAAAAACTTGTTTTTTAAGCAAGTTATGCAAATTATTCACCTTTCGGATTTATAGAGTACCGAACTGACCAATGTAAGACTAACCAGAAACATCGAATTAATCACCTTAAAAGCAGAAAATATTAAATCTCTATAATGCCGAATAAAAAATCATCGTAACCCGCGCTCACTCATTATTACATCTTGGCGGTTTTTAGGGCACAGATTATAATAGTTTTAAGGGCGATTCGAGCCGATTAATTATTTATTCCAAAGTTCTACTTTCGGATTGTCAAAATTTGTATTTTTGGGTCCCCTAACTACTTTTGATTTTACAGATACAATTCTATATCATTATGAGAATCATTTCGGGCGATAATATATTTTCACTCCTTCTCTAGGCCAGTAAACAAGGTTCGAATACCTTCACCCTATCTCTGCGGTACATCTCGAGACAGCAGTCTGACAGATATTCAACACCGCATAACTAATTCGAGAATTAATTATGGTCCATTACTCTAGCCATGTTCAAAAGAATTATAGACATATTTCAACTCGAACACAAAACTCAAAAGTGATTGAAACTTGTAAGATTAGTTAATTGTAAAAATAAAATCAAAAATTTACCCTAACAATTTAACTTATCATCGTATCACTCTTTTAATCGGTGATAACAATGTTTTTATTCCGTATGGAATTTTTACACAAATAATTTTCATATTCGAATGAATCCAAAAGTATTTGAAATATTATATTTGAACAAGTTCCACAGAATTAAATACTATACAAAATCCAATACAGAATGCAAGTTAAAACTTTAAGAAAACTTAATTAGCATAAATTAAATAATTTATGCTATCTCGGTAGAACCTCCACGTGTGACGATAGTCACATGTAAGGTGATACCGATGATGGTATACTAAAATTAACAGAACGAAATTAGAATAATTTATTCAAATTATTCTATCTCGGTAGAACCTCCACGTGTGACGATCTGACTTTTTCCCAAAGTGCTATTTACATTTTACGATGGGGTCAAGACAGTAAAACTTATGAAAACACGTGGATTTTCTCTTGCTAAGAAAACCTCCACTTATCCCAAGGATAAGAACCAGTAAAAATACATAAACACACTTGCAAAACACTGAATTGGAAAGAGTAAAGTAAATAAATATAAAAACAAGGAATTTTATCAAATCATAACATTTATTCCGGATCATTGCAAATTACAATGATCCGAGGTAGACTAGCATAAAATCTATTAATAACAGAGGCAATAAAATACTTAAAATATATCAAGACTATCAATTAATCTAATTTAACCAGGAAACTGGCAAAACATTATTGAAAAACTTTAACTATCAGACAGAGGCTTGATAAACTAATAACAATACAATTTACAAAATAATATTACGAATCTTCTGTTGTTTCCTGGCGCTATTTGGTTCCTAATCGGGGTAATGCACTATCGAATCCTGCGAATATCGGTGTTCATCGGTCGGATGATCGTCACAAATTAGCGATACCACGTGGTATCGGCTTACACCTGTATTTCGAGCATTGCGGTGAAAACTCACTCTTTTATTCCAATTATTACATTCGCATGAATATAATAATTGTAGGCATTTAAGTAAATGTACAACTATCAATAAGAGACTAAAATAAAAGTAAAGATTAGCGGGAAGAAGTTGGTTATGGCAAAGAGAATTCCTCGGCCGTCATGATTGAGTCGGGCGCGCCGCATTAAACCAAATGCGTTGTTTTCGAAAGGTGCCGAAACACGTGACAGTTAGCGCCCACTCCTGATACAGGTAGCGGTTGCTGCTCGGTCCGAGCGGACTTGATACAATCAAGTTTTGTCCAATAAGACTGGCCTACATGCAAAAGCACAAGTATATTCTCGGTACATTTACCTTCGGGTTTTTCAGGCCCGGCAACTACGGTCTTTAGGACATTATACCTACTTTAATTTGGTGTTGACAGCCTGCCGGTTTGTATTTAAAGCAAAAGGTGATAAAAATGACTCTGAATGGTTACAGGTACAAGTTACACATAGACAATCATATAGATTCAACATTAATTCAGTACAGAGGCCCAGAATCAGCTCTTGCAAGAGCTTATGTACTATGAAACCATGGGGTTTCTTGAGTTTCCCCCAATCAGGAAGCCAGAATACTGATAAGCAGATTCACTGATTTGCATATCAGTGAGTCATAATGAGTTGATCCAATCAAATCACCTCTTTGATCAAAGTTATGTGAGCCCCATAGAATATCTAAAATATTCAAAAAGCACATGGTAATATTTAGGGTTAACTTTATTTATATTCATATTTTAAAGTATTCTTATCTCTAAATAGTCTTAATTTATTTGAATAAACATTTCACAACAACATTTATTATTGTTTGAGTACAATAATCACTTTTATCGATAATTTCTCGTAACTTTTTCTTTAACAATGAACACACCTATTCATTGTATAATTCTCTCTTATATTTATCAAAATATAGAGAGAATATTTACTTAAATATTTTATCATTCAATAAACATTTTATTTTTATAAAACTTGAATTTTCTTATTTTGAATCTGGTGTGATTTTAGCAAATCGCGCCCTCTGGTGGCAACTTTATAAGTCACTACGGTATTGAACCGTCACAATATATAAGACAAAGTCATTAAATTATCAAGACCGCCATCTCCATTAGAATAAATAGAGATATTAGGTTAACTGTCCGACTGGACAGTGTATTAATACGTAAAACGTATTAAACATAAACAAAAAGATATATTTTTGAATTTATATTATAAATTAATGTTTATTTGAATTTAAAATCATTTATTATCATCAGGTAAAGAAAAAATGATAAAACAATTTTGTTTTTATCTCCTATTTTACTTCTAGAGATTTAAAAAATACTTTGTGGTAAATAATTCACTTGAATAAAGTTTATAAATGAAGTATGAAAGTAAAACACTTGGTTTCGTTTCACTTATTAAAAGATGTGGACTTTATTGACAAATAATAGAAATTCACTCGGACAGATGTTATGAATAAAACGATCACTTTATCATTATTAAACAATAAATGTCAAATAGAGTTCAAAACTATTATTAGGGTATTAATCTTCACCTGAAAATAAAAAGGCCTAAATTAGTTATCTGACCAAATCTTAAAAGACAATGTTTAATTAAATATTGAATCCAGCGATCCGTGTGACCATTTGTGAGAATTAAATAGATTCCTCAATAACTTCACTTATCGCCATGTTTGAGTAACCCCATGAGTATGTCTTGTGAGGCGGGACGCACTCACTTCACCAAGGGGTGATGTGTGACGGTTCAATACCGTAGTAAGTTGTAATTTGCCACTAGAGGGCGCGATTTACCAAAATTGCGCCAAGTTTAAAATGAGAAATAATCGTTTTTCATATAATATTACTTTAATTTATTCATGAGATAAGTAAAGAAATTTATTACTTATATTTGGATAAATATAAGGGTTAGAAATAAACAATGAATTCTGTGATCCATTGTTTGTACAAATTTGACGATAAAATCATCGCTAAAGATGATTGTTGTAGCGAAATAGTTAATAAATATTGTTGTAATGTTTATTCAAGTAATATAAGACTATTTAGGGATAAGAATACTTTAATTATAGATGTAAATAAAGTTAATCCTAAATATTACCATGTGCTTTTTGAATATTTAAGATATTCTAAGGGGTTCACAGAACCCCAAACAAGGAATTGATTTGATTGGATCAAATTGATATGACTCATTATGAATCACTGATATGCAAATTAGTATAATCTGCTTATCAGTATCTCTGTTCCCTGATTGGGGGAAACTCAGGAAATCCATGGTTTCATGGTATATAAGCTCTTGCAAGAGCTTATTCTAGGTCTTTGTATTGAATTTTGTGAATCTGTATGATTGTTTGCGTATAACTGTACCTGTGAATTCAAGAGTCTGTATCACCTTGTAGTTTGTGAACCGGCAGGATTTAAATCCGTAAAGTCCGTAGCTTACCTGCCGTAAAAAGCAGAAGGTATATATACCGAGAATATAACTTGTTACTTTTGTATGTGAATTTATCGTATGGCTTTGCATTGTTATGCTGAGATCACCCTGGCCAGGTTACAATTCTTACCGTATCGGAGGGATTGTTAACTGTCACTTGAAGCAACGTGTTTGGTTATAATGCGGAGTGCCATTTCTTTGGCCCAGGAATCTCTTTGATTCCATTTAACCAGTTTCTTCTCACTAATTTATTTGTAAAGTTTACACAGTCTCTTTGGCTGATTTATGATCGATTCCGATCGTAAATCAGTGTCATTTACCGTATCGGCGATACCACGTGGTATCACTATATAGTTTGTGACGATATAAAGCCCGAACGTCGTATGGATCGCGTCGTGCACCCAGTTAGGAGCCCGAAAATAGGACCAAGAAGGCCGGAAAACATCTTTAGTAATTATTATTCTGTTATAGTTATTATTTTTATTAGTTAAATGCAAGTTTTCCTGCTATTAGATTAATTTAGTTTCTATGATTTATGTAGTATTAGTAATGGAGTGACTGTGTAACAAGTAACAAGTAATTTATTCAAAACATAACGACAGTATATATACATGCAAGATTGTCACCTGATTGGTCAAGACCTAGTTGACCAATCACGTGACCTGTGAAGGCATACGGATCGTATGCACTAACAACTAACTACACATCTCCCCTTTAAGCTCTCTTCTATACGTCAAGCCGTACTGGGGTTTTAACTCCTCTCCCAGACCTTGTAACATAACTATATCTTGGTGGGATGTTGTCCGTAGGTGTGGGATCGATGTTTCTCTCGGCTTGAGTTTCCTCGTTTCCCACGGTTGGTTCCGGAGTGGTGGAGTCGATTGAGGAGTCCTCAAATATGTCGATTGCACTATCTTCTTCTTCCTCCTCTCCCCCGGGAAGTGAAATGGGTAACGGGACCAAATGATACCTATTTCGTCGGATTGTTTGTTTGTTCGTTTTGACAATATACGATCTGGGTGCTGTATCGAGTGCCGTAATAATTCCCTGTCGCCGTAAGTCGATTATCCATACAGTTTCGCCGACTTTTAGAGTTGACAATTCTCGCACACCCTTATGACTATCATAATTTTTTTTGGGGGTTTTGATCCGATTTTTTTCTGTTTGCACAAGTAACTTCCGATTCGGCGTTTTTGGGTTTAGTTTCGAACTGAGAATTGGAATATTCGTTCGAATTGCTCGTCCGTTTAATAATTCGGGTGGGTAAAATCCGTTGGAGAGCGGTGTAGCTCTGTACACTTGTAGCGCTTGGTATCCGTCGTCGGCCTTTTTCAAACTTCGTTTCACGATTTTCACCGCAGTTTCTACAAAGCCGTTGCTCTGCGGAAAACGAGGGCTACTCGTAATGTGCGAAAAAATGTGTTCTTTGGCAAATTTTGCAAAAGCCGACCCGAATATTGGTTCGAAATGCATACCATTGTCGCTAAAAACAACTTCCGGGTTTCCCTGTTCCGCAAATAATGATTTTAGATGCATAATCGTTGTATTTTCGTGCAAGCTTGTCATCGGATAAACGAAAGGAAAGCGAGAATAGAAATCCGTGACCAGTAGATACCATTTTGATTCTAGTTTAAATAAGTCAAGTGCGTTTTTCTGCCACGGTTGATCTGGGAATTTCGAGGGTAAAAGTGGTTCGTGTCGGTTCACCGTTTCCTTGATGCAGACTGAGCAATTTTTGATGAGATCCTCGAGTTGGCTTGACAGGCCGGGCCACCATACGGATTGTTTGGCAAGCGCACGGCACTTCGTGATTCCGAGATGTGCCCTGTGTATTTTATTTAGGAGTCCTGTCCTAGGGGAAGTGGAATAAAAATCCTAGATGCCTTTAACAGAAGTCCGTTTTCGAATGTCAAACTCGTACGATGTTGCCAAAATTCCGTTACGTTGGTTGGAACTTCGTTTTTCGGAGGTCATTTCGTTTGTACGTATTTAATTAAAAGTAAACTTGTTGGATCCTTGTTTTGTAACTCGATGATTTGTTGAAGTCGTGTATCCGATGCCGGAATTAAATCGGTTATTTGGTTTACGTAGGCAACGATTTCTCCATCGAGTTCGTAATCTTCCTCCGTTGTTTGCATCGGCCGACGAGATAACGTATCTGCGAGACCCAGGTCTTTACCGGCGACGTGAACAATTGTGTATGCTTATCGTTGAAGTCGTAATCGCATTCTCTGAAGTTTCGGAGTGAGATCGTCGAGTGATTTAGTTACAAAAATCGGAATAAGCGGTTTATGATCCGTTTCCAAACGAACAACGAGTCCAGTTATAAAGTCCTGAAAACGATCGCATGCCCACGTAATCGCGTATCCTTCTTTGTCGATTTGGGCCCAATTTTGTTGGGTCGAGGTAAGTGTTTTGGCCGCGATTGGTCGAAACTCGCCAGACTCCTGTTTTTGCTTTAGAACTGCGCCAACGCCATAACTCGATGCGTCCGCTGAAATTGCCGTTTCTTTTGTCGGATCAAACCACGCGAGGGTCGGCCGAGCCAATAGGGCAGTTTTTAATTCGGTAAACGATTTTTCTTGTGCGAGTCCCCATGAATATTCATTTTTTTCGCAAAGTAATTCGTTCAAGGAGTGAGCTATCGTAGCGAGATGCGGGATAAAACGGCCAAGGTAATTAATAGTGCCCAAAAAGCTTCGAAGTTCCGATTTTGTTTGTGGCGGCGCCATTTTTGAAACCGTTTCAATTTTCTCGTCGTCTATGTGTATTCCGTCGTGATCAATGATATGACCTAAGAATTTAATTTTCGTAGCTCCAAACACGCATTTTTCCTTATTCATCATAACGTTATTTTCCTCTAGTCTTTTTAACTCAGCCCAAAGTCGAGTATCATGTTCGTCGATTGTGTTCCCGTAAATTAAAATATCATCGATATTGCACTGAATTCCGTCCAAACCTGTCAAAATGCCCATCATCCTTTTTTGAAAAACTTCAGGAGCGGCAACAATACCGAAGGGAAGCCGTGTGAATTTATATCGGCCAAAAGGTGTAATAAAAGTTGTCAAAAGTTGGGATTCTTCGTCGAGTTCGCACTGCCAGAATCCATTGTTGGCGTCGAGTTTTGAAAAATATTTTGCGTTTCCGAGGCACCCGAACAAACTTTCGGTGTTTGGCATCGGGTAAGTTTCTCATTTGATAAAAAGATTCAGTGGCACGTAATCTACGCACATGCGAATGCTGCCGTCTGGTTTTGGAACCGTAACTAGTCCGCAACACCAGTCCGTCGGTTCGTCTACAGGTACGATCACTCCGAGTAAGAGCATTTTGTCCAAATTTTTTTAATTTCCGGTAACATAGGAATAGGTGCGCGTCGAGGTGTTGTGAGGGCGTGCGGAGTGGCCCCGTCTTTCATGCGAATTTTGTACAATATTTTTACACGACCAAGACCTTCAAATAGTTTTGGAAATTCGGTGATCGGGCGAACTAGCGAATGTGACGTTGTCGGAGTTTTTTTTGTTTCGACACTTCGCCGATGAGTCGAACGATTTCCAAGCTTTCGCACGTGTTTCCGTCGAGTAATGGCTGACTCAAATTTTTCACTACAAAAATCTCCGTTTGTTTTTTGTTCCCTCGGTATACGATATTTTCCCAAAAACTCCCTATTGTTTCGAGTTGTCCCTGATCGGCGCTGTGCAAGACGCGCGTCGGCTTCCGTAGGCCGATGGATGGAAAGTATTCCCAAAAGGTTGATAAAGGGATACATGTGACGTCGGCCCCCGTGTCCACTCAAAATGACAGTCGTACGTTTCGGATTTCAACGGAGGCGGCCCATTTTGATGTTTTTCGGATTGAATAGACGCAGATTGATCCTATGAAATTCAGATCCGAAAGGTCGTTGTCCTGAACGTGGTCTACTTCCGCCTGTTTCGCTGATCTACACATCCGTGAGTAGTGCCCCTTCTTTTTACAGTTAGCGCAAACTGAATTAATCGCCAGACATCGTAGTGTAAAGTGTTTTTCGTGTCTGCAGTATCGGCAAGGTTTGTCGCTACTCGGTGCGGCGGGTTTCCTGAATGGTTTTCTTTTGCCGCGGTCCCTATGTTCCGTTCTATCGGTTTGCACGCGATCCACTTCAATTTTTGGCATCACGGCAATTTCAGGATGGGGTTTGAGGTCGGCTTGCTGTCGACGCACCTGTTCACTCTGTCGAGCCATGTCGATGGCTTTGGTCAAGGTGAGATTTTCCATCATCTGCATTTTTTCGCACAACTGGCGATTTCGAATCCCTACGACAATGCGATCGCAGATTAGGGTATCTTGAATATTGGCAATTTTCAAAAGTTCGCAAATCTCCGCCATAGTGAATAGTGACGTAATAAAGTCGTCAACCGATTCGTTTTCTAATTGTACGCGTTGATGGAAGCGCGCCCTCTCGTAAATTAAATTCCTTTTGGCGACGAAATGTTTGTCAAATGCACCTAAAACTGCTTCGAAATCTTTTAGCTGGGCGATTGTCAATTTTAATTTTGTTAAGACTTCTTCAGCCTTGTCACCCATGCAGTATAATAGTCCGCTGACTTGCTTCGCGTTCGTTTTTTCGTCCAAATTTGCGACGTTGCGATATCTCATAAATCTTTTCTGCCAGGTAGATAAGTCCGAAAATGCGAATTTCTCAGGAAAGGGGATTTCCATTATAAACGATAAATAATGTTACGAAATTTAAATATGAATGGGTGAATTTTCCGTTACGAATAATTTCCGGAAAAGTTCAAGCGATTATGTGGTAAGTAAGTTTTACCGCTGCCACCATGTAGTATTAGTAATGGAGTGACTGTGTAACAAGTAACAAGTAATTTATTCAAAACATAACAACAGTATATATACATGCAAGATTGTCACCTTATTGGTCAAGACCTAGTTGACCAATCACGTGACCCGTGAAGGCATACGGATCATATGCACTAACAACTAACTACACAATTTATGTTTATATCTCTGTTATTGTTATATTTCGATATATTTTAAGATCGGATCATTGTATTTTGCAATGATCCAGAATAAATGTTATGATTTGAGAAGTTCCTGTGTTATTATAATTATTTATGATTCATTTTCAATCCAGTTTGCACAAATCTCTAGTTTTCCTGTTGCTATTATGGTTTTATGTTCTTATTTCGATAAGTGGAGGTTTTATGCAAGTTCCTTTTCCACGTTTGATTATTCTGCATTTTTTATATTTACTGGGATATTGCTTAATATCCGAGTTCTGAAAAGCGAGATCGTCACAACTTTAACACGATACTACCGTCTAAAAATCATAGTAGCAAATGAGTTTCTAACTTATTTCATTACAACTTATTTTAGGTTTAACTTACTTTATTACAAATAAAAATATATCAATGCGAATTGAGATATTTTATTTTACCATTGTTCCATGAGTTAGGCTTGCACAATGGTGAAATCCAAACGATCCAAATATCAACGTTGTCTTACATTTTTGTCACAAATAATACCGTAATCCAACTTTTAACAATGGATAGGCCTACATTGTATTCTTATTCATGTCGTTACTGAGGCATTAAAACTTGATCAAAGAAAAGAGGTGCAAGTGGTCCATTACACCATGTTTTGCCACATGGTGTTCAGGGCCTTGCCAAGATGGGCCACTTCCCATATGGACCTTGGCGCACATCAAGCACGTTGCGCCAGCATTTGATGACGAGCTCAGAGCCAGAAAAATGATAAGTAAAACAACACAGACATTGTTACTTACCGTACGTGGTCCCGATCTCGCATTGCAGAGTCTGCAGCTACCTGGTTCAACACTCACACCGGTCACCCGACCTCGGCAACCATCTAAGCGGATACCTGACTGATTTATTGACCTTATATTCGTCTCATAAAACAGAGGCGCCAGGGCTTGAATTATCACATGTAAAAACAAGCACAAGGCAAATAATCATAGGTCAGTATCACTTCAGTATCAAATCCGCATAAAGCTCTGTTTCCTGTGGGGGCGAAAACTTCCAAGCCCAGCCTTCTTGTGGCCTCCCCTGGGTACTCCATTGCAGCACTTTGTTTTTCCGCTGCAGTGATGCTAATGGGTTTTCTGGTTATCTATCCTTTTTTTTGCTCCGCTTTCTCTTCTGTGGCTTTTTTGTCTTTGTTTTTGACCATTTTTTTGATAATGTAATGCTGCATTCCATTCTGCAATGGAATGAACGAATGAAGTGTTTGTCAATGGTCAAATATGTTTGTCTGTATCAGATTTATATATTGGTCAGATTTAGTATGTCAGATTAAAAGACGTGTATGGCCTAAGTCGCCGCTTGCGTCTATAAACTCAATTCTATCTATGTATCTGTTTCCTGTTGTGCATGGTCTTTTATACTTGACTAATCTTCTTATCAGTGATAAGGAGATTATGACAAGATAATCCGATAGGCGATGAGTCATGATGGATGATCATCATGACATCATCCACTAGTGTCGAGGATAATGACAAATTATCATATAATGAAATATATATTTATATTTCATATTCAGATAATTAATAATAATGCATGAGGATATTTACTCTATGATTTACATATCCCTTAATTAAACACATGGTCATTGGGGCAACCTTAGCGTCCTCTATGGTCATTCCTTGACCGGGTGATGACACTCAACTCAATGATTGATGTAATATCTCTCGATCATGTAGATGTTTCATTATTTTCTAAATAAATAGGCCGAAATGGTGGAGGCAATGAGAAACGATATTTGTGTTGTTCAATCGAGTGACATAAAGTGTTTATTTATTACATGTTGCTATGTTAGTATTGTTCAATTGTTACCATGTTACATGTATCAATCATATATACTGTATATATGTGCATACATAACAATCTTTCTTTAAATTATTTTATAATTTTATAATTAATAATTTGTAATTTATATTCTTCTTTTGTTTTGTAAAAGTCGTTAAGGATGATGCTTTCTCTGTACTCGTGTTGACCTGCATTGACCATCCATCCCAGTCGATCCCATTGGTAGTGCTGGTAATGCTGTAGGGTCTACCGTCTGCCACCATCGCTTTTTTGGTTTTGGTTGATCTGGTAAGAATGGGCTTTGAAGTGCTTCTGCACGACATAGTCTGACAAGTGGACTTGTGCATTGGTCAATCAACGTGTCTTTCTGTGTGATTTTTCTCTCACGTAGATCGTTTACATGTCTGGTAATATTTGTACCATTGGTGCAGAGCTCAATTTGATATATTACATTGCCATGTCTGCTTTGTATGACACCTTCATGCCATTGTTTGTCAGGTTGTTGAATCCATACCGCTTGCCCAATTGTCAAAATTGTCTAAGGGGTGTCTTTCTTGATTCGGTCTGGGTAGTGACTTGTTGTAAAGACATGGCTGCTGTGATATGTGTTCTTGGAGTTTTCCCAAACATCTTGGTTGCTGGTGAAAGGCTGTCGCTCGCTGACGGTGTTACATGTTGATGATACAAAAATTTTGCTACATCCAATAATACATTTCCAGTGGCATTTTTTCGTAAGCCACTTTTGACTAATTGTACCGCCCGTCCGGCGAGACCATTGGATTGGGGATGCCACGCCAGGCTGAACATGTGATTGATATTGTTTAATTTCCAAAGTCGGTCAAGTTCTATTGATTTAATGGCGGTCCATTGTCTGACACCATAGTTACAGAAATACCAAAAGTTGCAAATCATCTGTTCAACTGCATTATTACGTCAGTAGCTGTTGTGCGTGGCATTACCGTGATTTCTATCCAGTTTGTATGGACGTCGACCAATACAAAATATTTTATGTTCTGCACTGGTCCTGCGAAATCAATGTGGACACGGTGCCATGGCACGATAGTTTTTGGCCACGACAGAGGTTTCCATGAGTTGGAAGTTTGCGTTCTTGTTGGCATATCCGACATATTTGTACATAATTGGTCAAGTCTTTATCGATCTTAGACCACCAACATGCCGTACGTGCTATTTGTTTCATTACTACTATTCCAGGATGTCTACGATGCAACAGCTCTAAAATGTCGCTCCTTAACGCTTCCGGTATTAACATTCGGGCCCTGCGAAAAACGATGCCATCGGTAACGGATAGTTGTTCAGGTGCGTACAAATAATCTTTCAGTTGATGTCTAATTTCAGGCGTGCTCGTTCCATTTTTTAAAACATCCAATAATTTTATCATATCTGGTTCTTGAATCATCGCTTCCCGTATTCGTTGTGGCGATATATTATTCATTACTTTGTTGACAAATAAACTGTCAATCAACTAATCCGACTCGTTTTCATCGCTATAGCTTGCTGGTAACGGTAGTCGGCTAAGCGCATCGGCATTAGCAATATCGCTATCTTTACGATATTCGAATGTGTAATCATAGGTATTAAAGACCAGCATCCATCGCAACATACGTAAAGATACAATGCTTGGTATCGGCTTATCTCTCGTAAATAATCCCAGTAACGGCTGGTGATCGGTTACTATAAAAAATGGTCGCCCAAATAGATAAAGATGGAATCGTTTTAATCCAAAGATAACTGCAAATCCTTCATGGTCAGTTTGGGCATAATTTTTCTGGGCGCTCGACAGCGTTTTAGATGCATAGGCTACTGGGTACTCGATCTGATTTATCCGGTGAGCAAGGATTGCGCCAACTCCAACTGGCGACGCGTTGACTACTAAAACCACTTGTTGCTTATTGTTGAACGGAAATAGGATTTTGGACGATACCAGCGCTCTATTGATTTCCTCAAAAGCTGTATGTTCAACATCTGTCCATTTCCATGGGACTTCTTTCTGGAGAAGTCGGTGTAGTGGTGCCAACAGCGTTGCCATTCCTGGTAAAAAGGAGTTGTAAAAATTTATTATACCAAGAAATGCTTTCAGTTGTGATTGATCAGTAGGTGGTGGTGCTGCAGTTATTGCATCTATTTGAGTCTTCAACGGTTGTGCTTGTGGGTGTTTGGTAAATTGAAGTATTTTGGGTCTGCAAGTGTGCAGTACCAATCGCAGGATTGCGTTTGTTTTTTTGGAGTTTTTGTTCACTGTAATAGATTTGTAGTTTGTAGTTTGGCACACGTGTTGATGTGTGCCTATATGTATCTAAGTTATTTTGAGACTCAGTTTATTTTGTGTTAAAACTGAGTCAAGTTTCTTATATTTATGTTTGGATTTGTTTGGGAACTTTTCCCTTTGTGTTGTGCTAGTTAGTTTTTGTGTAAATCCAAAAGGTGTAACTTTTTCCCTTACCTGTGATCACTTGAACATGACTGAAGTGTAGTGGTTTGCTTTATTTTGTCAGATTTGGTTTGCTATGTCATGTTCTGTGATTTGTTTGCTTGCTAGAGTTTGTAATATGACATGCTGTCATGATGTCATGACAGCTTGTCATACCTTATCATGTTTTTGTTGTTTTGATCATTTTCATGACATGTTACTGTGATGTCATGGAAAATCTTGCTAGGATGATCACTCTGGTCTTAGTCTGGGTTCCAGACATGTACTCTTGTTCCGGGTGTGTTTTGTATCGCCAAGATGGCGCCCGTTTTGCTCAGCCTGCTTAATAAACCTGGATAGTGTGTTTTAGGACTTTGTGCGTGAGTTTCCTCGAATATAATATTTAATCTGGCTTTTGTTGTTCTTGGCACTATAAGCGGACTGTCCGCGGCCTTGTGAAGTGATTTTACCGCCTGTTACGAGCGCCGAGGTCCGGCGCAGGCGGTACGTCGGTGTGCGTCAATCGTCGACATCGACGGCCGGGATACGAGACCGAGACGCGGCCCAATCAAGCGAGAAGTTGCGTCGCGCGTCTCGAAAACGAACTGCGATAATCGAGGATTATCGCAGCGTGCGGTATTTGAAGTCATCGTCACGCGGACGCCGAGACGAGTTGGAGCCGCTGGTTCAACCGGAAGTCACGGGCCGCGCATTGCCAAGAAGCCAGACATCTTGGAAACTGGAGTTGCGGTTTTATGCGGTTTTTCTCTGATTTCGGAAATACCGCATACAGGAAAAATCTGAAAATAAGGTCGGATACCAAGTCAAGCATCCTGAACGCGATCCGCTACTCGGCGGAACCGAATTCGGCGTATTTCGGCACAAACACGCCTTGTTTAACTAACTCATCAATAGCTTTGTCCACTTGTTTTAACAGCACAACCGGTATCGGTCGAGGTCTGTAAAATTTAGGTGGTAGATCCGTATTTATTTTAAACCGCAGGGTTTCGCCCTGATATAAACCCAATCCGGGTTTAAACACATCTCGATAATCATTTTAGTTGGAGTTCATGAATAACGTTTTGTCCGATTAGATTTGATCCACTTCTGGTAGTTACCACCAACTTAGCTGATATTTTCTTGTTATTTACTTCTAATAATACATCAATTTGACCTTGTACTGGTATGGGTGAGTTTGCTTAAGTTGAAAAACGAGTAGATACAGGCTGGATTTCAGGTGCATCGTCACTCGACCATAAAGATTGATACGTGTCATAACTAATTAAAGACAACTCGGACTTGGTATCCATCTGCATGGTCAAAGGCTTCCCATTGATGATCGCTTTAACCAAGTATGATGGATATCTTGTTGTGTTGGCACGCATCATAAATATCGGATAGATCGGCTCATCTTCATTTTTAACAAGGTGATTTGTCCATATTGTTTATGGGTACCCGCTGCTGCTGGAATTTAGGGTTTTGCTGCTGTCCCAAATATGATCGTTGTGGAGCTGTGGATTTCAAGCATACTCGTGCCAGATGACCAATATTACCGCACTTATAGCATTTGGCATTTATGGCAGTACAGGGTGTTTCTTTATGGTCTAATCCACATCATTTGCATTTTCCGGTCAACCTTCCTATTGCCATATTTCCTATTGTCATTTTGATCACTTCCTGGAGTGTTAGTGTTTCTTGCTCGAGGAATCGTCGTCTTAATCTGTCATTATTAATTCCGCTTACAATCTGTACAGAAATAGCATCCTCAATGATCTGTTTAGTGCCAAATGCACATAACCTTGCAATCGCTCTTAATGCCGTGACATAGTCAGCTACAGACTCATTGGGTTGTCGATCCCTTCGCTGTAACTTGTATCGTTGAACATGTGGTCGTACTACTGCTCTATAATGTTCTGTTAGTTTGGTGACCACATCATCATAAGAAACGTTTTTCAGCTTTTCTGGTGATACCAGATCTCGTGCCAGTGCAGCAACTTCAAATCCGACAACTGATATAACTTAAGTACTTGCCGTTTTTCAGAATCATCTATTTTATTTAGGATGCAATAGTCATCAATTTGTTCTACATATTGCTCTCATTGGTTGCCTCCGTGTCCAGTAAACGGTCCAACGTTGCCCAGTAGATATAGTAATCGTGGCTTTGATGTTAGGCCTGATAATGATGGGTTAGGCCCGGCAGTTTTACTAAGTTCAGTTTTTGACATTTTGCTGTGTATATCTTATATACAGGGTGTCTGATTTAAACAAAACCGGTCCAATATCTCCAAAAGTATTTGAGATACAATTATAAAACGAATTGAGTTATACAAATCCATGATGGGCTCTCCAAAAATGCCAAAAAATTTGACCTTGGAGATGTTTTTCAAGGTCATTGGCATATTATTTTGAAATCTAATAAAGATAGAGAAAAAAATCCAATTGCAATCTTGAAGAGCATCCTTTGTTTGGTAGAAATCATTTATTATACAATACAAAATTGCAATAAATTTGCGGAAAAATCCATAAATGATGTTAGAGCCATTATTCCAATTTCAACAATTTTAACAATTTTTATGTTGCACACTTCCACTAGCAATAAGTGACAACAATGCATTGAAGCATCATTCATTATTTATGAACATTAATATTTCCTTATAATTATTTAATTTTTTTAGACAATTTGCTCAAATTGAGCACCATTTACAACAATGCAAGCTTGAAGTCTTTTAATGAACTCCTTTTCTACAGATTGTAGCATTATTGGTGTAATTAATTGACATGTGGCCCGGTACAAATTATAATTTGTGTCAAGTTATTTTTTACATATTTTATAATTATTTCTTAACAATAATACAGAGTTTGCGGCAGGTACTTTTCTCTTATAATTATAACTTTTTTTATGGTTATAAATAATGTTACACAAAAGAAAAAAGTCCAGTTTGTGGTGCACAGTTTAGAAAAGAAAGTACCAAAAACTGATTTAATTTTTTTCTATAATCATAAAAAAGTTATAATTCTAAGAGAAAAGTTGTGACGGGGTGGAATTGCACTCGCTATCTGTAAATATGGCGGTCAATTCCTACACACTTTAACACGATATAAAACCATCTTTAAGAATAAAATACCGGATAAAATGTGCAAATGGACTTAAAACTTTCTACAACCTATTATTCTTTACAAACCTGATCAAAACATACGATAAAATGTACCATCTTGGATTTATGATACATTATTATCTATTCCAATTGTTCCATCGTGCATGGTAGCGATTCTGGATGAATTTCAGACAATCCGTAGAATGCTGACTTACATATTCATTCCGTCACAAACCAACAGGTAAAACATGGCATTTGACTTCCTCTATATTTCGAATATAGTTGAAGTTCAAATTACTTGCACATTAAATGCAAGTGGAAGAAAAGAGGAGTGAATGGTCAGCCATTAGCCACATGGCGACCTAATTGGCATGGAAGCCAAGTTCCGCGTGTCACTTAACGCGTTATTTCAATTTGGGGGCCCGGGGCCATGAGAAGGAGAAAATTACAAAGACATAAATTGCTCACCTATTGTCGGTCCCGGTCCTGTGTCGCGTCCTCGAGTTTCCTAGTTGCTGCGAGAGAGTGGGTCCTGTCACTCAGTAGGTCGGCTAACTCGCCCACTGCACGTGGCGACGGTCATTCGAGCTCGGCGGCGATAGAGTAACCACAGTACAATGTCTGCGGTTCATGGGCTGTTACATATCTGATACACAAGCCTCATATTTGCCTCATGATAAAATTAGAGGTGCCAAAGGCTTGAAAAAAGTAATCAAGCACAAAGGCAAATAATCATAAGCAAGAATCAGTAGCGATCATAGCGATAGTTTACAAGCTTAATTCGACAATCACACTAGCGCTTGTGGTATTACAACTGAATAATTTTGGGCTAATTTGAGACTAAAATATTTATCCTCCAAATTAGGGCTGTCATTACTCATAATGGCAGAGTCCATTTCTGTAAGGGACCATTTGGGTCACCACAACTAATAAAAGAAATATTTCTTAAGTTGTAGAAAAGTCGGCTATTTTGATCCGAGTAGTATAAAACTAAATCAAGTGTGAATGCAAGGCTTTCTTAAAGGGGCTGGTTTTGTACAAAAGTGGTTTAAGTGTAAACAAGGCATTATTCTTTGTTGAAATTGGAATAATGGCTCTAACATAAATTATGGATTTTCCTGCAAATTTATTGCAATTTGCATTGTATAATAAATTATTTCTACCAAACAAAGGATGCTCTTCAAGATTGCAATTGGATTTTTTCTCTATCTTTATTAGATTTCAAAATAATATGCCAATTACCTTGAAAAACATCTCCAAGGTCAAAATTTTTGACATTTTTGGAGAGCCCATCATGGATTTGTATAACTCAATTTGTTTTATTATTGAATCTCAAATAGTGAGAGATTAGCAGAGTATATAAGCTCATGCAAAACAGGAAGTAGTGTGAAAAACTGAACTGAAACCCTGAACTGATGAAACTTTGTTTGACCTGATATGAATTGTCTGTGATTATTTGCCTAAATGGTTTGTGTTTTACATTTGTGTATTTACAATGTGATATTCTTGAGTGTATTTATTAAAGTGTATATATTATTATTATAGTGTATTTTAATAGTGTATACCTTATATTATATTCTTGAGTGTCATGTGTAGTTATATTTGAGTGTATTGCATTTCACTGTGACGCCTGTGTTTGTTGTATTAAGTTACAACCTTGTTAGGTAAATATTGTGACGGTCTCGAATCCCGTAGTTTTATAAACTGTAACTATGGTGCACTGAGTGTACCAAAGTTACAGCAGAAGATCTATATACATAAATAAAGTGAGTTATTTGATGTTGGGATAGAGATGAGAAACTAATAGTAATTGAGTAGACTCTAAGTCTACTTAAAGACTATGGTGCAAAGTATCTATCTATGATCAAGGAATGACCAAAGAGGGCGCTAGCGCGACCTTAATGGTTATTCCCATTTAATATCATATTTGTGGTAATAAGATATAAATTCTATGTAAAACATAGAGTTAATTATGCTTATATTTTATCACTTGTCACCTGATATCACTTTATCACCTGATTGAAATATGTAAATATTTCAATAATGGATAATTTTATATTATCCTCGATACTAGAGAATGATGTCATGATGAACATTCCATCATGACTCATCCTCTATCGGATTATCTTGTCATAATCCCCTTATCAGTGATAAAGGGATTAGACAAGTATAAAAAGCCATGCAAAACAGAAAGTAGAGCTTTTTGCAGATTTGACATTGATACTGATACTGACCTATGATTATTTGCCTTTGTGCTTGATTTACATGTAATAATTAAACCTTTGGCACCTCTGATTTATGAGGCAAATATGAGGCCAGTTTAATCAGTTATTCATCCGCTTTTGTACCCGCTTACGTGGTGCATAACAGATGGCTGCCGAGATCGAGTGGCCAGTGGGCAAGATAGCCGGACTACGGTCGACAGGACCTTCATGCCCGTATATACTTGGTAGCTTCGAAGACGCAGCACAGGACCTGGCCGATCCGTGAGTAAAGTAATGTCTGTGTTATGTTTTCTCTTCTTTCATGGCCCGGGCCCCTTTGTGAAATAACGCGACGTGCAAGAAGCGGAATTGCGGCATCGAGATTGATGACGCACACAAGGTTCATTAGGCAACATTCGGGCATACAGATCACCGAGTGATCCGTAACCTTTTTGGCACCTAAACCGCCGTGTGATTGGAATGGTTTAACCATTGGCGGGAACCAATTTGCACCTCTTCTCTTGGGTCAAGATTTAATGTCTTGGTGACAACATGTGTTGGTCTAAAGTTTAGATCAACTCATGTTAGCTTTGTGACGACCATATTGCAAAGTCAACGTCGATATTCAGATCGCTAGGACTAATTTCTCCAACGTGCTTGCCAAACCACGTGGTAGATTGGAACAATGGAATAAACTTTGTTGTAAGATATTTATTCAAGTGTAACAATAAAAGTAATTTAAACCTGAATTTAAGTGTTAATATATTTTAATCTGAACTCATTGCGACTTTGTCTCGGTACTATATGCATTTTAGGCGGTAGTATCGTGTTAAAGTTGCGACTGGAGTCGATATATCGTTCGATATATCGATGGCCAAGTCACCCCGTCACACGTGGAGGTTCCACCGAGACATTGTTGCCTTGGTTCTACATTTCCGAATGGAGAATCAGGTGAGTTTTGATTTGATTTATCACTTTTTCAGTTTATTGCTTTTACCTATCTATTTTTGGTAAAAAGTTGTTGAAATATCGAATTATGTATGTAATTCGATCTCAACAACATCCTAACACGACTTTTGATCTAATTTTGTAAGAAAAATAGATGTTAAGTCGATACGAATGAGATTTTGACATGAATTTCTAATTTATGTCGACATCTTATCAATACATGAAAACTTTGGCAAAGTTTTCATGGTTTTATGCTTTTTTCTATTTTCAGGATTCCTCAGCAGCAGTGAACATCTAGTATGGACCTGTATTCGAAATACAAGTTGTACTTCAAGCCACTACTGGATCTATTCATTTATTTTTATCTTAATTTACAAGTTTTGTAAAAATTTGTATTTTCTGAGTTTTAAATAAAGTGAAACTTTATTTTATTTTATCATGTTTATGTTTTATTTATAATAAAATATGGGATGGTAATAAAGAATAAATAGTTTATTAGTTTAAATAGTTTATTCATTTCTCCCATACGTGTAATGGAACATGTATGTTGAGCTTTTGGCCGCCAATATCGAGGTGCACAACCTTTGTCGCGGTGGCCCGATGGCAACAGGGGCGACAGCGACGGCCATTGATTGATGATGGTACCGCGATAAGGCGACATTGGACCAGGCCGAACAAGGTGAGTAAATCAATCTTTTATTTTCTCTCCCTCATGGCGCTGGGCCCTTAATGTGAAAATAACGCGTGGCTGTGCCTTGACCATTTACACCTCTTTTTCTTCTCCTAATGTTTTATTACAGTTGTGTTGATTGTATTACGCTTTCCTGCATAGATACAATCAATCTATCTTGTTCCTTTTGGTTGTGACAGACTTTAAGTCTACCATATCCCTCAGGATCGCCAAGATATCACCATTGTGTTAAGTCTAAGCACATGGACCAAATAGGCCTAAGATGTGTAAATCGATCACATTTGCATATCTTAGTATTTATCCAATTGTAAGTGTTAAATAAATTCAATAAAGTAAAGTTAAACTATATGTGCATAATTTATTCTCGGTATATTTTGTGTTTTATATCGTGTTTATGCATGGTGGATTGGATGATATTATTGTAATATCGATCTTGATTCCGCATTGTCACATATTAGACTATTGCATATGAGCTCCTGTTCTTATTACATTTTTTAAATACATTTTTAACTCTAGTATCTCATCTCGTGGCCAAGAAAAAGTTGCTTTCACTGTTTTCTGGTCATCTTTATCCATCAGATTTCAGAGGATGCAAAATAGTTGTTGATTTATTTTTATTCTAGCTTTATTGGATTGTAAAGAAAACAGAGCAACTCTCATAAAAAAAAATTTGCCATTTCACTCCACTTCTGGAGTTATGCATTGACTTGTCACCAACTCCATAATTGAAGTAATAGTACGTACTTCAAAACGAAAGTTTGTTGGGTGAAAGACTTCATTTTTGATGTAACAATACTTTGTAATGGAATACTATCAAAACGGGATTTGTTTACTTCATCGACTGACGTTTCATCGACTGACATTTTATCTTTAACGTTTCATTGACTACCTTTCATCGACAGCATTTGATAGAACGTTTCATCGACCGGTCAGTTCATCGACTAGTCAGTTCATCAAATTTCGATATTTTAAAATTTTTTTTTTATTTTTTTTTGTTGGTGAGATTTAAAAGTTTAGTTCAGGAAGCCCCTGCAGTGGCCCCGCCGGAGGCGTTAGAGCGGAGTTGCGCAGCGCAGCGGAGCAACGATACGCGTAAGCGCTGCTTGGGAAAATTCTCATTTTCGATAAAATGTACCAAGCATTCGATAAACCGTCAGTCTATGAAACAAGGCGATAAAATGTCAGTCGATGAAACAAGGCGATAAAACGTCAGTCGATGAAACGTCAGTCGATAAACCAAACCAGATCCATCAAAACTCTGAAATGAGAGAGTATTATTACTCTTTTAAATTTGAGAGTTTGGCACGGGACAAAATGGAGTAAAATGAAAACTTTTTTCAGTAAAGAGTAAAGAGTAATAATTAACCATCTCATTTGCACTGGCAGGTTGCTGATGCTCGTTTTTGAAATGAAATAGACAGTACTTTGCGATTTTTTGTACGCGATTTATTTCATTTTGAGAATGCCAAAATAATGAGATATCGTTAACTATCTCGTTACATGTATTTTTGTTTCCTGATTTGTGCATGCGCACTGCATAGAATCACAACAATTGACGTGAAATTCTGTCGCCATTTTTTCTCTGCTTCGTCTGCAATTTTGGCAAAGTTGTATCGATTACATTATCTCAGGTTAGTTTTTAATCAGTCAAACACCTTGCACAAACCACAATCACAAAATTTAGGCTTAATTTGTGATTAGGTGTCTATTTCTACTAAAAATTGCTACCACTGATTTAAGTGTCATATGTAATAAATTTCGTGACAATCGTAATAAATCGCAAAGACATTTTATTAAAGAAATTTAAAAACAAATTTTTTTGAAAATTTGCTTTTTTTAAATCTTGTTTTCGGTGTCATACGAGAAATCGCAAACTGTATAATGACGTCAGAACCACAGTTTACGAGTTTCTCCGCTACTTTACTTTGTTAGGTACAGGGGTATGTTAAAAATTCATTCTTAGTTTTGTAAGATTTAGCTATATTTTGCACGATTTAATGAGATTTTGCATGATTTAACGAGATTTTGCACGATTTAATGAGATTTTGCACAATTTAACGAGATTTTGCACAATTTCACGAGATTTTGCACAATTTAACGAGATTTGGCACGATTTAACGAGATTTGTCACGATTTAATGAGATTTGGCACGATTTGGTAAGATTTAACACGATTTAATGAGTTTTTCTGAGATTTAATGAGATTTTTCAAGATTTGACGATTTTTTAAGTTTTGACAATTTAACAAGATTTTGCACAATTTAACAAGATTTTGCACGATTTAACAAGATTTTGCACGATTTGATGATTTAACAAGATTTTTCACAATTTGATAATTTAACAAAATTTAGGACGATTTAACGAGATTTTGCACGATTTAACGAGATTTTGCTAGATTTATGAGATTTTCAAAAATTTGCGACATTTTATTAGGTATTGTACAAGAATTTTCACTACTTACGATTATTATTGTTTTCTTACTTTTTGCACAGTTGTTGTTAGAAGATATTTAATTGGGGAGTTTTTTTCATCATCAAGACTTAACTTCAGGGATGTATCATAGGTTAAGTGATAGCTGACTGATGATGGATGTACTAATAGCTGAAATACATGAAGCCATTTATTTTTGGATAAAAATTTTAAAGAAACAAATCCCAAATCACACTGTAAATCTCGTATGGCTCATTTAAAACCTTTAAACAATTTAAAAAAATAATTTTTAAGGTTAGGCGAAATGAATTTAGATACAGTTTAAAGCAATAGATTGGATATAATCAGTGAATATTTGCTCTTTTAAATCTATTATTTACTGACTTACCGTACGTCAATAATAATAAGAAGAAACTTACGTAAACCCAATTACATTCTTCTGGAAATTTCAGTTTTATAATCATATTGTAATTTAAATCTCCGTATTGTTGCCATATTGCTAAACAAAAATAAATTTTTTAATCCTAACGGCAGAAGTTTTTTTGTTCTAGTGAACATACCACTTGAAACCTGAACAGTTGGTCTTACAAGAGAATCGTAATTTTGAATTGTAAGATTTATGCGTGATTTTTTCTGCAAAAAAAATTGCTTAATTTCTATAGTTAAAAAATTATAGTATTTTACCATTTCAAAGTATGCATCAGTTATGTAAGTAGGCTTACTCATATATTTATTAATGTCAGTTATTTGGTAATTTTTCGCCCATACTTGACGTACAAAATTACAATCTTTTCTATGGTTTTTATATTTTTTAGCTGCAAATCTTTCAAATTCATGTGTAGTTCCTGGAAAAATATAAACATATGGGAAAGAACCATTGGCTGTTTCAATGAAGAAGGCATCAACAGCTGTTGGTTCATCCATGTAATGTAATACTCGATCCATAGTTTGATAAACACATATTAACAGATTGATGATGACTAGAATATAAAAAAAAATGGACAGAGAAATTGTCTTTTCGGAATTGTATTTCACAGATTTTAGGAATTCTGGTATTTCCGATTGCTCAGCCACAATAATGCCAACAAGATGACTCAATTTCTTTTTTCTAAGTTGTCGAAATCGGAGAAATGTCCGTTTTGGTGTGGGTTCATCCATATTTTGTACAAATATTTCTAGTTAAGGTAAAATTAAAGAATTAATGAATTATCATGTGTTTAGTTTTTTGAAAACAGAGATAAACAATAAGCTAATTCCAACAATAAAATTGGTATGATTTCATACTTACTTTTGGTCTACTTATATCTCTGCAGTGGTTTTGTTTGTGCAAAAATGTAGCTTTCTTGTTACATTTTGATGTATTAAAAATAGAATATTCAAAGTAGAGTGCTCTTTAATGTCTATGCTATTTGTGTTGCTCTAAATTTAGTTGCTTAGTAACTATTGTACAATTACATTATAATTTCAATGTATTCTCACTACCATCTTCTCCCGCATACAAAGATATGGTGCTATATTGAGTTTGATAAATTACCAGTTTAGTTTTGAATTCAAAACTAAACTGGTAATTGATCAAACTCAATATAATGGAAGATGGTAGGAGACCTAAAATACTATTATAATTTAATGACAAGAATTTGACATTGGCTTCACAGAATATTCAATAATTTTATAAATTATTTCATTTTCTTGATTTCTGTTTCCTCCATTTGGCTATACTTGATGAGTAAGATCAATACGCTTTCCAAATCTTGTGTCTTCTAGACCTCTTTTGACCGTTTTGCCAAAATGTGCCCAATTGTTAGTAGTTCCATCAACTGGGTTCACGCGATCTGTCATTGCTTCCAGACTTTGTAACTTGTCCTGAACAAGACATTTTGAAAATAGTTGGTGATCCCCAGCTCGACAGCTCATCAACATTCTGGTATCTCTGCTGTTTTCTTTTGACTTTTCCAGTTCTGGCCTGACTTGTCTTTTTTGTAGATAATTTACATGTTTCTAATGTTGAGATCCTGATGACTCCAATTTTGCAACTTGTCCTGACTTTTCAATAATCATTCCTGCCTCCCACTTCTTTGAAGGCAGGGGCAGAAAACTTTTAAGCCTAGCCTCTTCGTGGCCTCCCCTGGGCACTCTGCTGTGGCACTTTCTTTTTCCGCTGCGGTGGTGCTAATGGGTCCTCTGGTTATCTGTCTCTTTTTCTCTTTTTTGCTCCTCTTTTACTTCTGTGTCTTTTGTCTCTATTTTTGTTAGCGCGTCTGCTAACTCAATTTTATCTTTCTATATATTAGCGAGTTGTCCAGGTGGGTAGTGAGTTAGAATCAGTACACCGGGATCTTAGTCGCTTGTTAGCCCGGATTGGTACGTCCGGATTGGTACGCCCGGATTGGTATGCCCGGATTGGTATGTCCGGATTGGTACGCCCGGATTAGTAAGCCTGGATTAGTACGCCCGGATTAGTATGCCCGACCGGCCGGAGACACCAGGCCCAGTACGGCGGGATTGAAACGACGGGGTTAGTATGCCGGGGTTGAAACCATGGGATTGGTACGCTGGAATTGGTATGCTGGGATAAGTCAGTTGTCGGAAGTCAGCTGGAAGAAGTTAGTAGTGGGAAGTCGGTAGTAAAAAGTTGGTAGTCGTAGGAAATTTAAGAAGTCGGTAGTAGTATGAAGTAGGTAGTAGTGAGAAGTCGGTGATAGTGGGAAGTCAGTTGTATGGACAGATTTGGTCGGTAGTACGCCCGGGTCGGTACCCCCGGATCGGTATGCCCGGATTGGTACGCCTGGTTTAGTACGTCCTGGATTAGTACGCCCGGATTAGTATGCCCAGGTTAGTATGCCTGGATCAGTACGCCTGGCCAGCCGGATTAGCGGGCCGGCTGGATACACCAGGATTAGTACGCCGGGGTTAGAACGCTGGGGTTGAAACGCTGGATTGGAACGACGGGGTTGAAACGCTGGGTTGGAATGACGGGGTTGGTGCGCGGAGGGGTTGGTATGTGTTGTAATAGTGCAGAAAATCGGGCAGAACTTGGTGAGTGAGCTGGAGACAAGAATGAGACGTATTGCATGTACACTATGCAATATTGCAAGTGTTAACTTTTTATTTAAAAACATATAGGTGGCGCCAAAACTACGGTAATCCATAGATGACACCAAGAAATAAAACACAACTTATAATCATATAGTATCTCATAGAATACGGTCAAACCAAATAAATATGAACATAAAACACTGGATAAATACAAATAAAATGAGAACATAAATTAACAGTATGCCGGAGTACGCTGGGATTTGTCGTGCGAAGGAGTCAGTTTCATGCCGGTGTCGGTATGTCAGTTTCATGCCGGTGTCGGTATGTCAGTTTCATGCCGGTGTCGGTATGTCAGTTTCATGCCGGTGTCGGTATGTCAGTTTCATGCCGGTGTCGGTATGTCAGTTTCATGCCGGTGTCGGTATGTCAGTTTCATGCCGGTGTCGGTATGTCAGTTTCAGTTTGTTTAAACTTTTTTTTATTTTGTCTTGATTTAATATATTGGTTTCATTTTGTCAGTCAGTATGTCTGTTTCACTATGTCAGTTTCGATATGTCAGTTTCAATTTGTCACTTTTCTTTTGTCAGTCTTTGTCAGTTTCGTTTTGTCAAGTTTTGGTGTGTCAGTTTTCTTTTGTCAGATGTAGCGTGTTGATTTTGTTTTGTTGGATTTAGTATGTCAAGTTTCATATTGTTGGTTTTCATGTCAGATTCTCTTTTGTCAGATTTTAGACGTATATGGCCCGAGTCGCCGCTTGCATCTATAAACCTAATTCTCTCTCTCTCTCATGCTGGTGTCGGTATGTCAGTTTCAGTTTGTATAAACTTTTTTCTTAATTTGTCTTGTTTTAATATATTGGTTTCAATTTGTCAGAGTCAGTATGTCTGTTTCATTATGTCAGTTTGGATATGTCAGTTTCAATTTGTCAGTTTTCTTTTGTCAGTTATTATGTCAGTTTGGATATGTCAGTTTCATTTTGTCAAGTTTTGGTGTGTCAGTTTTCTTTTGTCAGATGTAGCGTGTTGATTTTGTTTTGTTGGATTTAGTATGTCAAGTTTCATATTGTCAGTTTTCATGTCAGATTCTCTTTTGTCAGATTTTAGACATTAATGGTCTGAGTCGCTGCTTGCGTCTATAAACCTAATTCTCTCTTCTCTCTCTCTCTCTCTCTCTCTCTCTCTTTGAAGGCAACATTCATACTTACACAAAATCATCCACATTAAATTGTTTTGCAACCAAATTGATTTCTGCTTCTGGTGTTACGTATGGTGGATAGATCTGATTGTGAGTACATGTGGTCCATGCAAACATCAATTTAGCTAATGATTGTCCTGACGTAACTGATGGTATATTGTGTTGATATAAAAAATTTGCCATGTTTAGAGATACTGTTCCTTCACTCTGTTTTGCAATTCCATTTTTAAAAGTATGAAGTGTCCTCTTCGCCGGACTGTTAGATTGGGCATCACTCGGCAGGGAGAACAGCTGATAATTTCATTTGACTTGCAGAATCGTCACAATTTAAACGCTTAGAACGGTGGGCCATTGTTGATGACAATGACATATCTACTAGGTTGCCCACCAACACATGATTTGCAATATCACTGCTACAGCTATTGTAGTAGACATTTTTGCTGCTTTAATCCAATTACTATGGATATCAACAGCTATTAAAAATTTCCTGTCTGTTGATTCTGCAAAGTCTAAATGTACTCTGCTCCACAGTCGCGTCATTTTTGGCCATGAGACCGATGTTACTTTGACAGGTAATGCTCTAATCAATTGACAATTATCACATGTCGATACATAATTATGGACCTCTTGATCCAGTTTGGGCCACCAAAATGCTAACCTGGCAAGCCTCTTTATGGCCACGATGCCTGGATGTCCCAAGTGTTAACTGTTCCAATATTCGTTTCTATGAGAATCTCACAGCAATACTTCATCCTCTATTGTCAACTGGTGTTCAAAACGGGCAAAGTTCTGCATTTTGCTTGCATCCGTATGTGACATACACTAAAAATCAATTTCATTAAATTTTCCACTGGAAATAAGCTGGAATAAGTCAAGAATCATGGCAAGCAGGCCATGTTGCATACAGGAGATTTTGAAAGCATATAGGATGATGCAACAAAGCATTAGATGCATGTGGACTTATTATTTTGACTCCTGTTGATGGTGTGACGGTTCAATACCGTAGTATATTATTAGTTGCCACCAGAGGGCGCGATTTGTCAAAATTGCGCCAAGTTCAAAAAAAAGAATACAAGTTTTTATAAAAATAAATATTTTTATTAAATACCAAAATGAATATATCTCTTATATTTATCTAAGTATGAGCAAAAAATATACAATGAATTTTGTGATTCATTGTTATGTGAGCATTCGGAAAATGACACACTGTTTTGTATGTTGAAATTTTGGTCTAAGCAGGCCCAAACCTAGAATAACACTACCGTCGTACGTATGTGGGAGTCGGGCAGCCTGTAGATTTGGTATTCGCCGTTGCGAAGGTCACACAAGTTATAAATACACTTTGGATGAATTGGGTTGTGCGCGAAGAGGCAAACGCTTGAGCGGGTGGTCTGCTTTGGTTTCGAACGCGCGAACACGAAGTTGGCTCAATTATGTAAACTCACACAATTTTCAGTCAAATGATAGTTGAATCACCGACAGGTGAGAAGTACCAATTTAAGTGCTTAAAATAGTGGCTTTCAAGACTGATAGTTCACTGCTGATAAATTACAATCCTAAAGTTGGCATTTCAGCTGAAAAACGCTCATATTATAGGATTGCGTGACCAGAAGCACCTTAAGGTGTGCCTGGTTGCAGATCTGGTGCAAAAGGTGACCTTTTAAAAATGACAGTTTTTTTAGACGCTCTTGTGAACCATCAAATGCATTTGCTTGTATTAATCCTGGGTCGGTATCACTAATCTCACTCGTTGTGCTTTGCAAGATTAGTCTACTCAGAACGAAGGGGTTTGGTTCATTGTTTTGTCATGTCAGTGTGATATTGTTGCCAGGTAACATTGGTTTAAGAACTGCACAGCCAAACCCCGTTGTAATAACACTACCACACTATACATTGCAATGATTGAGTCATTACAATGATGTGTGGATATTGTTTCATTGTTGTTGTAGGGATTGTTGCTACAACTATGTCATGTTGTAAGTGGCGTCCTCGAACAATGTCATTATTAGACAAGAAATTTATCAATGTCTGAAAGTTATTTTAATATGAGAAATATAGCATTAACCTAGCATGTAAGCATCAAGTATAGTTTATTGCAAAAATCGACATCCTGAAACAACAATCAAACAGTTGAATATGAGTTGTTTTAATATGCAACATTCAATAGATGTTGTATCTGTAGGGCTGTGTTGGCCAACAAACAGTATTTTGGCTGACACATATTGTTAATTATGCGTATAATTTGTTTCCATAAATTCTGTATTATTTGTACATGCATAGTTGTATTTGTAATGCATCAATTGTATTTCATTTACTGTTTGCTAATGTGTTAGCTTTAAGTTTTGTTAACAATTGGCATTGCTTCATGGTTCAAGAAACAGTGGCATCGTGCAGATCTGAGTCTGTGACATCATAACTCACTGCTCACTGCATGCTTCTCTCTCAACCTGCCAAGATGGCTGTTCTCATGAGCAAGTGGCTCATGAGGTTTTTATAAGATACAATATATTATTTTATGTAAGTCTTTGTCATTTATTTAAACATTATTGGGCATTATAAGCTCACTTAGAGCGGCCCTGAGCAGAAATCAGCTCCAACAAGTGCCTCTTATTATCCTGGATCATCACTCCAACTCCCTGCTCTCCAAGGTCAAGCCTGGGTCATCCAGTATATGTATTAAGACTCTTTGGCCATATAAAATGCTTCCACTACATTTCCAAGAGTCTTTAACATGTTAGCAGAGAATTTAACATGTTTAACACTACCAACATTTTGTTGTAAAAATCGATTGTTGATATGTAACATTGGTTTAATGTTACATCAACATTTTGTTATGTTTGAATGTTAAAAAAATGTTGATAAAAAATGACACATTCTTATATATGAATCAACATTTCTGATGTTTTTCAAATGTTGTTTAGATATTTAATTTTTTTGGTGAGAGGGGATCTGATTAGGCTTATCTTGCACGTTGCATTAGTGTCAAGTAAGAATATCAAGCAATATTGCGGCAATATTACACCTCCTATTAAACATATTATTTAACTTACCAAAAAGCTGATGCTGCTCCAGATAAACGAATTTTGTATCTTCTCAGACACAGATCATTGAACATTGGTTAAAGGAGTCAAATAAGTGAAGAAACAATTTTGAGACTTACTCTTTAGAAAATAGTGTACTGTAACATAAAAAGAAGCAATAAAAGTCTTTTTCTCTAATGGAAATTTTCAATTTTAATGACAATTTTTTTCACTATTTGCTGAATCAATAGTGTTCTGCAATAAAAATATTTTTCTCTAATGGAAATTTTTAATTTTAATGACAATGTTTTTCACTATTTGCTGAATCAACAGTATTCTGTAACATAAAAAGAAGCAATAAAAAAAGTCTTTTTCTCTAATGGAAATTTTATTTTCAATTTTAATGATCATTTTTTTCACTATTTGCTGGATCCACCCAGCACAAGTTGAAGTTTTCTAATTTATTAAAACATTAAATTTATAACTTGTCATGTTTAATGATACACATTAGAAACTTGACAGGCATGCCAAATATATTTTAAATTTTTATCAATAGAGACTTTGCAATTTCTCGTAAGAAAAATTACAAATTAAAAAAAATAAATATTTTTAATTACTTCGTTTTGTTTAATTTTGTAATTTGATTTTTATACAACAGGTTGCGAAACGAAAAAACGCGAAAAAAATATCATCAGGTTTTAGTGTTAACTGTGTCCAACATAACTGGTTCCAACATAACATTTGTCAAGATTGCGGTAAATATATAATCAATAGTTAAAAAGAAACCTAGTTCAGAATGCTTACTTGCTCTCGCTGGCACTTATATCGGAACAAACCAGATGACGTTTTCAGCTTCATTTGAGATTGTTGCGCGCAGGCGCAGTTGTTTTTTCATCATGAAGTATAATACGTTAAAAATTTAAAAAGTCCCGAAATAAAAAAGGCAAAATAAAAGAACGATATTTTAATCAATATCGTATTTAAATATCGTTTAGTTTTTTTATTTTTTGGACAAAAAATCAGTGTCTAATATGTGTTAATACAGATAAAAGTACCGGCACCTTTCGAACCTCACGCTGCACCGGAACCTTTCGATCTTTAAGTTTGTGACGGTCCAAAATCGGAAACTGCTTATTATTCGCACACCAGATGGCGCTGACGGTTTGTCCGCGCCAAATTCAAACTACAGCTATCGATTAAACTCACTTTTGGGTCTAATAAGTAACTAAGAACAGTTTGACAAGTAAATAATTCATAAGAGAGTGTATATTTATTGAATTATGATAAATAATAATATTTCACATTATTATTTATACATTGGATGGAAATCACTTGTAAAAGTGATTATTATTTAGGGAAAGTGTTGTAAGGAATTCCTTACAACACTTATTCTTTTCATGTGTAGCTGGGTAATTGGTTGCACCTGCGACCTATTTCCTAGTTTGTGTAGATGACCCTTGACCTTGGTCAAGCAGAGTTCACTTGGACTCTGGCAGGAAGTTGCACCGATTGGCCCAACTCCTGGCATGTCATAGTTAAGCTTATAGTGCCCGCCTCTGATAGTCATACTGATGTTCAATTGGACACAAGCTGACCACCAGGTGAGCGACCACTATAAAAGGGCTTGCAGAGCTCTATTTGGTTCCAGATAACCCTTAAAGATATATTGATATTATGTTCAGATTTACCTAGTTGACGTGGTTTCAGAACGCTTTTAAGACTCTCGAACCGGCAGGTGCAACAACCGTAAAGACCGTAGTGAGCCATAGCATTTATGTTATGAAGGCCTATGTACCGCGAATATACAAAAGTGATGATGACATGATGTTGTGACACATCGGAGAGTGGTGATTGTTGATCTGGACGTGCCAGTTATCGTGACCACTCTATTTTGGGTTGGATAATTATCTATTAACGTGTTAGTCGCGATGCGGAGCGCCGGACTATAAGGATGAAGGCCAAGTGGGTTACTTGACCCACGCGACACCCCACTCAACTCTTGTTTACGGTATCTATGTTATCGTATTGTCTTGTTAGCGACACTCTGGTCAAATGGCCCGAGTATCGATCATCATCTGTCTGGGACGCATTGCCATTCGGCAATGTCAGCCCAAACCTTGTGACGAATACAGCCAAAAGTCAACCGTCAGTAGGATCGACCTCCCACCCCAAATCCTGTTAGAACCACTTCAGACCAACCAGGAATGACAGATAGAGTTCCAGACCTAGACATACTCCAGATTACCCTCATACATTTATATTATTACACTCTGTTCGATAGTATATTATTCC
>JH431622.1:34221-62671 GCA_000239455.1 Strigamia maritima | reverse complement strand
AACTTTGAGGTTGAAGCATTTAATGGAGTCACATGCCATTTTTCTGTAGCAAATCTTAAAAAGAAAGTTTTATTATTCAGATAAATAGATTTCTATTGGATAGTCTAAAGTGAGGTAGACAGGGATTAACTATTTATCCACCCGGATGGCTGAATTAAATTCAGCATTAAACTACAGCAAAAGTGAATATTTGCAAACATCAAGAAAGAAACCCAGAAATTTGCATCAAATTTTGTTTTAAATTTTGTGTGGTGAAAATTTGGATATACTCTTCATTAGTCTATCTATAGGCTTTTCGAAAGGCTTATGGTATACGTTCTAATCAGCATGGAAACCGAGTTTTGCGTATTGCACCGAGCATTATCTCAAATTGGAGGCCCAGGACCATGAGAGGGAGAAAACTACATAGACATAATTACCTTTTCGATGTTCGGCACCGGTCCTATGTCTCGTCCTCGAGTTTCCTAGTTCGAAGAGTAGGTCCCGTCGACCGTAGTCCGGCTAACTCGTCCCCTGCACAGAAGCGATGGTCACTCGAGCTCGGCGGCCGTACACCAAGTATATCCAAATTGTCACCACATACAAAATTTAAATCTTAATTGGGATATGCATTAACATAGATGTTTTAGATCAAATTTTGTATACATTTGCATACGTTTTGTATTGTGACAAAAAATACACATGCCATGCTGTATATCAAAGCCGAAGCCATAAAGAGTACTTTGTTTCAGGCACCAAACGACTTTCTGTATGGCTCTGACATCTAGAAGAACTTAAGACAAACTACTACTTCTTGTAACTTGGACCACTCGGTTTTATTTGGGTTTTATAAGAGTTTTTGTCTGGCTTACAGGGCTTGTCTAGTCTACAGGAGTGTCTGGTTTTGAGGAACTTTACTATAAATGTTCTACTAGATTTACAATAATAATAATTTGAAAAATCTCACACAAAAGATGTCTGCTGAACTTTATTAACGGCCATTTCAAATCAATAATAATGGCCACAGCTTTTTTTTCTTTGCAAGAAATTTTTGGAATTTTATTTCTTTGCTGATGTGTAAGCCGGGATTGAACTTATAACCTCTTGGAGTATGGGGAAGGCTGTGGTGAGTGCTCTGCCAAATGTAATACGCAAGGAATCAGCTATGATTTATGTTTTTCTAGTAAAAAAATATACAGGTCATCGATTTTAACTGATTTTTTTGTTTTTATGGACATTAATGATGTTTTTTAATTTTATCAAAAATTTGGAAAGTGGAAATCACACACATAATTGAAAATATCATTCGAAAAATGGTTGTGAATATTGATTGGATCATCAACAACCGGTGCACAAAGCTAGTGTAGTCAGGTGACGTCAATGGCACTTTATCTCTTTATTTAGTTGGTTGTTTACAAGAAACGCCTTGTAGGTCATGGGAAAAACAGATTTTTTTACAACTGAATAATATTTGAACTGGAAAATGAGTGTCAACTGCTAAAATAAGATGCCAAGATAATTGGGCAAGCAGGATCTTTATCTGTCAAGTAAAAATGACAAAGCAGCGACTCAATATCCAATAAACTGTTGTTTACAACATACTGATAACTTATAGAAAATCGAAAAAACATCATGACAAATTTTTCTTTTTTATGGTTTATGATGGTCATCTTCAGTCTGTTTGAAGTTTGCAGCTATCAATAATGAATAAAATGAAGAGTCCAACATCTTCATCTTATTCGCAACTGATAACAGCTTGAGGAAGACCATGAAAGCTAAAAAGATTTGCAGTGTCAAGATATTTCTAACCGTTTTATGTCGGATCTTAAAAATCAATGGGGATTGGTCTACAATTTTCAAAAGTCTAGCAAAGCTCAGTTATAGGCAGTGCCGGATTTCTGCGCCCAGCCAGCCTAGGGGCCCCAGTGGTCGTATGATTCTATAAATTTTATAGAATAACGTAACTATAGTAACATAGACTGTATTAATCTGATGTTTATTAAAGTCATTAAAGTCGATTAAAAATTATATGTTCTGTACTAGTGCATTTAATTTGCTAAATTTCCAAAAAAGCTTCGAGATGGTTGGGGGGCCCAAATGTCAAGTGTCTAGGGGCCCTGGGTCTCTAAGTCCGGGCCTGGTTATAGGAATTTTTTAATATTACTCACTTTCACTAGATATTGCTGCTGATAACTTACTTAGGTAATGCATGTTGTTATTTGGTTGGTGAGGAGCAAGAAAAACACACATGTCTCCAAGTTGAGTTTTGAAATGGAACTAGAACTATTTATTTATTTAAGAAAGGCTTGGCTCTATGAAGAGCTTACATTAGAGAGCTTACATTACACATGAAAAATATTTCCCACCAGAGATGGGTGTGACAAGGGGGATAGGGATATCAAAGTCCAACATTCCTCATCCCAACAATGCATTAGTGTGTTGAAGATTTTCCTTTCCCTATAACTAGGATTATTTTATGCATTGTTGGAAAAATTTAATTTTTTTTCCAGTGTTGTATCTGTTAAAAAGCTCAAAAAATAAGAGTTTTAGTCAAGACACATTTATGTCTGGTTTCTATATGAATGCTACAGTACTGTACTCTTGTTGTTTATTTGTTTTTTTTTACAGAATAATGGTTCGAACAGTGAGCTATTGTTTACACGGTTTGATTCCTGCATCATGTCTAGCAGCCGATCGGTACAATCGAGAGGACGTTGTAAGGTCGCTTAGTAACGAAATTAGTTTGCATCCTTTGCTGCAGCTCGGCCAGTTGCCTTCAACATCTGATGAACTGCTGAAATTGGATCAGGTGAGAAATCGCTTTTGGTAAGGCGCTCCACAGTAATTTGATCCGGTGAAATGTCACGTGATGTGAAGAAGGCTCTTATTTTGTGCGTGCCTGTGTTTATGCAGATATTCATCAAATCTGAGCTGAAAGTGGGTGTTTTGTACGTGAAAGAAAATCAGTCGACGGAGGAAGACGTTCTTGACAATAATGAAACTACTCCAATTTTCAAGGATTTTCTGCTTCTTTTGGGAGACCAAATATGCTTAAAAGGTAATTAAACAGTTACTTTGTTCTGATAACCTTTGTCTTAGGTTCTAAATTAACTCTGTTTATGTGTGCGGTACTTCTATTTTGTAACTGCATTTAACTCTCGGATAGGCAAGCTTTAAAAATAACATTAGTGGATAACTCATAGTCACGATCATGTTCGTATTTCGGGTCAAGTAGTTAAAGCGCTGTTGCATTTGGTTGAAAAACTGCCGCTGTTGGCGCTAGTTTTTCCAAAAACGGCCACTGCACATGCACATGGAGTTTCATCTTTACTTGGCTTTCCTGCTTTACAATGTTTTTTAATGTGATTGTCTGCTAGTAACCTAAACAGAAGCGCTCTAGCCAATATGCAATGAAGCCGGTTTTTTTTTCTGTCTGGAATTTTAAGGGGCTAAAATTTGCCGATCAATTATTTCAATAAATATTAAAGCAAATACTTCAAATTTTTTTTTATATAAAGTTTATTAGTATTTGAACAAAGTCAGAAAATTTCAGCTTCATAAGATAAGCCAAAAAAAAATTTTCCTATTCAAGAAAGGAACTGAACATAATCGTGTCATAGGTTGTCCATCCAAGGATTAATCCTGGACTTATGTTTCTTTAGGTCTTGTAGAAAGCAAATATAATGTTAAGGGTTTATGAGATCACAGATGACAATATGAAAAAGTGAGCAATAAAAGCGAGGCCAAATGAAAATTTGCACAATTTTTAACGCAAACCCTATGTATTTAACATGGGAAATATCAACTGTGATGTCAGAAACAACGTCCTGCAATTATTCAGCTATAAAATATGTGATGCTGTAATCCAATTTTCTGATGACTTAGAAAGGTCATGCTCTAAAAGTTCCTTAAGATTCTAAAATAAAAGTTTCTTGATGACTAAAAGTCCCTTATACTGTACAAAAGGTACTCTAAACACTATTTAACAATTCGTGCACGAAACTCCCATTCGTTAATGACCTATGCATTGCACCGAAAGTATATATTGTGGTATCTTATTTTAATCCTCTAGTTGAGTTGAGTCGAAAAAATCATTGTTTTGTAGTCCAAAAATGTGCGTGCCATTGTTAACAAACGAAAACGCTTATAAAAAATATTTTAAAAAATTATATACATTTGGGTTTTTGTATTGTTGCGCACATTTCATGCTACAAAACAATGATTTTTCTACTCACCTCGATTAAAGGGTTAAAATAAGATACCACAATATATACTTTCAGTACAATGCAAAAAAAGTTCACTTCTCCGTTTTGTGCACGAATTGTTGGATACAGTTTCGACTACTTTAAGTGAAATTTCACTTTACAACACATGTATTATAAAGAATATAAAAATTTAGAATCAAAAACATCATTACATGTGACAACATTCACTGCAGACAATTCTACAGAACACATTACGTCATATTAAAACACGTCATTATAGTCCTTTTGACTATCGAAAATTGGGTCTGCTGCTGAGATTTTCGATAATCGAAAGCACTAATGGTAAGTTTTGACGTGTTCTATATAGAATTGTCTGCATGTGAATATGTTCTTTTAATAAAAATTTAGATATTTACTAAGATTACCTATATGCACATTTTCATGTAGTTTTCTTGGGGCGGCACTTTACATTTCTTGCTGCAGTTCACAAAGAAAATAAAGAAAATCAATACTGCAATCATACTGTTTGAAATTATACTACAATTTATCACTTTGATAAATGATACTTGCATGTTTTTCACAACTACCCAATGCTTTGTGCAGGATCATGTGCACTCACCAGATTACACAGCTCACTAATGTTCACAGGATGTTCTATTGATGTCGCAATACTCGGAGACGTCAATGATCTCGGATGATCCTGAATACTTATGTGATGATACTGAAAGTTGCGCTGATGTTTTATTTTAATACTGGAAGTTTGTGATCATTGTTGACAGCTTAAGTGCCATAAGCAACGCAGAAAAGCGTAATTTTTTATTTTTTTTTATTTTTTTCGGGCTAAGATTTAAAATTGATGAAGATGAATTTCTTATTGTTTATGCTGCATTCGCATAGTCACGAGGTGAAATGATTAATTTGTATTTGATAGGTTTTGATAAGTATAAAGGCGGATTAGATACAACCCATGATTTAACGGGGACCACATCTGTTTACTCATACTGGAGAGGAATTGAAATTATGTTTCATGTGTCAACAATGCTACCGTATGACAAAAATGATCCGCAAAAGGTAAGTTTGGTATTCTCTTTTTAAAATATTGATTTATTTGCTGGAAATAATGTTTATTAAAAATTTTATTGTGCTTTTTCAATTTAATGAAATTTTTTGAATGTTTTTTTGTTGATTTTAATATTAAAATAACATTTTGTAGGATATTTTGATGAATTTTTAATAAGTTATTTTTTATTACATAACACGATTTTTTTTTTTTTTTAAGGGAAAAAGATTAATCTTTCTATCTTTCTTTTTTAAATATTTTTTGAATTATTGATTGGCAAGTGTTTTTCTTTTTTTTCTTTTTTTTTTGCTTTTTGCTCCTATTTTAATTTTCAGACGGAGTTCAGTTACTGAAAAGAGCCTGTGTTGTAAGAAGAATGAACGATTTTCCAGAGTCGACTCTGCGTCCTTGGTGAGGACTGGGCCCATGCCGAAAAGCTGGTGTCTTTTTTTGATAGAATATGACTAAATCCCTCACAATTTTGCAAGGAAATGCGTAGTTCAATAAAGGGTTTCATCATTATTGCGATTTTTCAAGTCTGAAAATTTCGGACGAAATCTTCGTCCATTTGTAGGGGCTTATATACGAGCGGTCACAAATTTTTTTTATTTTTATACGAAATTGCTCGTATATATACGTCTAAACGTTTAGACAAACATCGTATTTTAATACGCACCATTACTTTTAAATATGAGGATAAAAATTAATTACTATTATACAGACACGTCATTTTCCCAAATTATTCACAGTGCTTTCGACCATCGAAGATCTCATAAGCAGACCCAACTGGCAATCTCTCTTTTGGTTGTTTTTAGTGCTCTGTTTCTGGTTCATTAATGATTAATTGCAATGGATGAATCTGTAAAACGTTTGTACACTAATACGTTGTCTGTGTACATTAACTGTGTTTAATACCACAGTCGTTTTCATTCTTACAGGGTATTTAATTCATATTTTGTTTTCAGTTTAACAGTGTGTTCTAGTACTCCAGACAGTTGGGTCTGCTGATGAGATCTTCGATGGTCGAAAGTACTGTGAATAATTTGGGAAAATGACGTGTCTGTATAATAGTAATTAATTTTTATTCTCATATATATGTGTATACGTATATACGAGCGATAAAATGATGTATACGGGCCAAAAGATTGGTTTACACCCGTTTCGCCTAATCCCGTTTCGCCTAAAGGGGTAATTTTCCCGTTTTGCCTAATTTTGTTTTTGGCGCCATTTTAGGCGAAACGCCTAATCCCGTTTTGCCTAAAATTTCAGATTTCAGAAATCTCATCCAGTAAATGAACTCATTACTACCGGAATATATCAGAAAACCTGCTTTGCGTCTGCGGCGCCTGATTTATATACATCCTCATCGGGCGCGGTTACAAATTTTTGAAATGTCTGAAATCTGAAATTTTAGGCGAAACGGGATTTCCCGTTTCGCCTAAAATGGCGCCGAAACCAAATTAGGCGAAACGGGAAAAATTACCCCTTTAGGCAAAACGGGATACCACGAAAAGATTTTGACCCGATTTTGACATCAAAGTTGGGGGAAGGGCTTATACGCGAGTATATACGGTAAATTACTAAAAATTTAAAAACCTGTTTTCTATAACGAGGCTCTTGTTATAAACGAGCAGTTTGGAAATCCTTTATTGATTATTTGTCTTGGTTTTACGGATATTTTTTTTTTTCTGTGTAGATTTTTTTTTTTTTTTTTTTTTTTTTTGCTTGTAATTTTAAAAAATTAATTTTAATTTTTTTTTGGCATGTTTACTTATTGCTTTTTTGTAGTAGCAATGAGAATTGTGGATAAGCTTTAACAAAATACAATTATAGCACAAAAAAATTCAAATCTATCATAATATAGAACAAACATTGAGAAATTGATGCACTAAACTGAAAACACATTTTACAAATGTTTCTGGTTTCAAATGCACTTACAATTTATCTAAGATCAACTTGTCCAAGGAACTATTTGATTACTTTTTTTATAAAAGCTGACATTGAATCCAAACTTCTTATCTGCTTTTGGCATCACTGATAAGAATTTGACTTGAGAGGACACACAATATCTGCAGTTTAAGAAGAACTTCTCTGGAGTTTTGGTAACTTAATCGGTTGAATACTTCAAGTAACTTAACTCTAAATATTTATTTTTCTTTTCGTTATTGATTTTTAATTTGTTTTTCTATTTTCAATGGCTTTCTCATTGCATTTACACTTTAATGATCTGTTAACTTCAGCACTTGTTGCTCTACTTCAATCTTTAAAGGTTTTAAAGATATGCATAATTGATGTTGATGGATTTTTGCTTGGAAAGAAGATGTGACAATTCTTTTTGCTTAATTCATTTGACAGATTATACTGGCTCTCTGTTTCCATAAATAACCACAAATATCCATTAGACTTAGATTACACCAGCTGTAGCATTTATTTATTAGATATTTATAATTAATATTAGTATACAAAATTGAAACACAAGTTGAATTTAATCTGGCTGAAGAAATGTCCTTTTGGTTCTTTTAGGACTTTAGGTTAAAGTAGTTAACATAAAAGCTGTAGTTAGAAAATGCATGAAAATTATTTTCTATTCAACAACATGAAAATGACAAAACCAAATAATTAAAACAATGGTGATTACTGATTAGTTGTTTGCAAACATACATTAATCTATTTCAGGAATGGTTAAGTATACACACAAAAATCGATTTTTAAAGTGCACTTAAAATTTAATTAATTGCATTTAATTAATTTTTGTCGTTTGTTAAATTATTCTGGAAATTCAACAATTATTTATTGATGTTTTTCATGTTTTAATTTTTTTTATAGATGCCCTTCTTTTCGGCATGGCTTGCCTTGTCTGATCAGCCATTTTGCCCCAAATTCTTAGTAATAGAACTTCTATTTGGCACAAAAATGTAGAAATATTTTTTTATTCCAATTATTTTTTTTTTTTTTTTTTTTAAAAAAAAATAAAGTAAACAAATGCTTATGGATGCACATTATACTTGTATATTGCTACGTATAGTTGTTTTTAATATTTAATTTGCTCATGTTTTGTTTCACAGTTGCAGAGAAAGAGACACATTGGAAATGACATTGTGTGTGTTGTCTTTTTGGAAGCAGAGTCCACTAATTTTTCACCTACTTGCATCAAATCACATTTTTTGCACACATTTATAGTTGTGCAAGCCAAATCAGCAAATACACAAGATTTTCCTGTTTCTTATAAGGTTTCATGAAAAAAAAAATTTGTTTTTATTTTGTGAATATTCATAAATTATTGCAATACAGTCCAATCTCGGTGTAGCGAAGTGCAAATATGTAAATTTTTATAGCGAGTTTTCGCATTAAGTGACTTCGTTATAATGATTTTGTACTGGATATGGTTTTAAAGTGATGTAATTGTATAATGTCAACAACAAGTGCAAAAAAAAAATTCAGATATCTCAGGTGCATAAATGCTCCTAAAATGACTGGTGCTTGGCAGAAGGCTAAAAACACGAGTCTTGCACTCTTATTGAGAATGATGTTGATTGTTCTCTGGTGATTGCATCTAGAGATGCCAAGAAACCACTTAAGTCGGGTTGAGATGTGACCACCTCTTCAATGGACAATGTATTGTACTAGGCCGTAGGTGGATAGAAACCAACTTGGGACTGGTGTAAAGACGTCAGACATGACAAGAGACAGGAAGAGTTGGAGAGCTGCTCTTACTCTATCTACACTGGTATGTTGGTCAATGTTAAGAGGAACTTGCGAATAATACACTTAAAAGGATGTAGCAATTGGATTAAGAGTCAACTATAATCTATTTACCAATGCACGAAATTCCCATTGGTTAATGACCTACTGAAAGTATATATTGTGGTATCGTATTTTAATCCTCTAGTTGAGCTGAGTCGAAAAATTATTGCTTTGTAGTCCAAAAATGTGCATGACATTGTTAACGAATGAAAATGCTTGTAAAATATTTTTAAAAATTATTTACATTTGGGTTTTTGTATTGTTGCGCACATTTTTTCCCTGCGAAACAAAGATTTTTCGACTCAGCTCGACTAGAGGATTAAAATAAGATACCACAATATATACTTTTGGTACAATGCAAAAAAGTTCATTTTTTAGTTTCGAGTTTATTGCAGAATGTTTTCATTACGTGCAGGTGTGTATCTAAAGTCTATTTACCTACAAGTTTGGAGCAACTCGGATTGGTCAGTGGCAACTAACTGTTAAATGGTGTTGCATGTAACAAAGTAGTTCTAAACCGGTCAAAACTGGTCGTCAAATGTTCGACCAGCCATCTATTTATCCAAAATAGCGGTTTTAAGCGGTTCGACCGGGCCATCTATTTCTTCAAGATGGCGGTTTTGCGCGGTTTATTCAAAAATGACTTTTACTTTCATTTGTTACTGACAGACATGTGACTTAGGGTATGAATACTTTTCTGCGATCAGTCCACTGACCAATCCGAGTTGCTCCAAACTTATAGGTAAATAGACTTTAGTGGTGTGCTGAGAGGCTCCAGCAGTGTCCCCTTTTGTCAAAGTTTGGGTTTGGCTTGGATTATAAGTTACTCCAACCAGCCAAAGTCTGAAAACATGAAATTAGAGTATTCCATGGAATACCCTAATTTCAATTTCCAGTATACTTTTATGTTCTAGCATAATGCCTGTGATGGGCTGACCTAACCTAACCTAAACTTCGTTTCCAAAACATTGCAAGAAACTCCCATTGGCAGCAATTTTTTAATGCACTTAAAAAAATAATTCGAAAAATGACCATAAAAGGGCATAAACGAACATAAACGAAGATAAACGAACATAAACAAACAAAAAACAAACATAAAACGAACAAAAAACGACCATAAACGATCATAAAAATGACCATATATGGTAGTTTTTAGTGTTTTTTTGTATTAATGTGCAAGCAAACAGGCTCCAAACAATGGGAGTTTAAGTAAAATTGTGAATATGATAAATCACCTGGAGATATTTATGATGCAAAATGTGCCAACTCGCTGGTCAACTTTGGCTTTCACGATTGAATGCAACTAGTGAGAATATAAGGGAATCATCTACAAGCTACTGCTTTATTAATATTGACAAGAAGCAATATTGATCTTGCAGGAGCTTGTGGTCACATGAAAAGATTAGCACACATCTTTTGGTTTCTGTTTGCAGGATATTAATTTGAAATGTCTGAATAAGAATAAACAGATTTTATGACTTGAAAAGCACAATTGATTGAAAACTAAATTGAGAAAACCCAACTTAGGTTTTTAATTTTTTGGTCATCATTAGATGGAATTAAAGATGTTTAAGTTGTCTAGGGTTTATTATTAGTGTTTTAAAGTTTGAATGGCAGTTTAATTAGTTTTGTCATCAAGTAATTTGTTATTTGGAATTTTTTAGTTTCCTCTAACAAAAAGCTTTTGTTCATTTAGAATTGAGATTGTCTTTTCTTTGGGCAATGCCATAAAAGATTAATCTTTATTATGTTTGAGATATTATCTTTTAACAAGCAAATTGGAAATGAATTCAGTTTTAATATCCATTAGGAAATTTATCTAATAGTCTACAGAAGAGATAATAATGCTTTTCTAAGTCACAAATTACATCACTTTTATGTTGTTTTTTTGTGTGTTACTTTGTTGTTGTTTTTTTCTTCAGTTTTTGATGAGAATAATTTGTTTGCTTCCACTTTAACTTTAATTTCAGGTGTCTGTTGTAACAAGAGATGAAGTTGGTGCCTACAAACCTTACTTATATCAAAAATCAGTTTTTATAAAGGTACGTATTGTGCTATTTTATTATCTCTTAATAATAGATTAACTTCTTAGAAATTGTGCAATTTTTTGTTTTCAATAAAGGTTCTGTGACCTACATTCACAGAAAAATAGATATTCAATTGTGTTATCAATAACCATGAATGAACACAATTAATATGGTAACTTTGTTTTTTATCTTGAATTTAGAAGTTGCTAAGCAACTAGAAATGTTGACCAATCAGTATAAGAGATTCTATGAATTGTAGGAATAAATATAGCCAAATGTAGTCAAATATATCAAAACCCAAAGTCAATGAAATGTGACAATATAATTTTAATTTTCTGATTTTGATATTTAAATTTTATCTTGGAATTTTAGGGACCTTTATTTCGAGAATGGCTGCTCACTAAAATAGTCAATGGAGAACGTGCTAGTTATTCTGCACCAAAATTTGCACGAATGCAAGATAGGACAAGAAGTCAATTACTAGAAGACATAGTAACTAACCTTCAAAATCATGCAGAAACTGGACAAATGCCTAAACCATACAGGTAATAAACACAAAAAAAGCATTGCAAAGACATTTGTCCTCACTTTTTCAACTGTTGACAATAACTGTGTACACTCTCATAGTCCCCAACTATGCAGACCCTTAGAAAGCTCTGTTGGTGAATTCTTGCCAAATCTTGATACTAAGATGTACATAATTAAAGAAAATAGCATCTGCTTGTTGATGGTTTATTTGAGAAAGTAGAAAACATACCTACTTCTCAATAGACAGTTTGCGATTTCTCGTAGGAAATTTTTATTATTACGAGACTTGTATTATTACAATTCATTCTTCGTTCTAACACTCTCGACGAGATTTTTGAAAAATCTCGTTTCAAATTGTCGTGTATACGATTTCACTTGTGGATGCGCACTGCCTACAATCACAACAATTGTCGTGAAATTCTGCCGCCATTTTCCCTCCGCTTCGGCTGTAATTTTGGCAAAGTTGTGTCAATTACACTATCTCAGGTTAGTTTTTTAATCAGTCAAACACCTTGCACAAACCACAAGCCCAATACTTAGGCTTAATTTGTGTAAGGTGTCTTGTTTTCCTAAAAATTGCTGCTGCCGATTTAAATGTCGTATGTAATGTGTTTCGTGACTAACCGCAAACACCGATACGACATTTTATTAACGAGATTTTAAAAAAGGAGATTTTTTTAAAAATTTCGTTTTTTTAAATCTCGTTTTCGGTCTCGTACGAGAAATCGCAAACTGTCTAATATGTTTGTATTTGATGTTTATGTTTATCATTTACCAGAATGCTTTTTTTAGAGCTTAAAAAAAAGAAAAGCTTATTTTAATTTAAAAACTCCAAGGCGGACTTGGCTATAAAAAAACTTCAATCTCATGTGCTATATGAGATGTTGTCATATTCATATTCATATTCAAGCTTTATCATATCTTGTTATTTTTCATTTTTTTTTAAGAATGTGAAACCATTTTTTTGTAAAAATATCTTTTCATTATTTTCAAAGCAAAAAAAAAAAAAAGAGTAAAGAATTTTCTCTTTAGAGAATAGGGATTATTTTTTATTTAAAAAGAAATGTCTACATTATTAAATATTAAGAGTTTAATTGAATTTTTTTTTTTGCTAAAGCAAATACTAGCAATTACTGGACCACTTGTGGCTCTGAAATCCTATTATTTGTGTTGAAACTTGAAAGAGATGAGCATGGAAAGTAAATATTGATTTTTCTGCTGCAATAATAAATGGGCGATGCCACAATGCACTTGTCTATTTTTTTTTTCTAATTTTCCAATAGTTTACACATTTAATTTGTCATTTTCAAAATTTAAATATAAATTGAAACTGTCAAAAGTGATCTGTCTCACTAAAGGGATGACTAATACAATGGAGTTGCCATTTTGAATTAGTTATTACTACAATTGCAGAAATGTAATTATACATTATTGTTATTTTAAACCGCATTACATTTATACTTTAATAACATACACATAAAATCTTTTTATGGACTTTATTGAAGTTCTGAGGAGCTCTGTACATTTATTTTGGTGACATTAAGACTTAAATGACATAAAAGCAATGCTTGTTGTGGTTATTGTGCTTCTTTGGATATAGCTGAGAGCAAATGTGCAGATAAAATGTAATTTTCTTTGTTTTGAGTGGATTTAATCAAACATAAAACTCAATTTTATTTTTCAGACGAGGTTCTTGGAGACCTATTGGTCACATGAGACCATCTAGTCCCCTTTTAGACAGCATGAGGGATTTATTTGAAGGGTATGACCAATTAGCTAAAGATTTTACACGATCTTTTAAAGATACAAATGCTTTTTGTGATATTGTCTTCAATGTTGGCCAAGGTGAACAATTAAATAATTACCGTATTTTGTCGATTTAGCGCCGCCCTCGAATTTCTGCCGCACTCCCCGGCTGTAGTTTGCAATAAGCGCCGTTTTTAATACGTTTGCATAGCTAAACGCAACTTCTTAAGTTTGTTTTTTTAAGTTAAAAAGAGTACCGTAGCGTAGTTTACAGAAAAACTGTATAGGCGCTGCGCCCCCCTCCGGCTGCAATTTGCATTAAGCGCCGCGGCGCTAAATCGACAAAATACGGTATGTACAGAATGTAAAATATAAAATTTGAAATGATTACAGGAAAGGATAAAGTCAAAGTATACGCAATTAGGGCCATTTTAGCTGTACGCAGTCGGTGGGTATAATGTGATTAGACAAGACTAGTCAAACTATTATGTTTTGTTTGTGCATTTTTTTAGGGTTTTTCAAGAAATGTTATATGGGATCACATCTGGAATGATAGGTACATCCCAATCGCCTCTCGAAGCATTGAACCGCGCGGTGACTCCAACCTATTTAAGTAAATCTAGCAACTTCCTTCAAGTGCCTGAAGCTTACGAACCTTCACGGTGATTATATAGTTTCATTATAACATAATAAAAGTTGCAAACAAAGTCGTTTTTTACCCAATATAAATTATAATGCAAATTTGTTGATGGGAATCAATAGGAAAATGGGTAGATGTAACTCTAATGCTTAGTTCCCACTTGGCAGAAATTCCGACAGAAAATTTTCTGCTGTGCAGAAAAGTATGTTTTTCTGGCGTTGTTTCCTACCTGCGGACTGAAAATAGGGCAAAAAAGTGCAGAAAAGTAGAATTTAAAAATGGATGCCAGCTAAGGAAGGCAATTTGTAAACACTGCTGCTTTCTACACTCAAAATTTTCTGCGGCAGAAAATTTTCTGTCGGAATTTCTGCCAAGTGGGAACTAAGCATTATGCTGATATAAAATTTAACCTGAAGGCCAAGAAATTCATTTTGTAACCTCTGAACAGAATCAGAGGATAATCTAAAACTGTTCTTTTTGCTGAGGACATTTGATGGTGTACGTTTGGAAGCTGGGACAAGCAGTGAAGATTTAATATTAGTATGATACTAGTTAACTAGTAGTTTAACTAGTTTATGACTAGTTAACTACTAGTTTTAACTATATTTGTTAAAAACTAGTTAACTAGTGGTTTTTTTTTTCAACTAGTATTTTGCATTTTTCAACTAGTTTTTTTTATGGCTGAGGTAAATTTTATTATATTTTCTGTAAAATGTACTTAAATGATGTGACATGGTGTTGATGTTGGTAGTTAACTTAGTGTTGTCCGTCATGTATAAGCTTTTCAGCATGCTATCGTTATTCGTTAACGATGGGTGTAGAAAAAACAGGAAAGCAAAATGGCGGAAAGTTTGTTTATTGCTGCAGTTTTTTAAAACTAGTTGCAACTAGTAGTTATAACTAGTTTTGAAAAAATTTATAACTATTAGTTAAAACTAGCAGTTAACTAGTTTCCAAAACACTAGTTACTAACTAGTAGTTAACTAGTGTTTGACTAGTTAGTGCCCATCACTGGTATGATATTATAAAACATTAATGTGAAAACGTGCAGTTTTTTGCAACAATCGGTTCTGCCAACTAAAAGTGGCAGAATATGTTTGCAGCAATTTGTCTGCAAATGCTGCAAAAAGCTGCAGATTTTGTTTTTTAAAATTGCTTAGTGTTTACAAATTATAAAAATCAAATTTTAGGTCAGAATTCGGTTCCCTTCTAGGTACTTCCGTCAACAGATTTGCATTATAATAGGAAAAACTAAAAGGGATTTTTTTTTCTCTAAGCTGTATATTATGCAACAAAATACAAATCTGTTTTTGAAATTTTACATTTATTTATTGCATTATTTAGTCACAAAACTGCACCTAGCAGTCCAATGGTAATGAGGGCATTTTCGCGATTAACGCGCTGGGATTGGTCAGGAAAAAAACAAGACAATCATCACTTGACAACAGATTATGAACCATCGAGTGAGTTATTTATTTATTTAATTATTTAAATGGTTTAAATGATTTGTTTTTTAGGAAGTGAGAAAAGAGAATCAAAACAAGATGCAGCTGTGTTGGCTCCACGTTTGTCCATTTGTGCGGACATTCAAAAAGTGGACAAAAACAAAATTCTACAATCAGAATTTAGCATAATTGAATTCGACGCAGACACATTCGAGACGTTATTGGAGTATTTACACACCGGCAGTTGCCCGCTCACATGTCGCACTATACCCGGCCTTATCTGCTCTGCTGAGCACTTTGATTTACCAGAGCTTTTGCAGGCGTGTTTTCATCATGCTAAACAACATCTCCGTATTGATGTTGTACGTTTGTGGTAATTTTTGTAGTAATTTTTGTTTAAGTAGTCTTTTTTTTATTCATTTATTTCTTTTTTTATATCTATTTTATTTTTATTTTTTTAATTTAATTTTACAGTTTTAATTCGTTCAAGTTAATTTTTTGCATCAAAAAGTGCATTTTGGCAAAAGATGATGTCAAATAAGTAATGGAAAATGTTATTTAGATTATTGTTTGTGTGGGTAGTGGGCTACAATTGTGCATGTTTATATATTTTCCTTGGAGTTAACTAGTGCTATTGCAATAGTTTTTTTTCTCTTCTTTTTTGAGGTGTGTTCCATGCTGGCTTCATTGGAAAATTATTACTGGAGGTATACATCAGCTTCCGAATTGGTGAACATGATTCTGACATACATCGATTCGAGAGCGCTGTTGATTTTCGAGCAGAAGGATTTCTTTGAGTTGTCCGAGTCAATGGTGCAAATGATATTGTGTAGGGAATTGAGTATCACTGAAGTGGAAAAATTTAACACCATGTTGAATTGGGCCAAGAATAAAGTGGAAGTCAGCAATGTCCGAGATTCGAATTTTGAATTCCGGTGTACTATGGAAAGGCTGACCAGAGACTTGAAGTTGTACAACATATCACCGAATGAACTCATTAAGGTATTGAAAATAAATATATGCAACACCGCACTTGGGTTTGCACTACGTAGCAGTAACAGTAATGTTGGAACATGATGCCTTATGGGAGAAAGAGAAAGAATTAAGTTTATAGACGCAAGCGGCAACTTAGGCCATTCACGCATCAATCAGTCTATACCGTCGCCAATGAGAAGCACTTATGACTGTAGCTATATCTTGCAACACTGTCTTACTCTTTACTGTAAAGGTGCATTAACACGAGTGAGTTTATAGCTAATGAGCAGCTAGATGATCCTTACAGATTATAGCTCTAAAGACTTTCTTACTGTTACTGACATTTGTTATCGGTTTTTGAATTTTCTCTTTTTTTTGTGGTCAAGTTGAATATTGATTGGCTAATTGCAGATTGTACTTCCAACCAAAGCGATTCGAAACGAAAGAATTCTTGAAACCTTAATGTATCAAGCCAATACAGGGATGTATAAGGTACAACATTCATTATTTCAAGAATGTCGTACATCTATGCAAGGACGAAGAGATTCATCCAGAAGGGATTCACGTCCTGACATGCGATTATTTGGTAAGTGGCACATTTGCTAAGAAAAACCTTCGAAAGAATCTAATAATATATTGTATTTTCAGGAATGATGTCATTTGATCATCGAGAGTCTCTAATTCCTATTGATGGTGGCTATGAACTGAATCGTGAAGACACACTTTTAGAGGAATACACAGCAGCTTCGATAAAAAGACAAGAATCGCTAGACTCCGCAACTCCACTACTAAAACAAAACCTTGCTTACAAACGGAGGAGTTCTAAACCAGACTTCTGGCCTTTGTTGCAACGGCAAGACCCTAAGAGGTGTGAAACAATACTATATTCAAAAAATAATAATAAGATTATTTCGGATTGGGAATTTACCGTATTCCCTCGGAAACAACGCCATGCCGGTGATTACGAGTCTGACTAGTTTTTGACAAGTAGACAACTGGTCAATAAAAAATCAAATGGACAAAATGCCGGAAAATTCGAATTATCCGGCACCCTGGTCTGACTTGCCATTATCCGGCATGCCGTTCTTTCCGAGGGAATACGGTACCAAAATTTTAATAATCGTTTTTAATTTTAATCTTATGATAGGACTGGAATTAAATATCACGAAAAGCCAATGATTCAGTTCCAAGACACCACTACAGCAAAAGAGGAAAAACCGTCGAGTCAACGGCGCGATTCTCGCTTGCTATCCTGGTTAAGTCGCCAAGATTCAAGACTAGAAGAAGCATCGAAGAGTGGTGAAATTAAGACAGACGCACGCCGAGATTCAAGAGCTTCTTTAGAATCAAAGTTGCATTCTTGGTTTCATCGACAAGAGTCGAGAAGCGATAGTCAAGGCGAGATAGAATTTGATGCGAAAACCAATGAAATCCAATCTCATTCCAAACTGAAGCGGCAGGAGACTAGAGTACACGATGAAGAAGGGGAGCAAAGTCACACCAAAAGAAGGGAATCGAGACTGTTTTTGTGGAAGCATCATTCCAAGACTACGGAATGCGAGACTGAAACCAGTAAACAGCGAAGAGATTCCAAGTTACTCGATTCAAAGTTCCATTCGTGGTTCCATCGGTCTGAAGACGACTCGAAAGAACTTCTCAGGTCAAAAGACGATGGAAATTTTTCTTCACGAAGAAGTTCCAGAGACCAAGAAGAACGATTTATGGGGTGTTTAGGCCGGCGGGATTCAAGGGTGGAATTTAAGAATGGTGGGGAAAGCAGTGGCGAAAAGAGGAGACAGTCTAGACAGATATCAAGAGTAGATTCAATTGAGCTGCCTTCTACTAGTACTGGAAGGCAAAGCAGGAGGAGAGATTCGAAGTTATATGTTTGGTTTTTTAAGCATAACAAGTCGCAAGATGAGAGTAAGAATAGTGGTTGTTGAGAGTGTTAGATGTTTGGTATTGTTAATCAGCTACTTTCTTTATTCCCACTATAGCGAGAAAAAAATGCTGTTGTTAAAAATTCCTACAATTTATTTGGATAGGTAGACTTGATTAGATTGTAAACTACATATCACAGAGATCCTAAATGACATCCAAAAGACTGTCTTTCTTAATTGTAGACATGGACTAACTGTTTTTTTGGGGATATGATTTTGGTTTTATATGGATATTCAGTAGATGGACAAAGTCAGAGGGTTTATTAGTGCACTTGTAGATAGATAGACACACAAGGCGGGTTCCAAAATTCATTTAACCCTCAGAAGCCTATCCTATGGGTCAATTGACACAGGCAATAGTTCTGAATACAAATTTATTTCAAAAATTTTTTCAAAAAATCTGAAATTTTCTGGAGATGTTCAAAAAGTGGTTTTACATACACTCAATTTATTTGGTAATTTTCAGACTTATTAAAAAAAAGTTATTGTAAAGAGAAAATATGAGCCCCTTAAAATCTCAGCTTAAAACGTTTGCTGTTTTCACTGCATTTTTTCTCTTTAGTGAGAGCGCTTTTAAAATACAATGCCGCCTATATGCAAAGTAGAGAATGAACAAAGCACATGTCGGCACATGTTCAGTTCACATTTCATATCAATTGCAATTAATTGCACTAATTGGAATTAAAATTAAGTTAATATACACAATTATTATAAATAAATAATTAAACATCTTGCATGCTGTTCAAACGATCACATTTTGACCTAGTGCCTTGATTTTTACAATCGGTGACACCTAGCATCAGTTGGTAAAACCATGGTAACCATGGTAACAGCACTAAAGCGCTTCAACTCGGAGTATATAAAACATGTCAAATGACACCACTAATAAGTCTTTGTGTTGACCCAAAATGTTAGGCATCTAAGGGTTAAACGAGTGTAATCACATTTACACTCGTTTAAATATCAATTTGCACGTTGTTTACACGAATTAATTTAAAACATCTATTTTTAATGCATATCCTAATTAAGATTTAAAATTTAGTGTAATGACATTATGGATATACTTCTAGTTTAATCTTTCATTATTCAGGAATAATGAAAGATTAAACTAGAAGTATATCCATAATGTCATTACACTAAATTTTAAAAACGAATTAATTTGTGTAAATGCTGTTCAATCGAGTTAAACAGAAACGGCCCATTTTCATTGTGCAAATGCACATGCAATGAAAATTGGCGTGCAAAAAGTTCTATTTACCGCCATCTTGAAACCTTGCTTCAAATGTAAGTAGTAACGACGTGCATGATACTCAGAATTGTTACTATCCAATGTTACTTTTGTTGTAAAAGGAAAGCAGGCAAGAATGATGTGCTTGCTAAGAAACATCTGCTCTATTGCTCAAGTACAGCTTGTTTATTTATTAAGGCAGCCATGTTTGTGTGAATTGTGTGTAAATTACAGTGTAAATTCCAGTGTAAATGCATATGCAACTTTTCAACTCGAAAAGTCAGTCGTGCAATTGACATTTTACTATTCGTTCGGTGCAAAATCATTTTCAAACCCGCCTAGTGTATAGACATCCAGCAAATACAAGATCTGCTTTTGGGATGTTATGCAATGTTGATGTTCAGTGGACAGCCAGCTGAGATGGATGTCTTTTGGATTGATTGTGCTATGTAGATGATTGAGTATTGGTTTCTTGAATGTTTTATATTACTTAGTGTTGAGGAATATTTATTTTATAATCAAAACTATTGTAACTCCTACCTCCTTTGCCTCACTGTGAACACACTGGTACAAAGTGGAATATTGTTGTTATCAATGAAATGTAGGATTGTGTAACAGGCAGACTTCAGCTATTGTATATGCAAAATACAGACAAGGTCTTAAAAAGTTGATAATAATGTAATGTAAGTTATGTTCTTGCATTACTTCTATATTATCTATAATCATGTATAATGTATCTTGCAAGAAAAAGTTTGTGGTTTATTATAAACCACAATAATTAAACGACACACAAATACTGTACGAATAGCTGTTTATGGATTTTGTCAACAAATCAAATAATTATATGCTCAAAAAGTAGTGCCAGTTGGACCAAAAATATTGATTATGTGTGGCAATCATAATTTATATATGCAAATGCAAAATCTTTACTGAAATGTCTGTGCTTGCCAACATGATCAGGAGTTGAAGTGGAACCAAAAGAATAGAATCACTGCTCAATCAAATTTGTACTTCAGCAACAAGTATAAAAATATAAAAAACTTTTGAATTACCGTAATCAGGGTTGGTCGATTTAAATCAAAACAATTTAAATCAAATGATTAAATCATGATTTAATCAGAAGAAAAAAATCATGATTAAAATCAAATTACAAAATTCTTCAGAAAATCCCTTTAAAATGTAAAAACACAACATTTGCAAACATTAATCTCTATAAATTTTATAATTATTTACTTAATAATACAAGTAGCACAACAGTGATAGGGAGAACATCTGGTACAGGATGGGTCGTTCTAATTTCTCTCTCCTCTCCCCTCATGCTTTTCATTTCTACAGTGTTTTACAGGGCATTATTGTTAATTTAATATCATATAATATTTAATAATGTAATATGTAATTAAAATTATTATCTATTACATTATTAAATTTTTTTTATTTAAAAAAATCAAAAAAATCATGATTTTTGATTTTTTCTAAAAAAATCATGATTTTTGCCAACCCTGACCGTAATTAAATTAAATTACCACATAAACAAATTCAATGATATTTCTCATACTACAATTGCAAACAGTACCGTACCGTAGCACATCCCTTGAGGAGCATCTTCCGCACAAAATATTAGTCGGTGTGTGACGAGAAATTCCATTCTAAAATGGACATACTAAACAATCGTTTGACACATTTTTTTTTTTTTTTTTAATTATCCACTTCAACTTCTGGCTTAAATGTTGGCTGGATTCTTCTCATGTACTTATACTTTTCAGTGAAACATTTAACACTAGGTACTTTTGTATTTCTAGTTACTGCAGTGTTGACTTACTATCACTTGTATACTGTACTATTAGACAGCATATCACTATAAAATTAATTTTCAAAGCATATCATTTATGTAACTCCAGTTTTAAAATGGGTCTGAACATGGCAGCTAATTTTAATTCTGATTTTGAGTTAAAATTTAAATTACAGGTAAAGCAAGCCTTTTACTCGCATTCTAAAAAAAGAAAAATTGCAACGATAATTTTATTGAGGACTAGAATTCAAGTTTGCCTGTATAAAATATATGGTGTATGATATAATTCCATGCTGGTCGTGGAATTCTCCTCAGTTCAGTTTCTAGTTAATATTCTTACAGAGTTTAGTGTAGGATCGGAAACCACATTTTGTAAGCCTTAATCGTACCCTAGATGTTATTATTATCGGTTTATTTATTTGATTTGTAGTGTAATGCAATAGTGAATTTAAAAACAAAAAATACATAAATAAAAACATGGAGCTGATAAACACTCAAACACTTGGAAAATGCTCACATACCGTACAATATTTATTTTTCTAAATTGTAAGAGAAAAATAATAATAAATTATTATAATATTTAAAAACATTACTACAAATGTCAATGTAATCAGTTATTGGTGTCTTATGTTTTTGTTTATTGATGTGAATTTAAATAAAGAAAAGTAAAAAGTTATTGTGTATGTATGTTTATTTATTTTTGTGAAAATATTAAAGATGAAGTGTGAAGATAAGTTTTTAAATAGTTGTTGGTTTTTTTGTGGTAGGAATCTTTCCCTATTTCACATTAACTTTACAGTATTTTTTAAGTATGGCGCCATTGATTTCTCCCATCCGCGAGGTGTTTCCTCGAAGTTGTCTCATCAAGTTGGAAAAGAAACTATTCTCATAGCATTTTTGTAGCATGCGTGGGAATTCTGCAGACTGCAGTGCAATAAACGATTTATTTTATCTTTTTATCATTTCTGAGAAATGAGTTGAGCTCATGATGCTCCGTATCAAAACTCGAAACTAATAAGCTACCGTAGAATTTAATTAATATGTTTGCCACTGTGGTGGTTAGCGCTGTTTACGAATTTAATATCTTGGTTTTAGTTTTAGTTTTCATTGGAAGTAAACGTGCCTTTGCTATTTCAAATCTCAGGCTAAATTTATATAAATGGAGACGTTTTCGTACTGTAGCAGAAATGTGCACAATTCAGGTAATTTATCATTGAAAATTGAAAGTAATTAACGAATTTCAATTTTTTCTTTGATTTTTAGGCGCCGAAAATGAATTTCGGCATCGATTTCATCATATTGTGCAGATACATCTCGTGTCACCATTTCTTTTCGATGTTAATTACCAAAGTGAACACGTGCAACGTTGGATGGAGGAAGCGCATTTGTTACCGATGGATAGGTGTTGAATAATGTCTCAAAAAAGATAAATTTGAATTGATATGAATTTTATTATCCAGTCATGACTCGGAAGAACAAATAGAGGTTATAAAAACTCGAGTAAATCTGTGTGTCAGTGTCTACACAGCTCTTATAAAGAAATTCAGAGGCGAACCCATAGTAAATTTGTTTTGGTTTAATTCCAGTATAGTTGTGTATTAGCGCTCAGTAATTTAGAAGCGGAAATGTTGCTCACAAGTGTACTGGAATGTGGCGTTTGTTGTATCTTTGTGAGCTTTTCATTTTTTTTTTTTGCGTGTTTTTTCAGGTTTCATCAAATAACGAGATGGTTGCTAACAGTTTAAAATGGTTAAATAAGTGTCGGCCAACTCTAGATCAATTGCTGTTAAAAACTAAAAGCGATTGGTTATGGATGCATGAAATTTGGTACGAAAAAATTCATCAATTGTAATGCAAATTTTTATTTTTGTTTACTTTTACAGTGAGGAAGTTAACGTTGGAAATGAAAAAGAGGTTTTAGCATTGATTTTGACATCTTTACATAGTAATTTAATGAATTTTTATCAATTTTTAATATAAAAATTATCTAAAAAATAATATATTTACTCTAAAGTTATGATGACGAAGGATAAAATAGTTGAAAACTATGATAGAACGTGTACCGAAAGTTTTGAGGTAACTTAAATAGATGATAAAAATCATTTTTTTTAAAAGTTTTTAAATTATAGGAATGTAATTGGTTTAAGAACGATGGTAATACGCGACTCCATAACAATTACTTCAATGAAGCAATTGAAAGTTTTAGTCACGGTTTGATGATACAGTAAGTAAAAATAGAAAAAATAAATTTAAAACATACAAAAAATTGATTGTTGTTTTTTTGTTTTTTTGTAAATTTTTAGTCCCTTTTGTTGCGAGATGTACGTAAGCCGGGCGCAAGCTTATATCGAAGTAAAGGAATACAAACTAGCCGAACTCGACGCCATTAGAGCAGTTTTTCTAAAATGCGATTTGACCACTGTGATTTATAATTAAATATTCGTAACAAGAAAACATTTTCTTCATTTTTTAAATTCATTTTTAGGGATATAAGTTTCTGTTAATCGCTTTAGTTAAACAGGGTTGTATCGATAAAGCGAACTCCGTCTGCAAAGAAGCGCTTGCCAAATGCGCTTTCGTGGGAAATGAAGATACCGGTAGTGATTTTAAAACTTTGACCGATATATGTCGTGATATTAATAAAAAGGCCGAAATATCGGTTTGCACCGTGAAAACAGAAGTTTTAGATACAAAAAAGGTATTTTTATGTCCATTTTGGTGATTTTTATTCGTTTATTTCGTCACCAGGACTGCGATTTAAGCAGCGAGTCGTCTGAGGAGGAGAGCGAGAGTGATAATGAAATAGCAACCGATGATAAACCGATTAATAATCAAATTGAGGCAAAGAAACCGAAAGAAGTAATGGTAAATACGAAATTTAATAACAATTTAAGATGATGATAACAATAATTTTTTATTAGCTTATAGTGGATCCAGAAGAAGAAAATGAAGAAAACGAAACCGAAACCACAGAAATAATTGTAAAAAAAAATGCGGTGTATATAATTTTTTTAATATAATTAGGCGCTTTTTTTTAGAATACCACAGAGACTGAATCGCCGATAAAATTTAAAAAAGTTAATTTGTCATCAAGTGAAGATTTGAAGCGAGATGAAAATGTTTTTGTAAGTTTTTTTGTTTTTTTTTTTATTTAAATAAGGAAAATTTTGGTTTATTTTTTGTTTTGATTTACAGATAAAGCATAAATTGTGGCAAACGATGGTTTTCGAAGCATCTACGAATTTAGTTAATCAACATTACAAATTAGCCAGTCAATTGTACTCAGAAGCCCTTAAATTTATGCGTGAAAATCCAGTAATATTTTTTTCAATTGATTTTTGTTGAAAATTTTTGACGTACAATTATTAATAGATACAAGAATTTATAAAGGAAAAGGAAATAGTTTTAATTAAATACGCTTATGGGATGTCGTGTGTTGAAACAAGGAGTCGCGAAGTGAGTTTAACAATCGTAATTTTTCGTGTTTTATTGATTTTATTAAATTTTTAATTTTTATTAATAGGAAATGCTCAATTCCATCGTTGTATTTGAAGAAATATTAAATAAACATTCACACGTGATGTTTCCATTGGTTTATTATGGATTAACATATTCGTACTTCAAGCAAAATAGGTTTTAAATGAGAAAAAAAATAAATTAATTAAAATCGAATTATTTTCATTTTTTTTTTTTAAATATAGGTTTAAAGAAGCGTTGCAAATAGCAAAAACTGGTTTAGATACCTGTAAAAACATGATGATAAGTTTATTAACGTGGCCGCAAATAGATAATAATATACCTGAATCAGCAACCGGAAAATTTAAAGTAGAAATTCAATTTTATTTGAATAAATTTTTATGAACTTTTGATATTTTTTTAATTTAGGTTAAATTAGAAAAGTTAATAGAATTTTGTCTAAGTCCCCCGCCGCCGGACGCAGTATGTCGATACAGCAAGTGCAACGGGCATTTTAAAAATGAAATATATTTAACTGATCCTGATTGCAAAGGGTTTGTTAAAGTAATTTGCGACGAGGAGTGTGCGTTGCAATATCATTATAATTGCTGGAAAAGCATAAAGGATGAGATTAAAATATTTAATGATAAGGTTGGTTGAGTTTTAGTAATTTTTAATGAGTTATTTTAATTAAAATTAATTTTAATTTTTTTTTTTTTTTTTTTTTTTTTTTAAAGGAATTTTTAGATACTACGTGCCTTACTCCCGATTGTCCGGGTGGATTAATGGAGTTGGTTCATATTAATTCTAAAGGAGAAAATGCAAAAAGGGTAAATATTGAAGAAAAAAATTAGTCAAATTTGCGTGATATAGTTTAATATTTGGTTCAAAAAGTCAATTTTGTTGTGGGGATTGTAAATCAAGCATTAAAATGCTACTTTTATTAAAAAATTAACGTTTTATATGATCTATAGCAACAAAAATAACCGTTTTCTGGAACCCACGTGGTGGCGCTTTGGGTCAACCACTTGGGCTCTGAGTTCTGAGGATCAAAGGTCAACCAAGTCAACGTGGTCAACCTTTGATTCGCAGATCCTTGTTTTTTTGTTTTTTTTAAACACATGTAAGAAATGGAATTTTATTTCGCGCTAAAACATTACTTTTTGATTTTAACTATTTCAGTTTATTAGTGAGGCATGGAAGAAAGGTGGAGGTTCTAAACAAAAAAGGCCTAGGCATGAATTTCAGTCTTTTAAAAGTTTTTTAATCATCGAAATAATTTTTGAATTTTTTTTGAACAGATTAGGGAAAAAATCGCATAAAGAGAAAAAAAGAAAAAAATATGACGAAACATTAAAGGATGATAGTTTTAAACCTGAACAAGAAGAGGACGAACAGTCTCCTGAATATGAAGTAAATAAAATATTTTTAAAAAAAATGAATTTTAATTTTAAAAGATTTTGTTTTACAGACGTTTGAATCAATAGCGGCGACGATTTTCGACTTAAAACCAACACCGCAAACGAAATCACCAGTAAAAATGCCCGTTTTCCCGCCGGAAAATGGTTAATTTGTCTAGTTGTTTATGAATTTGAGTTTCTAATTGGTGGATATCGTTTTTTTAGTTACGCTTACAGTGTTGAAAAAAGTGGACGAACTCGAAGAAACCGTCCGTAAAGTAGAAAAACATAGAGATAGGAAAAAGGATAAGAAAAAACAAGTTTTAAAGCTTAACGAATTTTTTGCTGATCATGACGAAGAGGATGATCTTGACTCGGGAGGGTGAATATTGAATATTAATGCAAATTGAATTGAATCTTAAATTTTATTTTTTGATTTTTTTTTTAGTTGATATAAAAGCGAGAAAACGTAGACGTAAAAAGAAGCAAAATAATCAACTTGCCGAAATTGAAACTGCTTCGCGACATTCATCCGAATCTGATCACACATCGTTAGTGAATTGCTTAGATTCATTTATTTGGTTGTTTCATATCGATTTTTTAGATCTATTTCGAGAGAGATGGTCGAAGATGAGTTGGCAGCGATGTCTAGAGAAAGTATTGTTAACGAAACTATCAAGAAGACTTTACTCGAGTAAAAAAACATGATTAAGAATTATAATAAGAATTATAATTTGTACATTAAAAATGAGATTTGTGCATTATAAACTAATTTTTTTTTTTTTTAGATGTATGAAATTGTTCCTTAAGGAAACTGGTAAAGTGCGAAACGACGACGTTCGTGTAATCGCAGAACTAGCCAAACTCCCCATCGAAGTCCAGGAATATATTGCGGACATCGGTGGAATCCACGAATTCCTTAAAAAATCTGACGATTTCGTCGTATACGACAACATTATCTGCTTAACCGAACACTTCACAGGAGTATTCACGCCCGTGGATCCTCCACGATCTAAATCCGCTTCCGATCACTGGTCAATGCTTGACACCATAACCGAATGCAGCGAGCCTCACGAAACTACATCAACATCCTCAGAATTCGAATGGCTCGACCCAAGAAAAAATAAAGCAAAAAGTCAAATGAATTGTTCAATTTCCACCAATACTCGAACACTGAATGAAAATGACGGCGTGAAACCCGCGAAACCAAACATGCTCTACTGGTTGCCAACGAACCCTATGGATGAGATGAGTAACGTCTCGGCAGAGGATTTGAATATGGATAATGTGACGGAAGCGATGATGCGCGAGAGGAATAGTGGATTCAAGCCGAGCGAAAATCAAGCTGGGAATGTGGAATTTGAACGGAAGGCGCTGGAAAATGCAGAGTTAAGGAGGCGACCGGTGGAGGGCGGGGAATTTAGGCGTGATAGTGAAATGGAGGCTTGTTCACCGAGTAGCGGACAAGGTGCGGGCCAGTTTTTTACAAATTTGCAGAAATTGTGGAAATTTGTGTCGAAGTTTAGCGATAAGGGACAAGGAAAGATGTTGAAGTTGGTTTTGGAGCTGATTATTAAGGAGAGAATTTTGGAACGATTTTCGCCTAATCCAGAGAATGTGGGACGGGCAAAGCAGACGTTTATGTTTGCTATTGATGCTCTGAGTGATTCGGCCGAGTGCGAATGTCAGACTGAAGTGAGTTTTTTTATTATTTTTTTTTGCATTTTATTGAGAAATTAAATTTTAATTAAAATTAAAAATTAGTTTCTATAATAATTTTAGTGATTTTTTTTACTATTTCGTGAATTTTTTGATCAATGTAGTGTTATTTCTACCCATTTTAGTGCATTTTTGACCATTTTAGTGCATTTTTTAAATCATTTTAGTGCATTTTTGACCATTTAGTGCATTTTTGGATCATTTTAGTGCATTTTTGGACCATTTTAGTGCATTTCATTGATATTTAAACAATTTTTTTAAACCTAGGTTGAAATTAATTCATTGGAGAAAAAATTGGAGGAATGCAAGCAGGAAAATGAAGAGTTGAAAAAACAAGTCAAAGAACATGAAGTATAAAGCTTTTCATTTCTATTTAATATAATAGATTTTTAATTTTTTTTTTTTTTTTTTAAGGATTTAATTGCGTACCTGTTAAACACTAAAAGACAAAAATGGGAAGAAGAAAAGAAGGAATTGGAGAAAAAAGTGGAAGCCTTGACAATTAATTTGAGAGACTCGGAAGAGGCGAAACATGATCTAGAATTAGTCAATTTAAGGTCAGTTTTTAT
>JH431622.1:0-34201 GCA_000239455.1 Strigamia maritima | reverse complement strand
GGTTTGAAGAAGATTTGCAGAAGGCGAAGAAAGAAAAGAAAAAGCTCTTCCACCACCACAAATCGCCATTCCAGAATTGCACAACTATCCTACAATGTCCAGGTCGGAAATTCGATGTTCTTCTGCACCAAATGCCAGTCGCTCGAGAGATCAAAATTTAAAATTACCGCCTCAAAGTAAAAATAAATTCAAATATTCGAATATATTTAATGAAAAAGATTTTTTTTGAAGGTTCACCAGTGCAAAATCCGACATTACCAACTGCAAAAAGTGCCACTTCTACACTTAGAAAGGTAAAACAATAAAATAAAATCGATTTTAGAAGTAAAAAAAAATTGGATTAAAAATTGAGTTAAATTGACAAAATTATAATTTGCAGCTGCCGCCGCCATCACAGCAACAGACTGTTCAGACGACACAAGGATTCCCTAAAAACAGTTTCGAAAGATTGATGATTGCATTACAAAGTTCATTCCCAAACGTAGATCAGAATGAATTGAAGGAATGTGTACAGCAATTGCGAAGTCATTGCGCCAATAACCGTTTAAGTGGAATGACAATCGATGAAATCATCAAACAAGTTTCTTACATGATTCGATTGGTAAAAAAAGAAAAAAGATAATCCTATCATTTAAAAAAATTGTGTCCGTCTGTCTGTCTATCTTCGCCCATCAACACTTTCTAGTTAAAAAAAAAATAATTTTTATAGAAAGCTTCAAGAAAAGCTGCATTAGGACAGCCAACGCCTCTGCTTGGAGGAATGGGTTTGGAAAGGATAACTAAACCTGGAAATCCATGGTCCACTGTGAATACGACGATGTCGAATTGGACGAACCCGGACGAGGACGAAGAGCCGTGTGTCATTTGTCACGAAGACTTTAAGGAATTTGATAAATTATGTACTTTGCAATGTCATCATCGTTTTCATGAGTCGGTGAGTGGCCGGAGTGAAAAATACAACAAAAATGTATTGTTAAAGGCAATAAACTGCATTTATTCGTCTAAAAATGCAGTTTAGAGATCTAAACAAGTCATTTTTTACTCGATAATGCAGTTTAGAGGTCTAAAAAAAGTGCATTTTTTACTTGATAATGCAGTTTAGAGGTCTAAAAAAGTGCCATTTACTTGATAATTGAATTTTTGGTGTACAAACTGTATTTATTTGCCTTAAAATGCGACCCGTTGCATCTTATTGTTTCATTTTTGAGAATTATTCACAGTTTATATTTTTTAAAATATTTTTAGTGCATCAAAGCGTGGTTTAAACAAGAAAGTACTTGTCCAACATGCAGAGCCCATAGTTTATTACCAGATGAGTTTCCGTGCTTGAATTAAGAAGTTAGAAATTTAATTGTTTTGTTAAATATGATATATAATTTTATTTTTTTTATTTATTTATTTATTTATTTATTTATTTATTTATTATTTTTTTTTACAGGTAATTTCGATTTTTTATTTTTTTTCATTTTTTTGTTAATTGGGGACACAAACGCCGCTAATGGGGAACATACTCAGCGTAATGCATCGAAGACCCGGACTGCATTTGCCTGCCGCGTCCCACGGACCACCGCAAGTTTGACCTTTTTTCTAGAATGAAAAAAAATCAAAAAAATGAAGATTTATTATTTCCTACAAATGATCATTCCATCGTCCATGCAGGGTATTTTTTTATCTGTTTTTATTTTGTTACAATTATTTTCTTGATTTACGTACTTAATATTTTAACTTGTTTATTTTTTTAAGTAATTACTTAAATTTGTTACAGTTTAAACACTTTAAAAACATTTAATCAAAATTATTTTTAATAAAAATAATAGAACAGAATTTAATAATAATTCGATACTTGAATTAAAATTGATGGAGAATGATTCTCAAACATGAGCTATTGAGTGAAAATCTGTTTTAAACATGAGCAATTGAGTGAAAATCTGTTTTAAACATGAGCAATTTAGTGAAAATCTGTTTTAAACATGAGCAATTGACTGAAAATCGATTATAAACATCAGCAATTGACTGAAAATCGATTATAAACATCAGCAATTGACTGAAAATCGATTATAAACATCAGCAATTGACTGAAAATCGATTATAAACATCAGCAATTGACTGAAAATCGATTATAAACATCAGCAATTGACTGAAAATCGATTATAAACCTCAGCATGAATCAAAAAATACCTTTTAGTATTAAAAATCAAATCAAAACACATACAAGTCTATTTGAATTGAATTGATATCTAAAATACCTTAGCGCAAACATTGCAGCAACCGCAGGCGTCTTTAACAACAGCATTTTTAGGACAGCGCGTAACAGGGGAACACGATTCCTCCTCACATTCCATGCACACAAGACTAACTAACCTGAAATAGGAAATAATGATCCGTAATAACGCAGCATCAATTTTAAATAATATTTACCCATTGAAATGAGAAAACAACACGATTATGATAACCCAATGATTGAACAACATGACTTGTTGGTCTTATTCAAGGATAAAAACGTTTCTGGAACATTTAGTGTGAAATTACACGCATGTTACACCATGTGTTTAGTAATCACATTACAACACTGATTTTTATTTAAAGTAACAGTGGTTCCATCGATAAAAGGTTTTATAATAAAGAAAACTGCAGTTCGATGAATTGCATCTTTCTTTACTCAATTTTTCACGTAAATGGAGCTCTCTTACCCATTGAGCCAAGTTAACCTTAAAAAAAATTGAATTTCAAGATACAAATGTTAGAAACAACTTTATTTATTGTCTTAATATTCTTTACAGTATAAATACACATCAAAAAAATACAATGGCACCTTTAAAACTCCCCCTCAACTCGAATTATGGCATTAAATAATTTACAGCATAATTTAATGTTAGCTCAAAATGCAAAAAGAAGAAAATGAAACAAAAATTGTTATTGAGTTTAATTTACCAGTTTGCAGTCAAATCCAAGTGCCAAACACGAAGAAACGTAAAGTATTGTTGTTATGCAGGGATGTGTTGATTGCAAATCTGTTGTTTAATTAATTTAGCTGCATCGCCAGCTTTAGGGATGAAAAACCGATCCACGTCGTTTATTGTGTACGTGTCGTCGTTCGGAACTCCGTATCGGAAGGTTAGCAGCTCCGGTTGTTTGCGTTTTGATGTTATTTTGACGATGTAGGAGAGATCGCGTTCTAGGACGATTCTAGCTGAATCCGATTTGTCCTCCAGTTCGCGCAGAACGTAGAAATGGGTTTTTGTTACTGCCAAATGGCTGTAATTGACAAAAAAATTGATAGTTTGAGGAATATTTGTTGAAATTAGCCAAACTTGGGTCGTTTTTAGTTATTTTTTATTGTAATTTGCCAAAATTTATGTTTTTTGTATAGGAATTTGGCTAATTTTGTGATTTTTAATGAGTTTTAGCAAATTTGTTGATTTTTTAAATCGAAATTTGCCAAATTTCATGATTTTCTCTTCAATTTTAGTAGCGTTATACCTCAAATACGCGAACCCACTATCCGAGATGTGATGGCACTGGAAAGCATTGATAATCTCAGGTTTCTTGAGCCACGTATTTATCGACACAACGCTCTGGTTTTCTCCCAAAGATGCATTATCCGTATCGCCATCCTGGTCATCATCTATCGTAAACACCGACTCCATGTTTCGATATCGTTTTCCTAGTTTATCTTTACTACTCACATGTCTAAAATCAAAAAACAATTTAATACGCATTCTATCTTAAACGGAAATTTAAATTGTTTTCCACCTATCGACCGGTTGATACGCATGCGGGTTCTGAATGTAGTCGACCAGTTTCTGGTTGACTTCTGCTGCCCGTGTCTTTACGGCTGATGCTAACCGCGTGAAAATTGTATTCTAAGAACAAATCAATAATTAATTTAGAGCATATTGTGATGTATTATATGATTGTTTACTTTAGGATTATCACCATCCTCCCCAATCTCGCTTTGTGTGATTAAATTGCACGCAATACAACCGCGAATTGAGTGATCGGCGAGGACCATACCGAGGTTTTTCTTGGTAAATTCGTGTAAAACTAGATAAGTAAAAATTTGGAGTGAATAATTGAAGAAATGTATGATTAGGAATGTTTTTAACAGGTTAATAATAATTTACAGGAAAAATCATCATTTTCATTCATTTTCACATGAAAAATCATCATTTTCATTCGTTTTCATTCATTTTCACACGAAAAATCATCATTTTCATTCATTTTCACACGAAAAATCATCATTTTCATTCATTTTCACACGAAAAATTATGATTTTTCACTCATTTTCACAGAAAAATTATGATTTTTCACTCATTTTCTCAGAATAATTATGACTTTTCATTAATTTTTACAAGAAAATCCTGACTGTTCCGATTTTTCATATTTATTTCCTACCTAAATATCCCCCGCGCGCCCAACTAACGTGTTGCGTGTGTTTTTGTAGGAAACTCGCAACCACCATATACACAAATTGATCCTCATCTTCCCTACCACTGCCCAAAAAACACAAGTGTTCCCCAGCTGCCACCGAACCAGCAGCTAGAGATTCTTGCTGAGTTCGTAACAGCTCTTCAGTAGCGGTTGCGAAAGCTTGCGGTTCTTGTAACATCTAAAAAATACCACAAAATTCACTTATATGAACTCAATATTAAAACCTTAACCTTTTAATCACAAACCAAACTAGCATCCAGATGAAACGCAGTCGCTAAATGTCCGCTGTTATACTGGTCCGCTGGCCGACAATCGACGACAAAAAATCGAAGTCCACTCACCTAAATTTCGATTAAACACACAGAAATATAAATAAATATCAATTTTTGGTAATAATCATCTCATAGATCCATGGAAAATTCAGTTTCGAGGCCCTAAAATCAATTTAGAAGCATATTGGGGTCTTCAAATCAATTTTTGAGGCAGTTTTTGGCCCTAAAATCAATAAGTTCCCAATTTTTGTGAATTTTCTGATTGAATTCATGATGAATATTAAATTTTGTAAATGTTTCTTTACTTTTCCCAGTTCTAGTTGCAAAAGTTCCTCCATTGATACGGGAAGACAGAGACTTTGGTTCCTTAGATCATCATCTCTATTTGCATCTAGCAATTGGTTCTCAAACAAATGGCTATAATCCTGCGATATGAATTGAATTATGATGAATTTCGTTGCCGCTTAGAGTTGAATAGCGGGTTTTACTTTTCTAAATGATTGTGGGGTTCTAGAAGCGTAGAATTGCGCTAAGGAACAGAAATCTTGCACGTCGTCGGCCTCTAGAGATGTTGGCGCTTGGTTTAGTAGAGATATAATGGTTTCCTTGTTGTTAGATGCTATGATTTGGTCCTTAGCGTTGATTAGAATAACGAGCGCCAAGAAGAAAATGAGATAGGAGTCTCGGAGCCGGAAATAAACGTCCCACATGCATTGGGTTACTTTGAGGTTGCATACGCTCGCAAATAAACTGCGGAACTGAAATGAAAAACGGTAAAGGATTGAAATGGGATGAAAATCTACATTTTAAATTTAAATTTAATTATTTCCAATGCAAATTTGTCTAAATTTGTCAAAACTTATCAAGTTCTGATGCAAATTTGTCTAAATTTGTCACAACTTATCAAGTTCTGATGCAAATTTGTCTAAATTTGTCAAAACTTATCAAGTTCTGATGCAAATTTGTCTAAATTTGTCAAAACTTATCAAGTTCTGATGCAAATTTGTCTAAATTTGTCAAAACTTATCAAGTTCTGATGCAAATTTGTCTAAATTTGTTAAGTTCTAATTCAAATTTGTCTAAAAAAACATATATGTATACCCAATTGGTGCAAAAAGTACTCGCAAGTACTTTTTTACTATCCAAAATGGAACACAATTCAGGATCATGATACAAAATCAATAAACGAAGTAACTCCTCGACATCCGAAATATCCCTAAAACCCAAAAAAGCAAAAAAAAAAAATAATAATTAACAACCGAACTACCTTACACATTTCTCAATTAAACCATTACCTCGGCGTAAATTTAGATCTAATAGCATGGAAGCACTTATACAACTTATCCCTCGACAACTTCAATGCCAAAAGCGGCGCGAGGATCTCGATCCAGCCGTTATTCGATTCGTATTTCAAATCAAACTTCTTGCAATAACACGTCAAAACCAACTCCAAATCGCTCACAACCGACACTTTATCTTCTTCTTCATTTCCCAATTTTTCTAAAATTTAAAACGTCAAACAGAATTAATTTTTTTTGATTTTTTTTTAATTTCAATTTTCATCAGAACAAACCGACTAATTGTTGACAATCGTTTCGCAGTTGATTCTGTTCGGGAAGATCGAATATTTCGTCGAATATTAATGGTTTTCCAGCTTCTTTCACGTCCAAATAATCCTAGAATTTGTTTGAATTGAGTGTGGTCAGCTGATTGGCAACAGATTGTTTATTTACCTGCCATAAATGGGTCCGTGTCTGGTTTTCCGGGGTTTCCATCGCGGGTTCTGAGTCCGGATATTCGTCCAATGCATCATGGAGTTCGCTAGTCCTTTATTTGATAAACAAACTTAATATTTTGGAGAAATCCTCAAGTTTAATCGAGTTTACCAGCTCGTTTCCAGTTCCCATCCGTTTTCCTCCTCTGCATCCGCCATTTTCGGTAATGACGTCATTGTTTACTATCTTGTTCCTTATCAAGGTTTAGTTTTTTAGTCTATAGATGGCGGAGATCTTAAAAAAAATTTTTTTATATAATTTAGAATCCAACTCTAATCCAACTCCTTAAATAAAATTAAAATTGTAAAAATGTCAATTTTTTTGTTTTTTTTGTTTTTTGAGTCATCGTTTTATACGATGAAAACAATTTTGATTACGTTAATGATTTGATACAAATATCGAGATAGTAATATCATTTTATCACTGATAAAAAAAACTAATCACCCAAAAAAAATGTTGACAATCACTTAAGCAGACTTTTATTTAAAAAAAAAAAAATAGAGGTCAGGAAAGTCACGTTCATTCACAGACTTCCGACGAATCCACTTCTACCAACAGACCCATCCTATTAACAACAAAAATAAATAACAAAATAAACAACAACAAAAAAACATAAAATTAAAAAGAACATTTAAACATAAAAACAAACGATTTATTAATTCGATCACAAATAAATACAACTTAATTAAGAAACACAAAAACTTGTCATTTCGCATTTTCGCATTCACTAAAAAGCGGTGTCAGTCTGTCGACAGCGCCTCTATTTGAGAACGAGTGAGTTGTATTGGTTTGTAAGATGGCGACGGTGTCGTCTCGTTCACGGCCTTTACAGAAATCCAATTCGCTGTTCAGCCGCATCCATGGAGCCCTCTCGGAAGCGATCGCGCCGCCGAAATTGGTCATCGACAGGCGGACAATCGAGAAAACGTGGAAACTGATGGACAAAGTGGTGAAATTGTGCCAACACCCGCGAATGAATTTGAAAAACAGTCCTCCATTCATATTGGACATTTTACCCGACACTTATCAACACCTGCGACTCATTTACGCGAAATACGAAGACAAAATGCAAGTGCTCAATGAGAACGAGTATTTTAAAGTATTTATAGAGAATTTAATGAGGAAATGTAAACAAGCCATCAAACTATTTAAGGAAGGCAAAGAGAGGATGTTCGATGAGAATTCGCATTACCGGCGCAATTTGACCAAACTTAGTTTGGTTTTTAGTCACATGTTGTCCGAATTAAAGGCCGTGTTTCCTACGGGTAGTTTCAGTGGCGATCAGTTTAGGATCACCAAGAGTGATGCGGCTGATTTCTGGAGAAGTGCTTTTGGTGAAAGGTGATTTTTACATTATATTTATTATGCTAAGTTTGAGTAAGGGGTGTTAGGTTTTTATGGTTTTTGGACTAGTTGGTTTAAATGATGATGGATAAGTGTTTTTTGGTGGAAAATATGGAGTTTTTAGTCAAAATGCGCTCTTTTTTTTTATTTGAATTAACACAAAAAAGGCATTGTTGGGATCGAAATAGTCGGAAAAAATGATAGTTTTTGTTTGAGTTAGCCAAAAAAAATTGGCTTTTTTTGGTTGAAATGGTTGAAAAAATGATAGTTTTTGTTTGAATTGGCCAAAAAAATTGGCCTTTTTGGTTCAAGTAGCCAAAAAAATGATAGTTTTTGATTGAATTAGCCAAAAAAATGGCTTTTTTGGTTGAAATTGTCGAAAAAATGATAGTTTTTGTTTGAATTGTTCAAAAATTGGCTTTTTTTTGGACAATGAATGTATGATTAGTTGATAAATCGCATTTTTTGGTTAAATAGTCGAAAAGTGTAATTTTTTAGACAAAATAGTCGAAAAATTGTATATTTTTGGTCGAAATAATCGATAAATTGCATTTTTTTTATGTCAAAATGTTATTGTTTTTTCTGCCCCCCTCAAATTTTTTCATCGAGTTATGTTTATTCGGTTCGTTGGTTGAATCGATGCATTTATTTGTGTGAAATATTTATTGTTGTAAAATATATTTTTCAATTTGTGCAAGATTAGGATTGGGTTTGGGCATTCGAAAATGATCTCAGGAGAATATCGACCCATGGGTTTCGTTAAATTTTGCTACCTGAAGCTTAATGTGAAGACTCACTGAGGCATCAAGAACTATAACAACTAATCAATGAACCCCCCATGAACATATGCAGTGAAAACGTTAAAAATTTTGATCTACGATTTTTGATCAATTTCCTCACAAAGTTTTAAAACAAAATTTAAGTTTTTTGATAAATTTCTCCCAAATTTGAGTTTTTTTTAAAAAAAATTCGACCTAATTTGAGTTATTTCTGATAAAGTAAATTTTCCCCAAATTTGAGCTTTTTTGATAAATTTCGCCAAATTTCAGCTTTTTTTTGAATAAATAAATAAATGACAAATTTTTTTGGATTTTTGGGATAAATTTTGATAAATAATGACAAAATATTATGTGATTTTTTTTTTTTTTTGCCAGAACTGTGATTCCATGGAAAATCTTCCGTCAAACATTAAACGAAGTTCACCCGATAAGCTCCGGTTTAGAGGCAATGGCGCTTAAATCAACCATTGATTTAACGTGTAACGATTATATATCCAATTTTGAATTTGATGTTTTCACAAGGTAACTATAAAAAATAATAATAATAATAATAATAATAATAAAATAAGAAAAAAAAAATCCAATTGAAACAACAACACTAATTCTCTTTTCTTCCCAGGTTATTCCAACCATGGGCAACATTATTAAGAAATTGGCAAATTCTAGCTGTTACTCATCCCGGTTATGTGGCATTCCTGACGTATGACGAAGTCAAAGCGAGGTTACAGAAGTATATCAATAAACCTGGAAGGTACGCAATACAATAAACGGAGAAGAAATTTTATTAGAAACCCATAAATCAAATTCCAAGAGGAAACTAAAAAATCATTTTTCTGTCAAAACATGTTTTTTGAACATATTAAATCATTATTTGAGAAAGCTTCGAAAAGTGGTTAGCAACGTGTAATGCTTGAGATAGGTGCGAATCGCGTTGCTTTGCGATTTTGAATGACCTTAAAAAATCGCTCCTGATTGGCTGCGATTTGGAATTGCAATCAAAAAAGTACTGGCATCGTGTACTTTCAAAATAGCTTGGCAAAAGGCGATTTTAACCGGAAATAAGCAGATTAAAAATCGCAAAGCAACATGATTTGCGCCTAGTGTGTCTCCAGCATTAACGTGGTTAGTAACGCATAAAAGCAGAAGATAAAATTCTACTATTTTTTTTTTTTATTATTGAAACGGTGACATTATCGCCGAAACAGTTGAAATGGTAAATAAAAGGCGAAAACATGTATCCAGGATATTAGATTTCTAAAAAGTTATCTCTTAAGTAGTGACAGGAAGTGTTTTAGTTGATGTTTTGACATTTTCTAGCTGGAAATCCTTTTGGCATATGAAAAATAATTATAAATGGGCGTAATGCGGAGTTAGTTGTATTCTATTTTCTGGTTTGTGTATGTGTATTTTTAGGTGGATTGCTACATATTTATTAACATGACTGATGCTAAAAATAGTCATTAACAGTTTGGATGTTGTGGGTATGACATGAGTTTCAGGAATTTGGTTTCTACCAGGAAATGCTTAAAGATGAGATGAGAGTTGGGTGTTATCAGTTGATATTACTGGAAGTAAATAAACACTTCTGATATTACAAATGAAATTGAATAATTTTGTAGTTGTTGCCTAGGCTTGTGGGTGTAAATGCGGGAAACTGAAGGGCTCGATATTGTAGTAAATCGATACAGATCATGGATAATTTCTGTTTATGTGGTGAGAAGTTAAAGAAAATTATGATGAAAATAAGTTATTTGCGATATTTTTGTTGACAAATTTGAAAATGAGGTAGAGTTTACTGAAATCATGTCGATGGCAACTAAACTAATAGAAATCACTGAAATCATCTTTTAGAAATTATTATAATTAATTTAGAAATCACTGAAAATCAATTAAAAATAATTATAAATTATTATAATTAATTTAAAAATCAATAAAATTAATTATAATTATAAATTATTATAATTAATTTAAAAATCAATAAAATTAATTATAATTATAAATTATTATAATTAATTTAAAAATCAATGAAATTAATTAAAAATAATTATAAATTATTATAATTAATTTTAATAATCAATAAAATCAATCAAAAATTATTATAATTAATTTTAATAATCAATAAAAATCAACCAAAAATAACTAAATATCCACTACAGTTAAGAAAATCATCTTAACTCACTCTAATTGACAAAAAAATCACTGGACATCAACACAATCACTGAAATCAACTGAAAATCTCTGAAAAGCATTAAAACTGATAACAATTCACGTTAATTTACACTGTTTTGCTATCTCTTAAATCTGGACCCTTAACTCAAAAGGATGAGAATATTATTAAAACAAATAAACACCTCAAAATTCTAGGAAAACTAATTTAAATTACAAAAATTATTAATAAACCCCCCCAAAAAAAAGTTTTCTGACGAAATGCCAAAACAAGACTTTTGAACTATTAATCTGAGGTTGATGTTATTAATTTGCAGTTATGTTTTCCGGTTAAGTTGCACCAGGCTCGGTCAATGGGCAATTGGTTACGTGACGAATGAGGGAAGCATTTTACAAACAATTCCTCAAAACAAATCTCTATGTCAAGCACTTTTAGACGGATATAGAGAAGGATTGTAAGTTTTTAATCCTTATTCATACATTTTAATTATTTATTTATTTATTTATTTATTTATTTATTTATTTATTTATTTATTTATTTTTAAGTTACTTATACCCAGATGGGCGTAATTTAAATCCTGATCTCAGCTGGGCTGTGGTCGCCACACCGGAGGATCATATCAAAGTGACGCAGGAACAATACGAGTTATATTGTGAAATGGGCTCTACATTCCAATTATGTAAAATATGCGCTGAAAATGACAAGGATGTTCGCATCGAACCGTGCGGGCATTTGCTTTGCACACCGTGTCTCACGTCGTGGCAGGTATTAGAATGGTGTAGTCCGATTTTAGACATTTTTTCAACTTCAGTGATGAGTAAAACTCTTTTTTTGTTTACAATTTTGAATATTTTTAATTATTACTTATCGAAGAAAAAAATTAACATATTTTTTTTGTTTACAGGATTCCGAGGGCCAGGGATGCCCTTTTTGCAGGGCGGAGATCAAGGGCACCGAGCAAGTGGTGGTTGATCCCTTTGACCCGAGCGGCAACCGGTGTATTCGTCGGGAAGATCACCGTTCGTCGTCGACGGGCAATTTAGTTGACTTGGAGGATGATGAAAATTTCGAGGTATCGGAGTTGCCGCATCAACTGACGTTAAACATTTAATGGGTGTTTCTCTTTGAGTTTTTCCCAATAAAATCACCAGTAACTGGCGCACGATGAATGAATGAATGAATGTCTTCTACATTGTGTTTATAGTGTAAAATATTTATTTAAGGACAGAATTTTAAATTGGGATAATTAATTTTTTTTTTTTTTCTTTCAAGTTTTGTACATATATAAAAAAAATTATGTCTTAATATTTTTATTTATATTTTTTTTTTATAAAAAAAAAAGTAGTAATTGTGATTAGAATAAGGGTTTGGCCGATAAGCTATGATTCTGCATCTCAGCTAAGCGAGGAAACTAGGAAATTGATGTTTTTGCATGAAGTTTTGACTAAAATTAATAAAACATCAAATGATCTATAGGAAAATGGCGATATCGACCGATATTTGTCACTGTGGGGTGGTATGGGTGATTTTGACAAGATGCTGGCAAGAAAAAGTGATATTTGCATTGATTTAGCGTTTTTTTTTTGGGGGGGGGGGGGTTAAGAGATTCATAAAAATTAAATACCTAATGAATAAAAGGTCATTTATTGAGTTTGAACTGAATATCACGTGACTAAAAATTCTATTTCTGTTGGTTTTTTTGGTTTTTTGGATGTTGATTACCAAATAAATGCTAAGTCTCTAATTTTGTAGCCTGGTAAAAGCAGATGTGCAGTTATTTTGGCACCAACTGCTCTACGGGTGCAAAAATGCGGTTTTTAAGCTAAAATTTGATAATTTTTTTTAACGAAAATAATTTTTCTTTCAAGAGAAAATAAAAAAGAAAAAGTATTGCTCAAATGCATCCTCAAATGCAAAAATAGATATTTTTTGAAAAAAGTGCAAATTTTAGATGTAAAATGCAGCAGAAAGGCTCAAATAATAGAATTTTTCTACGGAAATGAAAATAAACACCTAAAAATGTTATAAAATTAGCAAAAAAAGTATCAAATGATATTGCGATTATCGGTTTCCGTCAAACCCAAATTAAAAAATTGGATTGATTTTTTCACCGGGGTTGAATTTTGTGAATTTTGTGATTTGATATAATTCAAGATGAAATTTAAGTACAAAAATAACTAAATATATTTAAATAAATAAATATACTACTTAAACTTGTGATTCGACTCAGGACAGTTTGATTATGTACTAGAATTTTTTAATTTTTAATTCTTATTATTTTTTTTATTCTATTGCATGACTGTGTTTTGCCTCTCTAATTGTGCATTATTATTTGTTATTGTTGACATGCAAAATAAAGCTACAAGATGAGATTGAACAAAATGCATGGTTTGTTGCATGGATTTTTTTCTTTTTTTTTTTTTTTTTTTTTTTTTTTTTTTTTTATTCTTCTTTTTTTTTCATTTAATTTTGTCAACTATATTATTTACACTAGAGAATATATTTTTGTTAAGAATTTTTTAAGAGAATTTCCCAGTCGCTGAATGGTTCCTGAGTCGTTAGCGGAGTTTTGAATCGTTTTAAAAGGGTACGCATTTGTTAAAAAGATTTAAATTATGGTGAAGGGATTTATATTTAATTACATGTTATTAACTCATTATTACTGTGCATTAACTACATGAAATTGATTACTTTTTTTAAATTTGACTTTTAAACTTTTCATTTTTATTTCCAGGACACTCATCCGTGGACAAGCTGTCTTCAAGCACTGGCTTTATCACCTCGATCAGAAACATCTGACAGAAGGGTATGGAGTATATGGGTATATTGAACTGTATATTAATCAGAAAAACATGTTATATCCCGGTATTGTAGAATTAGAATTAATTTAATGCTCCTTTTTACAGAAAATCAAATAAAAATGCATTTGGGGTCCTGAAACAAAGAAATATTTCAAAGTTCAATGGAAAAAAAGTCTTGGAAAGGTTATTGGGGCTCAGTCTAATCTCGTTACAGCGAAACATAAACTTTGAAAAACGGAAAAGTCCAATTGCATACTGCTTTATTTCTCTCTCATAATGCATCTTGCTCTTATTGTACTGTTATTGTTATTGCTAGTGTGAACACATTTGTGTATCCAGACTAAGAGGGTTTTCGCTGTACCATAAAACCCTGCATTCGCACTCGTGGGCTTATTATCGAAAAACCGTCATTTTTGACCTCCAAAAAAAGACGATTTTTAGCCCTGGGCTTAAATACGCACTGGTGGGCTTATATCGAGGAGTCCAACAATTGGGATTTGACATGAGAAAGATTCAAATCTTTGATAAATCTTTGGGATTCAGCAGGATTCAGAAGATTCAAAAAATTAATAATTTGGTACCAGATTTAATGTTTTTTTAAATTTTGGGTTGTTAGTAAACTAACAATGAAATCGGTGTGCTTTTTACAAGCTTTTTTAATACAAATATCGCGCAAAATTGCAACTTGGCGCTGCAAGCAGTGCCTAGCGTTATCAATTACAAATATCGACTACAAATATCGCTATAAAATTATCGATGTTAATTTATTTGTAATTGATAATAAAGAATTTTTTGAGATTCGGGATTCAGGAGATTCAGAAGGACCGTGAGAAAGATTCAGAGAATGTCGGACCCCTCGGCTTGTATGCGGTCAAGCGGATATAAGCCCATGGGTGCTAATGCGGGGTTTTACGAAATTTCATTGGGGGAAGCGGGGAACTGTCGATCCAGGTGCTGTTGGCACAAACCAAGTGTTCCCAGTAATTACTAAACGAACGTCCAAATTACATAATTGCAGTCGGGCAGTCGGTCACCATTAACGTCACCCGGAGCATCACCTTCCATTCTTCGGAAACCTCCGATTTCGATGCCACCGCCCATTCCCCCACGACGTTCAACACCTAATCATACACCTGGACCATCTCCTGGATCATCACCTAGGTGTGTATTTGTTTTCTGGTAATAATTGTGTTGTTGTTTATTTTTTCGTCTGAATAGAGCTCTGTCACCCACTCATGTCGAGGATGGGCCTTGTCTCCATCAATACGCTGGTTCAGTAGCTTACGCCGAAGTACGCTACAATGTACCTCATCCAACCACGTTAAATTGCACCGTGGATCATAATATTGTACCATCTACCTCAGCCATTAATACTGGATCAAAACACGTGGCCAAATTGCACTACGCCGAATTGGCCGATACAAATGACGATCCGAATTACGAAAACACGCGCATACCACGTAAAACAATGAGAAGTGGCTTTGTACAAAACAGGAGCCCCACCTGCTCCATGGAGTACTCCAATTTCAATTTCTATTCTACTTTATTAAACGAAAAGTTTTCTCCATGTTATAGCCTGCACCTACGATGGCGACATGGAACAAGTGTACTGGAAATTGGAATTGGAGTGCTATGTTTTGAACAAGTCATGAAAAAAGTTTAAATTGTTAACATCGGATTTTTGTCGTTTAGCGAAATACATTCGTTCTTGGAGTACAAAAACAAATGAAGTTTCACCGAATTTTCCAGGACCTCCTAATAATTGTGTGACCAATTGTATTTCAGATAGAAAGTGAGTTGTTGGGACCCAGTGGGGAATAAATAATTACTGGATTTTTTTTTAAGATAGTGGATTGGGCGTAAAATATTAATGAGATGATGTTTGTTTTGCAGTTGCAGGCAAAGCAAGGTCCATACTTCCATAGACAATAAGGAAAATGATTGTATAAGTTATGAGAATCTGCACATGGATTATATAGCTCAGCTTGTTACGGAAGGATTTTCTCGCGAAGCTGTAATCCGTGCTTTATGGATTACTAAGAATAATATAGATATGGCTAGAGATATTTTAAACGAATTTGGAAGCAGGAGAACGCCGTCATAAGAAAAGCGATAAAACATAATCAAGTGGTGTTGTAGTGTTGTACAAATTAATTAAAGTACTTTTACTGTGGAGAATTTTATTTATTTATTTATTTATTTATTTATTTATTTATTTATTTATTTATTTATTTATTTATTTATTTATTTATTTATTCATTTATTATAGTCATATGCAATAAAAAAATAATAGGTCAGATGAAGATTATCAGAAGTGATTTAATGCTCATCTTTTTTTAAAATTTATTTAAGATACATCTACAGGCTAAATCTGAAGATAAATTCAAAAATGTAACTGCGATGTAACTAATAAACTAAATAAAAATACAAGTAGGGCTTATACAAGGGCAGTCAGTGCAAGGGGGATTGCCCAGACCTGAACGTGAAGGTCGACAAGTGGAAAATTTACAAATAAAAATATATATTATTCTCAAAAATACCAAAAAATTGCTTTTTTATGCATAATGCATAATTTTAGACTCTGTAGTGAAACCTTTTTAAAATCCACTTAGCAACTCGCCTAGCAACCATCATGGCTGACCGTCCCACAATGCACCGTTAATCATTATCTTTAATTTTTTTTTAAATAATATTTAAATTTTAATTATTTATTAAATTTTTTAAATAGTTAGACATTAATATAACGTTATATTAACAAAAAACTAACTTTTTATTATTTATATCGTAGGCCTTGATGGTAAACAAAGCGAGCGAGAGCGATGAAACGAAAGCGAGGCGAAAAAAATGGCGGTGCATGACATCGTTCCCATTAATACTGATCGAAGTGTTTACATTGATTTCTGACCGCCCACGACGCGATATGTAAAACTTGTAAGCATTTTTAACTTTCCCATAATTAAAACGTGGAATTTTATATGAGCAGCGCGAAAAACGATTCAATTAACATGCGTTTACCTTAGTGTTGCGATTAGGCTTAATATTTAAATATTGTTTTTAATTTTGCAGATTTGAATTACGATGGGCACAGCTAAGCTCATGCAAAATTTTACGGCTGTTTATTCGAGTGACGACGAAGGGAAGTGAGTAAAAAAAAGCGAATTTATGAGCAGAAATTGATTTTTGTGTTATGTTTTCATAGGATTCCGGTTAATCATAAACGAATGGCTCACAATCAGATTGAGCGTCGTAGGAAAGTGAAGATTAATAATTGGATTTATCGGCTCGGCAGTTTGTTACCTGGTGTTAATAAGGATAAAAAACCTGTAATTATGTTTAAATTGCGTGGATTTATTTTTTTGTTGTTGTTATTTTTTTTATTTTTTTTTAGAGTAAGAATTTGATTTTGGAAAAGGCGGTTGAATATATAAAGGAGTTGAGAGATACTAATGAGCAACTCTTGCTTGGACATACGTCTGATGTGCAAGGTGATTATTTGGTGTTTATTGGTTAGGTTTTGTTTTGTGGTTGTTTGGGGGACTCGAAATATCGATATAAACTTTTAACCAATAATTTGTCAAATTCTAGCCCGCGAATTCCAGCAAATGAAAAGCCGCATTGAACAACTAGAAACGCGAAACACCGAACTAACCCGCCTCGTCGAAAGCTCCGGTATCTGGCATCAACACGCCAAATACAGCAACAAACTCGACCCAGACAGCATCGTCTTCTCATCATGCGACGAAAAAGTCGACATATCCAACGCGAAACGCGAACCAGATACAGTCCAATCACAGTGCGCCCTCGCATCGTTGAAAATGTCACCCACAATCGCCGCACCGATCAACAACAGACTCCAAACACAACAATTTGTAGTCCAAAATGGCGTAGTACTACTCCAAAATGGTGATACATCGCCCAAACTCGAACCCATTAAACAGAGCTGCCAAAACGACACGATAATCCGCACCAGCGACACGACACTCGTCCAAGACTTTGTCGTCCAGGCCAACCTGCTGAACAACGATAACGTGACCGCGGTCACTCAAGCGCTTCCCAGCATTCCCATCATGTCGACGACCAGCCAGCAGACGAGCGGCAACCAGCAGGTGCTGCAGCAGCTCCCAGTGCTCAACTACGGCAACACGGTCAACATTTTCCCGGGGTTGGTCGGTCAGGGGCAGCCGATGATCATCATCAACGAGCAGGGCGTACCGTTGCTCCAGAGCATGATGCCGGGACAACTGCTGCTCAATTCGGCCGGGACGCCATGCTGCAACACCGGCAACAGTCCAGGGTCAGCGAGTATTCCAGTGACCGCGTTCCAACCAAACACTTCGTGCGACTTTTCGACCAATCCGCCGACGGTGCTTTTGAATTCTCTTTCGGGTCAGGGCATCCCGGTGTCCCAGGCTGGGCACATTTTGGTTAATACTGGGTCGACGGAGACCCCGATCAATGGACCTAGAATGATGATGAAGCCCACGCGGCCGTGTATTGTTAATAAGTTGAATAATACGCTTGTTCAGGGGTTTGCTAACGGAGATAGCAATCAGCTGATTTTTTCGACGTCGGTGAAGGATAAGATGGCGGTGAGACCGCAGTTGTTGATGTCGCCGCACGGCAAACCGCCACTCGCCTTGACGTGCGTTAACGGACAGAACGACAGCTCGATTTTGCAGTCGTCGAATATAGCTAATTTTGGGAGCCCCGGGGATAATCTTGGGTTCGGTGGTGGATCCATTTCACTTAAATCGTGCGGCGGAAACACGGTTTTGGTCAATTCGGCTCCCCAATGCACGATGAATCCGGGAATCGTGCCGACGGATTCGCAGCAAATGCAGACTTTGCTCACCGGTCAGGTGCTGAATCGCGCAGCTTTCTTGCAATCACAACCCAATGCGTTGCAAATCGTGTCCCAACAGAGTTTACAGCGGGATCAGAATGCGCTGTTGAATCAAATGGCCAATTCTTCTCAGTTGCCATCCGCGTTGCTTCTGCCTAATGGACAACTCATACCGGTGGTTAGTCAACCATCCCTTATGTATCCTGGAGCTTCACCGATAACTGGCAGTTTGTTGATGGCACCGCCACCACCGCAAACCCAGTCGACAATTTTGCAGCCTCAAGTTCATACTTCGCCTGCGGTGGCAACGTCTCAACCTAAAGGCAAAGTGCAAAACGTTAAAGAGACTATTGTTGCGCCAAAAATTAACAACGTTAGCCAGGCGAATTGCGTGGAAATCAACAATGCAGTCAGGGCAACTTCTACGTGCACTGCGATCACAAGTACTCCCAACACACCGGTTCTTCTACCGGCACCTCCACAAAACGATTATGTCAAGTCTGTTGGGGCTGTTGGCAATGTTTCGTGCATTAAGAAGACGGTGAAGCGGTCGCCGCGCGTTATAAAACCAAAGCCGGCTGCCGGTTGCAAACCGTTGGTTAGCAATGCACCAGAAAAATTAACATGTACAAGTATCCAGACTTCTAATTCCAATGCTAAGACTATACCTATTAATAGTAGTAACGTTAATAAAAAGAGTAATGTCACACCGAAAGAACAAAGTGGACCACCATCGTTTCATGTGTCTGTAATTGGTAGCGATGGAAATCGGAAAGGAACGACATCGACAGTGGCAACACCAGCGACTACGTCCAAGCCTCTCTGTATAGCGACCGACATATTGGCTAAAGCCACGGAATCTATTTTTTCAAGCTCATTATCTGATCCGTCGCCACCAATATCAAGGTTTTACAACTGTGACAGCGCAGATTATCCGGCCCAAGGATCGGATACCCAGGTGGAAAGGAACGATAATTCAATAACTAAAAAGCTGAATGTTAATGAGGAAAAGGAGAAAATGGAAGAAAAAGTTGATGCCAATGATGATCAGAGTTCAGATTTGCTGCAAGACCTTGTTGCAGATGTCTACGCTGTGGAGGATCGGGATATGCCGCTTTTACAACCGATAAGTCCGGCTATCAGAAGTAATAGTCAAGATGAGAAGTCCCATGTTGAAACTGATGTCGGTTCGGACCAAACAGCTCCCAGTTTAAGTGCAATAATACCTGATTCAACTTCACTGGCAACAAAGAGGTGTCAAGATCCACCAACTCATACTTTCCCGCTGAAAAGAATACGCCAAGACGAAAAGAAGGAGGTTATGAGACAAACTAAAGATGAGAATGATTTCGCTCCCCCGTGCTCTAACACTGGTGGAAGTGTTAATTTCTTATCTGTTAGCCAACTTGCAAGTAGCAGTTTTACAATCGACACGTCGTTGTGTAACGATAATTCGCCGCTTGGCTGCATTTCTCCTCTTCTGGTAAGCCCAACAAAAAGCAATGGTTCTGACAGATTCCTTGCAAATACAACATCAGCACATTTAATCAGCAATAACTTCGATTCGGGTAATGATGGAACTTCATTGGTTGCTATGCTGGAAGATAACGTATCGGATAGGCAGTCTAGTATAGAGAAAAACACGCCGCAGGAAACTTCTTCGGATTTTCTTCACCACGAGCCTGAAAATCATTTTGGTCTCGGATCACCTTCGAGAAGAGATGAGAATGGTTCAACGGAAAGCGTGAGGTTGTCGCAGTCTGATTTTACGATTGACGAAATGCGACACCCGAAAACAATTATCAGTCCAATGGTCACTGCAACTTCGGCCGCAAGAACTAATCACTGCTTCTCAGATGGACACTATTCGTCAAGCACCTCGAATAATCTCATGGGTACTAAAAGTTTATCTGTTGATAGTATTCATGGAAATCCTGATTTGAATTTGGTTGTTTCTAGCAACAATCAAAATCAGGTTTCATCGTTTGTAGGATCTTTGGAACAAATGACATCAGCGCCAACAAGGAATACAAGCAGAACTCCTGTGGCCAGTGTTTCGAATTTCCCTGGTGTGATGACATCGTCTGTTACAAATGCACAAATATCGTGCAATACTAATTCGCTTCAGAGTTCATCATTTAGCATGCCAGATTTGCTGCAGAACAATATAGCAAACATGCCAAGCATTTCATCATCAGTGAATAATAGCTTGGTTTTGCAATCTAACCAGGAAATGAATGATTCTTCTATTATTTCAAACGATTGTGACAATGTCCCTTCTTTTAATTTTGGCTTTTATGGACAAACCAATCAAATTCAATCTTGTGTATCCAGTGCTCAAACAACAACACAGATGCCGTCCTCCACATTCAATCAAAGTTACATTACAAATAATCGTAGACCACAACCACCAGCTCCACAGTTTCATAACTCAAAGTCGAAATCATTGGCCAGTAGAAGGCCGAGCGGGTCCGAAGAAATGTTGTCACCAACAGGGATGCCCATTCATTCTTCTGGAGGACATCGGCCTTCGTCCAGTGGCAATTCGATGAATTTGATATCTGGGCAGGGTGACGCACCTCAACCATCTCCAACACCAACTCAACCGGTTGCATCTCCTGTGTTTCATAACCGCAGATCAACAGTAGGCGGATCAAATTACTCTGCCGAAGCTTTGATAAGTCAAGGAACATATGTTCATTCTCCAAAGAACCATCATCATCACCACAGTCATTCTTATCCTCATGTGGCAAAACATGTAATGCAACAGCCACCTCAGCAGCAACAACAATCGCAACAACAGCAACAGCCTTTGTCATCACGGTCGATAATTTCATATTCAGCTGAAAGTCTTATTCAAACACAGGCAGATAGACATACAAACTGTGCACAAGTAAACCAATCCTGTCTTGTACAGCAATCTGCATCAAGCAGTATGAATCCAACCATAGCTACAATATCTTATTCGGCATCGAATGCTTCACAACCATTGTACTTTTCTCCTCATCATAACACGAAACAGGCAAACTGCGCGCAGTCTAGTACATTAATGCATTTTGATGTGCCTACACAGAAGAATGTGTGTCCAACGAGTCAACAGCAATCTGAACAATTGTCTTCATTTTCTTTCAGTTTGAGACACGCTAACGCTGGCAATGGTTCGCAAAGTTCACAGCAAAATCAAATGCCACATTTGGCTTATCCACCGACAAACATGTTTCACTATGCGCAACCAGGAACAGGATTAGCACAAGTGCAAAAACAAGCCGTTAATACATTTCCTCAACAACTTGTGCACTCAGCACCTTGTGTGAATGTGCTGCCAGGACAACAACAAAGTTGTAATACCGATGGTACAACTTTCAATCACCAGTTAGTATCATCGCAGTTTTCGGAACCGTTTAGTGTGGCGAATAATAATAATAATAACAGTAATAATAATAATAATAATAATAATAATAATAATAATAATAATAACAGTAATAGTAACAGTTTTAGTGATGTTTGTAAGTTGGGAGGGGAGAAAAGTAAGAAACAGGAATCGGCATCTTCAAGTAAAAGTAAAACAAAACAGACTCAGAAAAAGAAACACCAACAACAGCAGCAGCAGCAGCAGCAGCAGCAGCAGCAACAGCAACAACAACATTATACATCGGTAGAGGAAGTGAATTTGTCAAATTCAATATTTGAGACCAATCGAAGCGTAACTCCATATTTTGGAGTTCCGAATTTGTCGCCGCCACGAAATGAGGCTCCTACATATATTCCGAATCCGAACGGTCTTTTTAACTCGCAGAGATCACTGGGACCAAATACAGTAGCACAAAACAAGGCCGGAGCGCCGGATATCGGACCTTCGTATAATTCTCTGTTTCCATCAAGGTCACAAACAGGATTGAACTTAAATTTCCAAGCACCAGGCTTTGGCATGAACCACGTTCACTCTGGTACTGGCACAATGACCAACCAAATGTCAACTCATGGCAATGTTACCAACTTTAACTTGAGTAACATCTTTCCTGATATAAATAGTTCTGGCGAAAGTTTGAATATATCTCCCATTAAGTTTCATCCCGGCAACTCAATTTTGTCTACGGATTCACAACATCATCATCAACCAGGTCCTGCACTGTACAACCGGCCAGTTTTGCACAATGGTATGAGCATTAATAGTTTGTTGCACAATCCACATCCTAGTTTTGATGCAGCAAGAACACAAATGCCAAATGGAATGCCACCTGCCTTCCATTCACATACACCTTCATTTAGCAATGTGGTTCCTACCTTGAACTTTGCCATGCATGAACATTAACAGTTTCACTTTTACAATTTTCTTTTAAGCATTTCTTATTTCTTGAGTGTTTGAATCTGTTTTTAGTTGTTTAGTTTTGCTTCGCAAACATCCGTCCCTGCATTGGTGATGGAAATTGTCCAGAAGACCAGAACTTTGGAATATTATTTCTTTTATTTTTTACAACCTGTTTTTGTGACACTTAGGGATTTGCTTTAACAGTGGGTCTTGACTCTTGATTCATTTTGGCATTGCAAAGATAATTTCTGTTTCATATTTTTCGTAAGTATGAAAAATTCATAAATATTACTACCTCCTACGCCAAGTACTACACAGCCATTAGAGCCATTCATAAAACCTGTCATTTCATAATCATTCTGTATGTATTCATTATTGGGTTTATTAGGTAGTAATATTTGACTTATGTTATGGCTATATAAACAAGGTGATACTTAGTGCCTTTATCAATTGTTTTTTCATTATTGGAAGTAATCTGTATATTTGTGCAAAGACGAAATTTTTTAAATAAGGCAAGTCTATTAAAAGTGCATGTACTGTTTTTTACATTTTCTTACCAGGGTTCGATTTGTTGCAATTTGCAAAGAATCATTCTTTGCTTTCCTTCTACAAGTGCTAAAGTTTTTCAAGATTTTTTTGAAACCTTACATGTATTCGATTTTAATCTAAAATTTGTTCAAATTGCATTGATCACAATCTTTTTGTCAGTGAGAGTTGGTGAAATCTGACAAAGTTTAGCACTTGTTGAGATGTAGCATAAGTGATTTGGTCATTTTGTAAATGTTTTGTTTTCAATTGCAAATATCAGTTTTTGTATATTGTGGATTTCTTTTTTAATTGATAAAAGTATATATCAAGTTATCGTGTATTTGATTGCATACAAAAAGTTGTGACATTTTAAGTGTTGGTAAGTTAATAAATTATGTTTTTAGTTATTTCTTTAAAAAAAAAAAAAAAATTATTATTGAAATGGAAATTTTTTTTTAAAAAAAAAAAAATGTGTGAATTTTTTTTTTTTGTTTTTTAATTGTATAAAATAAATAATTGTATCTGTTTTCAAGTTGTTACAATAACATGAAATTGAGAAAAAAAAATGATTTATTTTATTCAACAAAAAAAAACATACATTATTCTAAATAGTAAAAATAATATAGTAGGTATGATTATCCTTGAACTGGGACAAGTAAGTATCATGATTCTCATGTTATAGGTGCGAGTTGAACTATAACAGAGATTCAATTGTTTGCATTAAAATGTTAAGATCTCTTGGCTCTGACATTCTGTGGTCTCCAGAGTTGCGTAATATCAATTCAGCATCATTACTTTCCAATTGCTGAAGTATATCTATAGAATATTGATATGGTACTGTAGTATCCTTCATTCCGTGAATCAATCTTACTCGGCAGTGAATTGGTATTGGAGAATTTACATCGATTAAATGTTTATAGCTGTCATCTATTAAGCATTTACTGATGACGTAGTTATCTTGTGGGCCAATCAGCTCGATACTACCGTCTGGTTCTTTCTGAAAGAGGTAAAAAGTGATATACCGTAAGTTGAAAATTATTATCAAAAATTTGAATATTTTCTATTGGTTTGTCAGTTATATCACTACTGAACAAATGCCCGAAATTACTCCTTTTTTTCATGCTTTTCTTTTACCCGTTTTATTCTTGTAAAGGGTAAGTTTTATTTCATTTTTGTCAAATTATGCAATTCATTTTCATTTTATCTTTTCCATCTGTTGTTGCCAGTCAGCCAACGTGATGCATTTAAAGGATAAATAAAACTTTAAATTACGCAGATGTTGGACTAGAGACCAGCTCGCTCATCCCAAAGGCCATCGAAGCAACAGGTTTAGTTAGGTAACATGGTATTGTATAATTTAATACAAAGTAGTGTTTACTATTCTGTGTAAGTTTCAATTTCAGCCACATTCGGATAATGTCATCCTGCATTCTCAGGACTCATGTAAATGCATCTACAGATGGATGACCGATATCCAACATCTGTATATAAGATATATCTATGCGTTAATCGATGGTTAAAATCTTCTAATTTCGAGTACTGGACCCGGATTCACTAAATAATCATTGTTATTTTATAACTATTGATATTTTAATCAATAATTTGTGACGAATTTTGATCATTACGAAATATTATTTAACGATTTTTTTTGTGAATCTGAGTTTTTTCGATTATAATCTTTATAAATACTGAATTATAATGAAATGTTTACATTTTTTCCAAATTTTTTGTCTAATTCTGTGACAAAGTTGAATGCGGGACAAATTCCAACCAAACTATGAACTTTTTCCGGTTTCTCCATTGCAATCAAACAACTAATCCAACCTCCCATGCTGGATCCAACCAATATCTACAGAAAACAAAAATTAAATATTAAAATCCAAAAAATAAAAATTAAAAAATAAATTAAACAGTGTTGCCTGTGGGCCATCAGTCAAACCATCTAAAACAGCCATTGCATCCTCCTTCCATGTACTTATAGTTTGTTGTGTAAATTCACCAGTTGATTTCCCACATCCCTCATAATCAAATCTAACCAAAGGATGTCCATTTTTACTACAAAATTCCGCCAATGCAGTGGCTTTATTCCCTTCCATATTGGACATATAACCGGATAAAAATATCAAACCGGGTGACTTAATTCCAGCGGTCTTTTTATAAGCAATCGCCCTTTTCTCGCTAATTCGAAGCATTTTAGGCGATACTGACGCACTAAAGCCACTAAAGCGCCTACAAAACAATACAATACGGTTCATTGTAAGGATAAATAAGAATGGTGCAGGGTTTAGCGAGTGACATGTATAGTAAGTCAGGCGGGTTTTAACCGGCAATGGTGAATCATTTATTTATTCTTTTAAAGTTGTATTGGATAACAACGTAAAATTGAGAAAGAAAAACGACTTTTTATTGAATGAAAGAATGTAACATAATGAAAAAATATATTCATTGAAATAATATCACAAGTTGGATGGGAAAAAATAATATAACATCACAAGTCGCGTCACAAGTCGGATGGGAAATAATATAATGAGTTTCCATGTAATTAGTGTACGTAACTATTTTTGTTATTCTCCAACAGAGATTTAACTGCATTGATTATGACGGCTATATCTCTTGGCTCGGCCATTCGGTGTTCCCCGGAGCTGAATTATTTTAAGGGAAGTTTTCAATCCATGAATCAATCTCACCCCGCAACGAATCGGAATTGGCGAATTTATGTCGAAAACATGTTTATCGCTGTCTTCAACTAGCGGTTACTAGTGTGAATTTCGACCAGTCAGGATGATACCACCATCCGCGTCTTTCTGGAGGTGAAAAATAATAAAAGATTTTTAAAAAAATTTACTAAAAAAAAATAAAAATAAATAATATGTTCGTCATCCAAAGAGGTTGGATTCGTCATAATATGTTCGTCATCCTGATGACATTTACAGATAAGCTGTCTGACTCCTCTTGATAAACTCTAACATTTTAATTCGCTTGATTTCTATGCCAAAAGGGTTTCAACTGATAATAGTGTCATTCGGCATACCTGGCCTTATGTAAATGCATCAATCAGAAAGAGTACTTGGATTATTCAAGTGTTGAACTCTTAACTTATAATTATAAAGTTTATTTTTTGGCCAACGCAAACTCTATTTACATTTACAAGTTAGACTCAAAATTATATTAAAGGGTTTACGACATCACATTTTTTTATTGGTCCATTGGATCAAGCATCGTTTAAAACCCTTAAATAATTTTTCAGAGATTTTTAAAAAAAATATTTTCGGGTTTAAACCCAATGCTTGAAGTTGTGAAAACGAGCAGACGACAATATGAAAAAGTAACATCGAGAATTTGTGCGATTGTTACCAGTTGTGACGTAAACTTTATGCATTTAACATGGGGAATACCAACTGTGACGTCAGAAACAGCGCCCCCCACAGCAGCGGCCAACAAAGTCCCTCACCACGCTCAAATAAGTTCCGGATACAAATATTGTAATTTTAATTTTTTTAAAGATATTCCAAAAACTTTAAAAAGTAAATAAAAATCATTCGGGCCATTTTAAGGGATAGAGAAAAAAAAATTATTCAATCTGATGTCATAAACCCTTTAAATTAAAATGAAATGTTTACATTTTCGGAAAATCTTTTTTCCAAATTTCTAATAAAGTTGATTGCGGGACAAATAGCGACCAAACTATGAACTTTTTCAGGCTTTTCCATTGCTATCAGACAACTAATCCAACCTTCCATACTGCACCCAACTAACATCTATAAAAAAAAAAATACAAATATAATTAAAATTCAAAAATACAAATATAATTAAAATTCAAAAATACAAATATAATTAAAATTCAAAAATACAAATATAATTAAAATTCAAAAATACAAATATAATTAAAATTCAAAAATAAAAAAAATAAAATTTTATCCACTTGAGGGCCATCAGTCAAACCATCTAAAACAGCCATTGCCCATTAGGGGGGATTCAGAAACAGTACAGCATGAGATTGCGAGTACAGAGACTCACACTCCGCATGCTCACACTCAGTGCTCAAAACAGGCGGGAAATTACTCAAAAATGTTACAATGAAGCTCAAAGACGATTATATTCCAAAATTCCAAATTCGAAATTCGAAATTTGATTTGCTTAATTCATTTAATTTCCAAGTTTTATTTAAATTTATTTAACTGAACTTCATTTTCTACGACGACTATTTCAGCTTCACAATCAGTTAGGGGGTGAACATGGGAACAGCGACTATACTAAAACAACTTATTCTTATTTTTAAATATAATAATTTTTTTTCCCTCTTGAATCAAGGAAACAGTAGTGTATCCTCCTTCCACACACTCATAATCTTTTATGAGAATTCACCGGGTGATTTCCCACATCCTTCATAATCAAACCTAACAAATGGATGTCGATTTTTAACACAAAATTCCTCCAATGCGATCGCTTTGCTCGTTTCCATAGTGGATTTAAACCCGCCTATATACACAACACCGGGATATTTAGTCCCAAGTGTATTTTTATAAGCCACCATCCTTTAATCACCAATTCGCAGCTAAATTTGAAACACGAGCCACTAGCAGCTGACGTCAGTATACGTTTAACCCGGATGCTCAAAGTTTAGAATAATGCATTACGAGTCGGACAGGTATTAGGAAAGCGGCCAAGTGGCGCAAAGAGGGCAGTCGTTTGCCACGTCCACGTGCAATGTGCGGGTTAGTTTGATCTCGGCCGGGAGTTTAGCAATTCTGATGGCTTTTGAGACTAATGATAAGTCAGTTATACGAATCGGGAGTCGGAAAAGCGAAGTATACATCGAATTCGATTATTTAAAAATGGCGGTGCGAAGGATATTTTATTTTATTTTTTTTTTATTTGCAGTTGGCGCTGATCCAGACGAATTTAGTCAAAGATGAGTTGCATAATTTACACCCGGATAAACAATTCGAAATCGGTAAATTTTAAATACTTGTCATTGATTTTTTGATTTTTTGATTTTTTTATTATAGTTTCCATGACAACTAAAGGCGATGAAGTACTTGATAAACCGCTGGCTGAGGTTTGGAGTTGGGCAGTGTTTAGTCCTTGAAAATTAATTAATTCTTTTTTTTTGTTTTTTGTTTCGATTAGATTGGAGGTAAAGCGTTATTCACTAAGGAGTTGGAGATAGCATTGTGTAATAAGGATGTGCATATGGTAGTTCATTCTTTGAAAGACTTGCCAACTAATTTAGATAATAATTTGAATGGGAAGTCTGTTAGTTTGGTAATTGGAGCCATTTGCGAGTGGGTTGTGATAATTGTGGGTTTAATTGATCGCGAGATGATTAATTTTTTTTTTTTTCTTGATTTTATTTTTAAGGCGTGAAGATCCACGAGATGCTGTTGTTTTGCATCCGAAACTCAGGGATAAAAAGGGCTTAGGGGATTTGCCTAGTGGAAGTGTTGTGGGGACGAGTTCTGTTCGGCGAAATGCTCAACTGAAAAAGAATTTCCCGCATTTAATGTTTAAAAATATAGTAGGTTTTGTTCTTGAAGTATCTAATTTCACGCCATCTTTCACCTAATCGCGCAATATCTCGATCTGAATCTCGCTTTTAATTTAGCAGTAGACACTTATAGCGTTTTTTAAAACGAAAAAAAGTGTTATTACGAAATTTGAATATAATTTTATTAATTTTGTAACAAAATATAAAAACGATTTTATGCCATTTGCTCTCCGCTTTAGCTGCAATTTTGGCAAATTTGTGCCGACTTCATTATTCAATCAAACACCTTGCACAAACTACAAGCTCAATACTTACAGTATATACTCGCGTATAAACTCGCGTGTATAACCGCGTATATACTCTCATGTAAATTGAGGATTTTTGGAACACGTCTTGGTCTTTTTTGTCTAATCCGAGTTATGTGGGGGCGACTTATACATATATCAACATCAACCCCCACTTAAAACGGGTCAAGTATATAAAACTAAAAAGACCAAGATGTGTTCCAAAAATCCTCGACTTATACGCGAGTGTATATGGTAGGTTTAACCTGTGACAAAGTGTCTAAACTCTATCCAACAATTCGTATACGAAACTGAAAAGTGAACTTTTTTCCAATTGTATTGAAAGTATATATTGTGGTATCTTATTTTCATCCTCTGGTCGAGCTGAGTCGAAAAATCATTGTTTCGTAGCTAAAAGATCTGTGCAAAAATCCAAATTTAAATAATTTTTTAAAATATTTTCCAAGCGTTTCCATTTGTTAACAATGGCATGCATATTTTGGGACTACGAAAAAAAGGTTTTTCGTCTCGGCTCAACTAGAGGATTAAAATAAGATACGACAATATATACTTTCAGTACAATGCATAGGTCATTAACCAATGGGAGTTTCGTGCACGAATTGTTTAGTTCTGCTAAAGTTGCTGTCGCCGATTTAAGTGTCGCATACAATAGTTTCGTGACAAATCGCAAACACTGACATGACTGACATAACATTTTATTAAACGTAGATTTTTAAAAATAAATTTTTTTTTGTAAAATTTTTGTTTTTTTTTTGTAATTTTCGATTTCGGTCTCGTACGAGAAATCGCAAACTGTCTCTCTCGCACCTAACTACGCAATATCTTAGGCAGTCTTGCTATATATGGTTTGCTAATTGTTTCGTATCATTTTAGAGAGGAAATCTAAATACTCGATTTCGAAAATTAGAAGAAAACAATGATTACGATGCAATAGTGTTAGCCTACGCTGGAATTAAACGCATGGGTTGGGAAGATAAAATTACTCAGGTAACATTACATTGAAAACTAAAGAATAAAATTGGGAATTTATACAAAATTTGTTCGTAATAATGACAAAAAATTGTATTTTTGTAGCTATTAAGTCCTAAAGAATGTATGCATGCTGTTGGACAAGGTGCACTCGCTATTGAATGCAGAGCTGATGATGAAGACACACTTGAACTTATTTCTAGTTTGAGACATCTACCAACCACTTTATGCTGTCTAGCTGAAAGAGCTTTTATGAATACTCTGGTAGTATCTATTATTTTATTGTTTGTAAGCTATTTTTAATGAATTTTTCGATTTTATGTAGGAAGGTGGTTGTAGTGTTCCACTTGCTGTTACATCATCATATAAAGATGAAAAGGTTTGAGTTTTATTATCAATAGAAAGAATGATGATTTTATTATTTTATTTTATTGCAGTTAACACTAAAAGGTGGTGTTTTTAGTTGTGATGGTTCTGAAGAGATTATTGAAGAAGTTGCAATATGTTTTTTGATAATTGTGATCATCAAAATGGTTCGCCACCTAAAAAGTAACATTTGACTTTTTTTTAAATTATTTTTATTAATTATTTGTTGTTTTTTTATTTATTTTTTTTTAAATTTAGATGAAGTTAGATGCAAATAGGAATTATGTAGGAATACATAATGGCGATTTTAAATCAACATCAGAATTTAAATTAGCTCAAGAATTAGGAGTGAAATTAGCGAATAAAATGAAGGAATTGGGGGCCGATGATATTTTAAAACGGGTCAAACGGGACAACGAAAAATAATGTGTAAAAAAAGAGATTTATTGTTTGTTACAGCACGATTTATAGAAATAAAATACGATTTTCTAGCAATAATAATCATAAAATTTTGTTTTCCATTCCTTTTAACTATGATCCGGGGAAACCTAGTTCCGAAAAAATTAACCGGGGGTCCAATGACTCGATTATGTAATCACAACTATACTAGAAAACGAAATTAACAGGACGGCACTTACGGTATGTGTCTGTACCTAGACTAACCATTTTATCTTATTGTGCGCGCACGTGTTGTCAACTACTACAAGAAATCGGTTAATTTTGCTATTTTTCATGGGTCGTCCAGGTAATTATCATATAAAACAAGTCTAATACGATATATTACAAGTATTTATCATATTTTTATAGAGTTTCGTGGCAGGGGAGGTGGTCGCGGCGGGTTTGGTGGCCGTGGCGGTAGTCGTGGCGGTGGTGGTCGAGGTGGATTCGGCGGCCGTGGTGGCGGTCGTGGCGGAGGAAGAGGCGGATTCGGCGGCCGAGGAGGCGGGGGTGGAGGTGGCCGAGGAGGTGGAGGTGGCCGAGGAGGTGCAAGAGGTTTGTTTTGACAAACAGAATTTTTTTTTGTTGATTTATTGATTGAAAATTTGAATTTTTTGTATTTTTCAGGTGGCATGCGCGGTGGTAGGAAAACCATTGTTGAACCTCATCGTCACGAAGGTGTTTTCATTGCAAAAGGAAAGGAAGATGCGTTGGTTACAAGGAATTTAGTGCCCGGTGAAGCTGTTTACGGCGAGAAGAAAGTCGTAGTTGAAGTAAATTGGATTTTTAATTATTTTTCAATTGAATGAAAATTTTTAGCGATTTAATTAAAATTTCGGAATTTTTATCGATTTATAATTAAAATTTCGGAATTTATATCGATTTTTAAATTAAAATTTCGGAATTTTTATCGATTTTAATTAAAATTTCGAATTTTTATCGATTTTTAATTAAAATTTCGGATTTTTATCGATTTTAATTAAAATTTCGAATTTTTATCGATTTTTTAATGAAAATTTCGAATTTTTATCGATTTTTTAATGAAAATTTCGAATTTTTTATCGATTTTTTAATGAAAATTTCGAATTTTTATCGATTTTTTAATGAAAATTTCGAATTTTTATCGATTTTTTAATTAAAATTTCGAATTTTTATCGAATTTTTATCGATTTTTTAATGAAAATATCAATTTTTTATCAACTATTATTGATTTATTTGAAGGATGAAAATGGAAAAGTTGAATACCGCATATGGAATCCATTCAGATCGAAGTTGGCCGCAGCAATTATCGGTGGTGTCGATGCCATACATATGCCACCCGGATGTCGAGTTTTGTACTTGGGAGCAGCTTCCGGTACGACTGTATCCCACGTATCAGATGTAGTTGGACCTGTACGTTATAAATTTACCAAAAATGATGAAAAGCGTTAACTTGATTGATTTTTTTTTTCTTTCTTAGGATGGTTTAGTTTTCGCCGTTGAATTTTCACATCGTTCGGGTCGCGATTTAATTAATGTAGCGAAAAAAAGAACAAATATCATTCCTATAATAGAAGATGCTCGTCATCCACATAAATATCGCATGCTTGTCGGTATGGTTGATACGATTTTCGCTGATGTCGCACAACCTGATCAAGCGCGTATTGTCGCATTAAACGCTCATAATTTCTTGAAAAATGGCGGACATTTTGTTATTTCCATTAAGGTTTATATATTTTATAACTTCTGGCAATGATGAAATTGATTTTTTAATGTTTTTTTAAACCAAATTTTTGTCTAGGCGAGTTGCATCGACTCAACAGCGCAACCAGAGGCCGTTTTCGCACGTGAAGTTGCGAAATTAAAGGACGAAAAAATGAAACCACAAGAACAGATTTCATTAGAACCTTTTGAAAGAGATCACGCAGTTGTTGTCGGTGTTTATAGGTAATTTTTTTCTTCAAATGTTATTTGTTATTGCTAATGATTAAAACCTCATTTACTTCGCTCATGCGCAAATGATTGCTGCCATAATGATGATAATCATATTTTTTATCATGTGAGAGGTTAGAAATTATGAATTAGTGATTTGTAATCATTGGCACGTGTGTCAATAACCATTTTATGGCTTATTCTAAGGTTGAATGAGTTTTTTGTGTAAAAATTGGTTGGAAATTAATTTTTTTTTAAAAATGGCTACTAATTCTTTAATTTTTATTAATATTTATTTAATTTTGTTTTTTTATTTAATTTCAGGCCGCCAGTAAAATAATCGTAGCGTATTAAACAACAATTTCGACAAATTACAAACGCCATTTTTAATAATGGCCGTTTGAATTGCCTTATTCAGCCTCTATTCATTTACCGCCAGAATTCGTATTTTATTTTTTTTATTTTTAAAATTTCCGATAATTAATTTTATTACTCAAATTTAAATTGTGTACATCCAATACAAACATTTGCGATAAATAAAAAGAAAAATTATTTTTCCGTTTGAAAAATAGAAATAATCCACAAGAGATTCAAATCGATCATTTCGCGCGCCATTTTTGTTTTTGTCCAGTTCGCATTTGTTCTCTTTAAATAAGTAGATAAATCTATACGCCAAATTAGAAGATCAAGCCGAAATTAGGAAAGATACGATTTCTACTACTGCAGGTAAGCAAACACGCATTTCTAGTCGTATTTCGGAACGTGGCGCGGCATTAAGATAGCAACTCGTGAATAGGGTTGCGGTGAATGGCCTCCTGACCAAAACCATGTGCTTCCCACAACACTCAAAACAACATTTTTATTACCGATATTAACACTCGCATACATTATACAATCTTTCATTATCTCGTCATCGTGACATTCGCTTTTTTTCATACATTTAACGCCGTTTATATCCGCATTACACGTGTATTTTGAATTAGGCCTAAAAGAAATTTTTTTTATTTTATTTTTTTTATTTTTTAAATGAGATGAAAGTGGGAAATAATTGTTTTTTTATGAAGTTAAGGATGAGTTTTTATTGTGTGGGAGATTGGGAAAACAGTTGATGATTGACGGCGTGCGTCTCGTTACTCGATTCATGGCCGCCATTTTGGCCGTTGACAAGTCGCCACGCGACGACGCTTTTTTGTCTTTTATGAATTAGATTTGGCGCATCAACCTCCAAAATGCGGTAAACACCGAATCCGATTACAAAAATTAACTAATCAACACGAATTAAAAACCAAAAAAAGGAAATTCGACTCAGAAAAATCAAAACATCTCACACAAAGACAACAAAAATAAGCTGGAATTATATCCTAGTTCACTTATGTACGGGAGGTATGATATATTCAACGTCGTCACCCTTTCATAAAAGATATGGAAAGAGTCCAAACGCATGCGCAGAAATTTCATCACGCCATTTATTACCT
>JH431621.1:13433-28179 GCA_000239455.1 Strigamia maritima | reverse complement strand
TTCTTTAACTTCATAGAAGAGTTTTTTATAGTCGTTTAGTTTAAGCCTAACATGACAGATGGACTGCGTAATAAAAGTGGTGTCAAGAAAAGTAGTGGTAAAAAATTGAGAGACAATTGAGAGTCTTTTGGAGTGGTGGAACAAATTTTACTGCTTGTTTTAAGCTCATTTGTTTGTTGGTAAATTTTAGCAGAAGTTCATTCTTGTTTGTTTATTTGTTACTGAAAGACTTCATGGGTCATTATTAGAAAAACCACTGTAAAAATTTATAGTTATTATTATTATTATAGATAAAGACAAATCATTGTTATTGTTACAGAAACATCTGCATAAAGACAAATCATTGTTATTGTTACAGAAATAACTGTAAAGACAAATCATTGTTATTGTTACAGAAATAACTGTAAAGACAAATCATTGTTATTGTTACAGAAATAACTGTATAAAGACAAATCTTTGTTATTGTTACAGAAACAACTGTAAAGACAAATCATTGTTATTGTTACAGAAATAACTATAAAGACAAATCATTGTTATTGTTACAGAAATAACTGTAAGGACAAATCATTGTCATTGTAATTATAATAGTGGGCAATTTTTAAACTACAAGCAATCCTGTATATGTAAAAATGACATTTCTCCGAGTAATGGACATTGGTCCAAGAAATGACCATTGCTCCAAGAAATGACCATTGCTCCAAGAAATGACCATTGCTCCAAGAAATGACCATTGCTCCAAGAAATGACCATTGCTCCAAGAAATGACCATTGCTCCAAGAAATGACCATCCAAGAAATATTTCTTCTAGAAATGGGCATTTCCTCTAAGAATGAATATTTCTTCCAGGAATGAACATTTCGTCTAGAAATAAACATTTCTTCAAAAAATGAACAATTAAAAAAAGAAAACTGCTATTCCTATGAAAAATTGACATTACTGTACTATAAAAAATTGCCATTACCATGAAAAATTGACATTACTGTACTATGAAAAATTGACATTATTGTACTATGAAAAATTGACATTACTGTACTATGAAAAATTGACATTACTGTACTATGAAAAATTGACATTACTGTACTATGAAAAATTGACATTACTGTACTATGAAAAATTGACATTACTGTACTATGAAAAATTGACATTACTGTACTATGAAAAATTGACATTACTGTACTATAAAAAATTGCCATTCCTATGAAAATTTTTTTTAAATTTAATTTAAAATTCTGTCGAAATTAAGACATTCCATCAAAAAATTTATAAACATCACTCAACATGTGACATAGATAACAAACCTTCAGTTTCAAACAGATTCAAGTCAGCACTTCATCTCTCCCCCTCCATCAACAAAAGGTCACATTGTTGATAACAATTCCAAATTGCTACTTATATAGCCACAACTGTTTCCTCTTAGTCACGCGTCTAAATTTGCATTGCTGTATAGTACACGATACAAAAAAAAAAAAAAAAGTCAGGTGCCAACAATCAGTCTTAAAACAAGACTCATTTCAACACACACGATTTATTCATTTAAATTTAAGCTGTGGAAAAGCCGATTGCCACACGTCACGTTTCTGTGATTTGAAATAAAAATAAAACAAAAAAATATCGCCCCGACATAAAAATAGACGCGAAGTCGTCGAACTTTCACTTGATATTTATTTTTAAACTGAATTATGGGAATAAATGCAAGTTGATGCTACCTTTATACAGAATCTGATGGCTACAATAAAGTGGGATGCGCATGAGTGAGTGCGACTTCCGGTGTGATATGGTGAATTAGAAGAATGGATAAAAAGAGGTCAGATTAAGGAAAAAGTAGATGTGGAACACTAAAAAGCCATGTAATGACAAGTAAATGGCGCGATATATAGTATATGATTTATGGTTGGGTTATTGTTGATTATTATGGATTGTTATCGGGAAATGGCTTTTGGTTTGGCGGGTTTTGATGCAAGTTGGTCGGCCCGAGTGAAAGGCTTTTCCCGTAGTTTTCCGGTTTATAAGTAAATTCAAATTATGGACTTGGTCTCGAATAGTGGCCGGGTCAACATGGGCAAAAATATTTTTTTTTAATTTTAACTGAAAAATGTGTTCTAAGAAAATTCCAACATGGCTGCCAGAACTTGGCCAAACAGAGTTACATAAAGTCTATTTACCTATAAGTTTGGAGTAACTCGAATTGGTCAGTAGACTGATCGCAGGAAAGTATTCATACCCTAAGTCACATGTCTGTCAGTAACCAATGAAAGTAAAGAACATTTTTGAATAACCTGCGCAAAACCGCCATCTTGAAGAAATAGATGGCCCGGTCAAACCGCGTAAAACCGCCATCTTGAATACCGTATTTTGTCGATTAAAGGCCGCCCTCGAATTACGGCCGCCCTCGAATTATGGCCGCGCCCCTCGGCTGTAATTCGAAATAAACGCCGCACTCGAATTACGGCCGCGGCCATTATTCGAAATGTTTACGGTATCGTTTTGTCTAAATTGCGTTGCATGTACGCAACTTATTAAGTTGTAAAACATGTGTTCAAACGATTTTAATACGTTTTTAATACGTTTGCACGTATTAAATACATTAAAATCGATTAAACACACGTTTTACAATTTAAAAAGTTGCGTACATGAAAGGCAATTTATGACCAAACGAATTAAACGCCGCCCTCGAATTACGGCCGCCCTCGAATTACGGCCGCACCCCTCGGCCGCAATTTGTAATAAAGGCCGCGGCCTTTAATCGACAAAATACGGTAAATAGATGTCCCGATAGATGGTACCATTTTTAATTTAACTATAAAAACCATTAAAAATTGTAGGAAGTCTATGAGTGGCTTTAGCTGCAAACAGTCAATTGACGTCACAAAGTCAAGTGAAAATGGCGGCTGTTATTTGGTTGTTGATATGGTGTTTTGGCACCAAACAAAGCAGTTTTAATAATCAAGGAGTCAGTGTTTGCTGGAAATAATGAAAATATGATACATTTATGAGGTAATCTTTGTTTTAAAATAATAAAATACTACATTTCTATATCACTTTAAAGAAAGTAACGTATGGTTTTGTTCACACTATTCGTAGACAGCAAATGTAAAACCGACCAACGTAATTTCTCATTCCATCTCGTTTTTCATGCGAGAAGCAGCTGTCTTCTCATTGGTTGCCGTAATTTCTTAAGTTACGTTACTTCCTACTTCAAAATCAATTTGGAATTAAAAACTTACGTTTACGTCTATGATTTTAAACCCACAATGCATTGCGCAGTCATCTTGGGTTACGTTACAAAGTAGTGTGAACACCAATGTGAACTAACCATCAGGATATAGGGACCCCAAAAGCAATTTAGGGGCCCTTTGAAAATCAATTTGAAAATCTTTGTTTATAGACTTCTATATAGTAGAATTGGGATTTTATTACTTGGAACCAATGGGCCCCTCTTGCTTATATTCTGTTGTTTGTCTATTGTTTATTTAGATTTTTATTATCCAGGGGCCCCTTTTGTTGTTAGATTTTTATTAGTTGGGATCCCAAGTGTTTAATTGGGTCTTTGGGGGCCCTGGGATCCCTATTGTTTATTTAATTTTCTCATTATCTGAAACCTAACAATGACATGTGTAAAACCCCAGATAATCCCTCATGTATAATGTACCACTGTCAACTGTAGCGCCCCCTATACCATGACACCCCAAGATTAAAAAAAACATTGCAGAAAAAAAAGATGATTAACAAATAGGACACCAAATACGAACTGAACCCCGCCCTCTTTATTCAGAATATGAAAATCACCGAAAACAACACGGGGGAAAGCGCCATAGTATTGTGGGTAAACAAAGAGGGGAAAGTGTTGATATTGATTTACCTTTCCCAATGTCTCTTTCCAACCTTTTATTCCCCACACTGAAGTTGTTTCTATTTATTTAGGATTTTGCAATAACTGGGTCAATATCGAAATGAAATTTGTCTTCCAGGTTCACATCTGTTCTTGTTTCGTCACGTTGCCATGGCAACCGGACAGACATATAGCGATAACGATCATTTTTTTTTTTTTTTAATTATGGAATAAAAATTGGGGAAAAAATAAAAATGTATATAAAAGATTCATATTTTTATTTATATACTCGGATGACGTCATTTGCTTCGGTCTGTAACCCGGAAATGTGGTTTTTTTTGCCGGTTTCCGGTATTTAATCCGATGTAATCGCAGGTATTTAAAGAGTGAGACGATTCTTTTGCTTGATGCAAGAATGACACGTTGATATTTTAATTATTTCAAGGTGTATTGTTACTTTTTGAGTAAATAATGTGATTCATGGATTGGGGAAATCCAAGTTTGGTCATTGTTTGTTGATGAATGATGATTAACAATGGTGATAATGATTTTTAAGGAGTAAAAATTTGATTTTTTTGGGAGATTTTGGGTCTAAAATGTCTAAATTACTGTTTTTTTTTTAGCATTATGTATATTAAAAATTTATAATTTTAGACCCAATTGTTTGTGTTTGGGGTCTACAACTTAGTTATTACCATACATTTGATCTAAAATGGTCTAAAATTGTGTATTTTGGTCGAAAATCCAAATATAATGATCAATTTTGGATGATTAATGCCTAAAATATATTTTTTCAATCTAAAAAAAATAATAAAACTACAATATTATCTTAATTTAGGGTCTAAAATTCAAATAAAATTGGTCTATAATTATAATTGTCCTAATAATTTTTGTGTATTTTAGACCAAAACACAAAAAAATGACTAATTTTGTCTAAAACCAAAAATAAAAATTCCCATTTTAAGCCTTTTTTTGGTCTAAAGTTTCGATTTCTAATATAAAAATAAAAAAACCTGTTTTTTTGACCTAAATCAGGACCAAAATATGAAATTTAGGCCTATTTTATAATTCATAACGGTTTTCACCAAAAATTTTAAAAAATTTAAAACGGAACGTTTTTTTTTGTTTTTTTTTTCAAATATATTTTCTCACCTTTTGAGCGATGGGTGTTTCATATTGATGTCCCTGTCCGAATGATTGTTTAGGTTATTGCACGTGGAAATAGTGGTAGGCCGCGCATGGGCAATCATTATTAACGACGCACCTCAATTTTTTCCACGGCTAGAAACACTGGCATCGTGTCACGTGGCACTACACTTTTCACAACAGCATTGTTGAACGACACATGCGAGGAGCAAGCGAGGATGTCAAAACTCAGAGTGATGCGCACAACACGAAACGAATGCTTCGCTTCGCCAAATTTTTCGCAGCGTACCGGAGCAGCCCACTTTTGGGAGGGGATAGTGGCAACCGGAAGTTGACCTAGTGCTCGTATTGGATCTAAGGGTGTAGGCGTTGTGTCCTTTCGCTATGCTTTTCATTTGGTAATGAAATTCGCAAAATCATACAGTAAAGATGTTGGCCTCGTTATAGAGTGACGTCATGAAATTATGATGTCATGGTCTCAAACTGCGATGTTGGTATTAAAAATATGGAAAAAATGGAATAAAAATTTTAAGAAATATGAATAAATATGGTGTTTTATTTGTTTTATTTTATATTTTATACATTTTTATTAGATTTTGTTTTTTTATGGCGCCAAGTTTGCGCTGCGTCGATTATGCAACAGCATCCTTTCATCTATTCATTCACTGAGTAATTGATCGAGTTTTTGGTTGCTATGACAACGGGGATAGTAAACACGGAAATTGCGACTCATGGTGTTTTAAAAAATTATATCGTTTTCTGACTAAGTGAATGTTTAATGCAATATATCTGAATTTATTTTTCTAAAAATCAAAATAAATTTTTAAAGTAATATTTTGTTTTAAAATATAAAATATAAAAATGGCGCTGCGAGAAAATTAAAAATTATCGCCAGATGGCGGTATAATGTATACAATCCGCCATTTATAAGCCTCCATGTGCGTTAATTCATGATTTAACATGAAAGTCGTTCAAAGAAATGCGTGTGAACACTACTATTTACAAATAAAACTGTTAGTACTTTGATATTCTTAATTCTTTTATGTTTTTATTGATTTTAATAAATATTTCTCGTTATTTATTTACATTTTAGTGACTTTTCTTCGGCGCCAGACCACGTAATTAGTGCGCAGATGTTCCAATCTACAATTATCCAAGCAATAGAACAAATGTTTGGTGAATGTGGATCATCAATTGCAATTGATTTATTAAAATACAATCAAAATCATCGTGAAGCCGTCATCAGGGTGCCAAAAAAAGTGATTTTTTTATTTTTATTTTCCAACAAAAAAAAAAAAACTATATTAAATCGTTAAATTTATTTTATTTTCTTTGCAGGAATTTGAATAAGGTCTGGAGTTCACTAACTCTCTGTGGAAAATATGGGGATCACGAGTGTGCATTTAGGATCATCAAAGTGTCGCCGTTTTTGGCATGTTTGGCGGCAAATAGTCGTTTATATGTTCATGAATGAATAAAAAAAATTGAAGATTTGATGTTTTCTTTTGGTTTTGAATGTAATTTTATTCGGTAAATGCATTGTCATCGCTTAGAAATTTTCTTTTTCGCGTTGTGTTCATGTACGGTCGGTAAACCCATTCATCGTCGGCTGCTTTTCCTTGTTCGATGGTTCCCAATTTGATTTGGTAGACTAGAAAAGAAAGGAAAGATTGTTTTAGGGTTTTGTTTGGGATGTGGATGATGTGTTTTTGGTTTACGTTTCATTTCGAATCTTGGTCCTACTTCGCATAATTCGATTTCTTTGCCGTCGACTTTCTTGTAAACGTGGTGCCTGAAAATTATTAGAATTTAAGTTACATTTAAAACTAAGAACTTGGTTTTAATGGTTTTTAAGTGCAAAATAAGTCATTTGATATCAATCAATATTAGGTCCATTAATTTAGGTGCAAATTCAATCATTTTACAACAAATTATGTGCAAAATTAGTCATTTTACAACAAATTATGTCAAAATCAGGCATTTTACATCAAATTATGTGCAAAATCAGTCATTTTACATCAAATTATGTGCAAAATCAGTCATTTTACATCAAATTATGTGCCAAATCAGTCATTTTACACCAAATTCAATGCAAAATCAGTCATTTTACATCGAATTCAATAGAAAATCAGTCATCTTCAACCATTATAACCCTCCTAATCCCGTCAAAACCATTTTTTAAAATCAATTATCAAATGCAGTCATTGAATTACCGAAATGATATGTAATCATCTTGATTAGCAAAACTTATAACTCGTTTGCTCTCCTCTTTCGGAACTGGAAACAAATACTTGAGTATACTCATAACCTAAACAATAAAGAAAATATAAAAAATTACAATAAAACCAAAACAATTCTTCTCTTAATTCATCTCTAATTAAATCTACCCTTGATCCTAATCGAGATTTGAAATTATGAAATATCAAGTGGGGGTAAGCTTCGGACATGGTTCCTATTTCCGGTATATCGTGCCGCATGACTGTATTCAGTAACGTAAAGTAGGCAGTTGGACCAAACGGTAAATGCGAAATTATTAAACCATCTAAAAATAATATAAAAACATTAGTTATTAAGAATCTTATTTTTTTAAAGAAATAAAACGAGTGTTTTCTGAGCATTAAGCGACTACCGACGATTGAGTTTTCCCAGTGCATAAAATGAACTATGTATATGAATATATGAATTTTTAGACAAAATAGTTCATTTTCAAGTGTAGAAACTCATTTTAAAGAACAAAATACATTTTTTGGCCAATAAATTCACGTATTAGAAGCAAAAATCGGATCTCTTAAACAAAAAAATTGCATTTTTATGAATAAAAAATTCACATGATTTTGTCCATAAATGTACGAAATCTTGCAAACAACGTTTTCAATATTTTGGCCAATAATTTCACTTATTAGAATCAAAAATCAAATCTCTTAAACGAAAAAAATCCATTTTAGGTGTAAAATTCACATGATTTTGTACATAAATGCACAAAATCTTGCAAATAACGTTTTCAGGCCAATAAAAACATTTTTTTTTTCGATTTCGCGCTCTTGGTTGGTACACCCTCGACTTATTTTAATTACCGGGTTGCCCCCGGTGCTCGTGAATAACGATGAAATCCGTCACTTCATTCGCCCGACACGCTTGAACCAATTCATTCAACTCGTAATTTCCCCTATTCATCCGCTGTGAATTAGGGAAAATAAGCCGCACTTCTTTGGCAAACTGTTTCAACTTCGAACTTGGATCACGAGACGTCGTCACCATAATTTTCGGGTCTTCAACTCCAGCCCACCTAAACAAATCAACAAATTTAATTTTAAAAAAATCATCTAAATTCATGTTCCAAGTGCACAAATCCACCTATATTCATCATCTTCGTGCGACACTACGCCCTCACCACCATCATCGTCCCATTCTAATGCTTTTTGGAGATCCAAAGCCTCTTTTCGCAGTTCGGTCGAAATCGGTTTATTTTGATCGAGCGCATTTTTCAATTTTTCCTTTTTGTCAGCGATCGCTTGTTGACGATGTTCCAGAGTTTTACGATATAAATACTCCCGACGTAACCGAACTTGTCTACGAAGCTATAAAAATATAAATAAAAATTAATTTAAAAACAACACGTGGTGAAATTACACTTACCATCTTGTTTAATGTTATTATAATTTAATTTATAATCACTAGATGGCGATAAAAACTGGAATGTCGTCATAAAATATACTCTTCATTGTGGTTTAATTGGAATAGTTACGTTATTTCATTTCAACGGTTAATTTAGGAACAATTTACATCAGCCATTTTGGTTTCTTCATAACTACCGTAGGACAGCAAGACACGGGTTTGTTATGATAAAAATATGATCTTAATATCAATTATTTATATATATTTTAATATTTTAATAGCAAAATGGTGAAACGTGTAGTTCCCTCGCGGAAACGCGATCGGCTTAATAATGCCAATCACAGTATGAATCCAGGTATAAAAAAATGAATTTATAATTAAAAAACGAAAAAATAAATAAAATTAATACAATTATTTCATTTATTTTTCTATAAAAGACAAAGCCCAGGGCAAAAAAGGCCCAGGCGGTAACACAATGCGAGATAAATCGACTATAAATCGGTTATTGATGTACAAAAACTGCAAACCAATCAGGTAAAAGTTAATAAAACGTATTTAAATCAATAAAAATTAATGATTTAATCAATTAAACAGAAATAAGCTTGGAAAAATCATTCGTGCAGCTCCATTTCAAGGGAGATTGGCTCCAGGAACTGTGTCAAGAGTCGAACCGAATCAAAAATGGTTCGGTAATACACGAGTTATTGGTCAAGATGCGCTGCGAAAATTTCAAGACGAATTGGGAAAATCGATTCGAGATCCGTATTCAGTCGTGATGAGACAAACAAAGCTTCCTGTCACTTTACTCAATGAAACGGCGAAGGTTTTTTAAAATCCGAAAAATTAAATAAAAAATCAAATTTAATTGGTTTTTGGGGTTTTTAGAATAAGAAAGTGCACATTTTGGATACAGATGGCGGATTTGAAAACACATTCGGACCAAAATCGCATCGAAAAAGACCGAAATTAATCACAGCTGACTTAAGTGTATTGATTTTGTTGTTTTTTTGTCATCAATTTGAATATTTATTGTGAATTGTTATGTAGGAATTTGCGCAACAAGCAGATATGGCGTCGGATACGTACGATGAAAAGAAGGATAAGGATTTAGTTACGGATGAACCCGAAATGAAAGATGGTCCACGAGAGTCGATTATGTCTGCAGGGTCGTCCAGACGAATTTGGAATGAATTATACAAGGTTGATCACTGCTTTGGTCTAAAACATGAAAATAACGTTGAAATGTGTTGTATTTTGGTCTAAAATTGGGAATTAACGTTGAAATGTGTTGTATTTGGGTCTAAAATTGGGAATTAACGTTGAAATGTGTTGTATTTTGGTCTAAAATTGGGAATTAACGTTGAAATGTGTTGTATTTGGGTCTAAAATCGGAAATTAACTTTGAAAATTTTTTTTTTTTTAGGTCATAGACTCTTCCGATGTTGTTATCCAGGTTTTGGATGCACGTGATCCAATGGGAACGAGATCAAAACACATTGAAGAGTTCTTGAAAAAGGAAAAACCACATAAACATTTGATTTTCGTGATGAACAAATGCGATTTAATTCCAACTTGGGTTGCGGTAATTACAAATATTGAATTTGTCGTGAAATAATTGATATTTACCTTATATTTTTGTTAAATTAGAAAAAATGGGTTGAGGTTTTATCACCTACGTGTCCCACAATGTTGTTCAAAGGCAGCATGAAGAATCCATTTGGCAAAGGCGCGCTCATCAATTTGTTGCGGCAGTTTGCTAAACTGCATGAAGATAAGAAGCAGATTAGTGTGGGGTTCATCGGGTACCCGAATGTGGGGAAGAGTTCGGTTATAAACGCATTGCGGGCTAAGAAGGTGTGCAAAGTGGCACCAATAGCCGGTGAAACTAAGGTAAAAAAACGATGTCTTTTTTTTAATGGTGGGGGACCTGTTACTTTTTTGGACTAAGAATATTATTGAAATGAGTTTTGCGTTTTAGCGTCTGAAATATTCATTTTTGCATTATTATTGCATTTAAAAATATATTTTTGCATTATCATTTAAAAATTTATTTTCTTGCATTACTTTTGCAATATTTTTCCATTACTTTTGCAATATTTTTGCATTATTTTTGCATTGCTTTTGCAATATTTTTGCAATATTTTTGCAATATTTTTGCAATATTTTTGCATTATTTTTGCATTTAAAAATTCATTTTGCATAATTTTTCCATTTAAAACTTTATTTTTGCATAATTTTTCTATTTAAAAATTCATTTTTGCATAATTTTTCCATTTAAAACTTTATTTTTGTATGTAAATATTTATTTTGGCACATATTATCTTTGTGCACTAAACTCCATGTCATTTGTATGGTGTATCTTTATCTTTTTTTTAACCTTAATTTTTTAGGTGTGGCAATATATCACATTGATGAGAAGAATCTATCTGATCGATTGTCCGGGTGTTGTTTACCCTACCGGTGATTCTGATGCTGACATTGTTCTCAAGGGAGTGGTAGGGAATAAAAACTTTTATTTTTGTATTGATTCTAATATTTGTAATTTATATTATTTTAAAGGTTCGAGTTGAAATGGTAAAAAATCCCGAAGATTACATCGAAATAGTACTGCAGCGGGTACAAAAGGAATATATCATAAAAACATATAAAATCGAAGATTGGACGGACACAGCTGATTTCATGGAACAATTGGCGAGAAGAACGGGGAAATTGTTGAAAGGGGCCGAGCCTGATGTGCCGACTGTGGCTAAAATGGTGCTTAATGATTGGCAGAGGGGTAAATTGCCTTATTTTGTTAAACCGCCAGGATTGGACGCCGAAACAGTTGAACAGAAATAAAGTAGTGTTTAAATCAAGTAATTGTTTTATTTAAAACATCGAGCAATCTCAAAACTTGCATTAAAACGGATGGAACCAATGAAATGTTCCGTGATTTTTTTAAAGGATACAAGGTGTCTCGTGAATTACATACCAGGTCAAAAATTTCCCAAACGGATAAGTATATCAAAGTTCTGCTGATGCAGTTGAATAGTAATTGCTCCAGGTGCTTTTCAATGGTGATATTGAAACTATCGTCGAATGACTGCAACAATTACTAAGTTTACAAGAACACGCTTTTTTGGAAAATGACGTCATCATTTATCAAGTGTTTAAAAGTGGAAACTAAACTCCGTTTCCAAAATATTGGGAGAAACTCCCATTGGTTTGAGCCTGTTTGCTTGCACATTGATACAAAAAACCACCAAATACTACCATATATGGTTATTTTTATGATCGTTTATGGTCGTTTTTTGTTTGGTTTATGTTCGTTTATCTTCGTTTATGCCCTTTTATGGTCATTTTTCGAATTATTTTTTTAAGTGCATTAAAAAATTGCTGGGAAAAGGCTCTAGCCAATGGGAGTTTCTTGCAATGATTTGGAAACGGAGTTTAGAGTGATTACTCCATTTTTTACTTTTCCACTTGAGAAATGATGATGTTATTTCCAGAAAAGCGTGTTCTTGTAAACTTATGCCTAGTTCACACTTGAATACTTTTCTAGAAAATGACGTCATCATTTCTCAAGTGGAAAAGTAAAAAATGGAGTATTCACTGCAGTTTCCACTTTTTCGCTTGAGAAATGATGACGTCATTTCCTAGAAAAGCGTTTAAGTGTGAACAAGGTATAAGTAACTGACTTTCACACTGTATCGTAAAAACCTTCCAGGAGGTTAGACAAAACTTTCCAATTACAAAGTTGTAGAGAGTCATTTGTTTAATACATACAATATCATTAAATAGGAATTTATTTTAAGAAAAATTGGAAAATTAGTTGTCACAAAACTTTACTGCCAAAAAATAGTTTACACTGAAGATCCGGAAAAATACAAATAAAGTAAATAAAATAAAAATTTCATACAGACACATTAACCCTCAGACGCCTAACATTTTGGGTCAACGCAAAGACCTATTAGTGGTGTCAATTGACATGTTTTATATACTCTGAGTTGAAGCGCTTTAGTGCTGTGACCATGGTTACCATAGTTTTACCAACTGACGCTAGGTGTCACGGATTGTAAAAATCAAGACACTCGGTCATTGAAATCAACAACACGCCATTTCTTCTTTTCAGTATTGAAACAACAATACGACGAAGCACTACATTTGAAGTAGATCTCGTTACGATTTGCAGTTTCGCTCCTCCTATCTTATATATATAGAGGAAGGTATCCGTCAGTCCGTTACGGTTACGGCGCTCCAGCTAAGATTTTTTTAACAACCGGGCGTACCCATAGCGATCACTTTTAAGCCTATTAACTTCACTTCCTTTGTTTAGACACAATAACATTGTGTTCGTGGTTTAGATATTGACAGGATTGTGGTGATTTAACGGGATTGATGTTTGAATTTAATTTTTTATTGAATTTTTTTTTTTTTGACGATGAATTAAAAACGATTATTAAGCAATTCGAGAACGATTTGGCGGGAGAAAAACCTTTACAATGATGCTGAGCCATTGGAGAAGAATGCAACCAAGAAAAGCAACAAACCGGTGTTGTTAAACGAACCAAAAAAAAATGTGAAATTTAAAAAAACCAAAAAAAAAGACCAAAAAAAACTGTATAGATTTCACGGGTCATTGCAGAGGGATTTAACAGGTTAAACGGGATAATGATGAGTTTTTGGTGATTCCACATGATTTTAGGGGTTAAACGGGATTTCATAGGTCATTGGTGATGGGATTTTGGTGATTTAACAGGATTTTGCAGGTTAACCTTTCAAGAGCCGATAATGTATACAAATATATATTATCACCATTGGTTTTGCATTGTTCATTGGAATCATTGGCTCTTGGAAAGTTAAACGGAATTTCATGGGTCATTTTACAAGTTTGCCGAGAAATCACGGAGTTTAAACAATAAATTTCCTACTTTATTCTACTAATGGCGAAATATATCTACATTTTAAAACCCCTTATATACCGGAAGCGAAGCGACGGGCTATTAGCTTGTATTCTAAACTTAAATCATTACGTTTCCCAACGTAAAAAGACTTGCTATTGACCACATCACGAGCAACTAAATCTCTTCGTCCAAATCCAGAGTAACGAAATAAGTGACCTGTTAGCGAAACAGCCACAGCTGATGAGAGACAATCTGTTCTAATATTTTTTTCTTGGCGCCAAGCGCCATCTTCTAAATAGGAAACAGAATGTTTAAAAAATAGATCGAAATGTTTTTTCAAAAACATGAATTTGAAGTTTTGACTCAGTAGCCGTTAACCACCTGGAAGCGGCCTGTTTACACAACAGGTTATTTAATGCTGGCGTTTTAAGATGAGTACTACACAACATAAGGTCCCGAAGAATGTAATCAGACAATAAGCTAATATCACATTTCGAAATCAAGTTCGACACACTTTGAATTTTCTTTTCAGTTCCACTTTTTCCCCATTTTAAGAGAAAATTAATGAAATCCCCTAAATCATCCGGCGCCAGTCCGTCTACGATTATTTCCAATTGTCGCTCCGTGATATCAGGCAGAAATTCAGTCTTGGATATTTCATCCATATTTGCTACGACAAATGTGCGAATCTGCTCCACCATTTGAAACATTTCAGACAACTGCCTCACATCTACAAAATTGTCGAGTTATTGAATCGGAATATATTTTCCAGTATTGGTCAAATAAGTGTTTCAATTGCATTTTATCCGCTTCGATGAGTGTTTCACGCAATAATGTGTTTGTAATTTCGGACTGAGTTGGAAGATCTTGCGCATACAGAAATTTAATTATGTTCATCGCTTCTATCGATGTGTTCAGGAATGATGCCACGTTTGTCGTGTTTTCGATAGTGCTGTTACTGAACATTCCAAGGAAATATTCACTTCCATCAGTCAACACCCAAAACAACCATTCCGAACTGTCCTTCTTCTCGCGAATTGTAAAGATTATTCGCTAGTGATATTTGACGATTTATGTGAACGTCTTTGTCGGCTGCCATTGCGCTGTAACCAGTGTTGCCAATTCTCTAAAACCAGATTCCGCTTGGGGAACCTCTAAATTCCGCCAAAATCCGCTGACTCTAAAAGGTATAAAATCCGCTAAAAATTCGCCAAATGTTTTAAAAATCTGCTAAAAAAAAAAGCTAAAATAAACAAAAAAAAAAANAAAAAAA
>JH431621.1:0-13413 GCA_000239455.1 Strigamia maritima | reverse complement strand
TTTTCCGAACAAAATTTGTTTACTTAAAAAGTAATTTTTTATTTTTGATTAGGGCTAAATCTGCCGAATATTTGCGGCAAAATTACTATTTCCGCCCAATTTTTAAAAAATCCTAAAATCCGCCAATTGGAAAATCTCCGAGCTAGATTTTCCGCAATCTGCTGGCTTGTTTTTTTTCCCGCTGGGAATCTAAAAAATCCGCCAAATCTAGCGGGAAATCCGCTAAGTTGGCAACACTGGCTGTAACCTAGAATTAAAGTAAAGATGTACTGGTGTTATTAGAATTAATTAATTAAAGTTAATAAAACGCCTCTTTAGTCTTTACCGGCCTGAGCCTAGGTTCCCACACACACAAAAAAACGCACGATTCCGTTTTGCGTTTTGCCTCAAAATCGTGCTATTTTTAAAATTGAAATTTTTTCTACGTTTTTCTGTGTTTTTGCTGCATGTGGAAACCTAGAAAAATTTTAAAATTTTAAAATAGCGCGATTTTGAGGCAAAACGCAAAACGAAATCGCGCGATTTTTGTTGTGTGAGAACCCAGCCTTAAATCAAGACGTGTGCTAAAAGCAACGTTAAAAGTTCGCGTCCACAAGCACGTGGGCGATAGCACGGACCGTATGGATAACGTATTCTGCGCATGCGTTAATACATGCGCAGCTTGCTATGGCAATGACCGTAACGTACATTGAGTTGCCGAGAAAACAACACCAGAAGCAACCTGATATAGCTTCAATGACCAGTGCAACTACAGAAATAAAAAACACCTGAAAATGGTTGAAATATATGCATCTCATTCGGCCCGAAATCGCATCGCAATTAATTGGACTCAAATGTGTTTGATATTTTTTACTTTTTTTTTTTTTTTTGCGTTTCAAACGACAGGTGAACCAATCGTGTGTTCACCTGTCACATGATTGGTCGAAGAGGTCTTGACCAATCAGGTAACCACCACACCTTGTATATAACTTATATGTTGTGTTTTGTTTTGAATAAACACTTGATACTTGTTTACACTTGACAACGTCATTTTACTCCATTGTTAATACTGCTAGACAAAGTGTTTATTGATTTTAAAAACTCGCATCGAAAAGCATGGGGCAGTAACAGTCGGTATCAATGATTGATAAATATCTACTAACTTCACTCATTGATTTTAACGAATAGACCTTATACCAACTATTATCTGTCCCGAATATTAAGAGGAAATCATCATCATACAATATCAACATAACCAAACAATCGAGATCTTGTGGCGCTGGAACTATATTCCAACAATCAGCTTCAATGTCATAAATTAATAACCTATGAGCTGATTCTGATTTTGATTTTTGATAAAAAAATAATTTTTCACTCGAATTTCTACACATAGTTTTACACTTGACACTACGCCATCTGCCGGCGAATTTTTCTCTATACACGAAATTCTCTCCGTCGATTATTTTGATGCGCCGTTCATCGACATCGAAAAAATACCTTCCATTTCGTGTTGCTAAAAGCATGCATCTGCAGTCCTCAATTCGATCTTCAAAATCGATTGTGCGCCATTTCTTCATTTCGGTATTAAAACAACAATAAGATGAATTCCCGGAACGGAAGTAGATTTCCTTGTGATTCGCTGTCTCGCTCGATATATTATCCAAACTTAATCCAACAAAACGTCGACTATGATACGCTGTTTTTGTTCCTGCAAGATGAGCAATAAATTTTTGCTTATTATTAGGTCCAACTTGACAAAACTCAAAGTAATATAAGCTTCCGGTCCTCGAAACTGCTGGAAACCAATAACGCCTCAGTGAAATCGATTTTCTTCGTGTCGTCCATTTATTATTGTCGTCAGCTAAACAAGAAATGGAATGCTGCAATTTTCTTTCGCTTATTATTCGTAAAGCATGAATTTTAATTTTTTGTTTCGATGTTATCCATCTGGATGCTGCCTCTTTACATAATATATTGTCTATTGCTGATGATTTTTTAACAATTTCATTATACGATATTAGTTCTTGAAGAATGTGATCCGGCAGCTTGGCAATAATATCACAATTTGAAATCATTTTCAATACATCTTGAATTTTCTTTTCATTAATTGCCCAACTTAGAAGAAAAGTGATAAAATCGCCTAGTTTATCAGGCGTCAGTTCATCTAGACTACGAGAAATGATGTCTTCCAATAGTTTTGTTGATATATCATCAGCCAGGGAATCAGTTTCGGAAATTTCATTCATGTTTTCTAAAACAAATATTCGAATGTTTTGTGCTATTTCGTCCTGATTAAACATTTGAGCCAATTGCCACACATCTGCAAAGTTGTCGAGAGTTATCGGAGTTGAATATAATTTCCAGTATCGGTGGAATAAGAGTTTGAATTGCATTTTATCAGCGGCAATAAGTGTTTCATGAATTAATTTATCTGTCATTTCAGGCAGGATTGGAATGTCTCGAGCATATATGAATTGAATTATGATATTCATCGATTCCATCGACGTGTCAGGGAAAGATGCTTTGTTCGTTTCGTTTTCGATGGTCTTGTGGTTAAACATTCCACGGAAATAATCACTTCCAGCTGTCAGAACCGATTTGTGAGCCAGAACACATCCGTTTTTGCATTTTAGCTGAACTACTCCCAATTGTCCTTCGTCTCGCGTGTCGTAAAGTTTGCTTAATAGTGATTGTTGTTCCTTGCTTTGGATGTCAGCCGTCATTGTAATTGTTGTAACCTAAAATAAGAATACAAGAAACAGATGGATTATAAAAATTAATTTTTTTTTGAAAATAATAAATACACACGTGAGTTGCTGCTTCCAATTTGCTGATGACGTCGAAACCTGGCTCAACTAATGCTCTCGGTCGTAATAAAACCAGAAGTAAATAAACTGCAAAAATGTCTAAATGTTCTTGTTTCGTGATCGTGGGTATTTATTCCCGATTTTATTTTTTAAAAATGCTACGTTTGGAGATTGAAACAGTTGAACAGGAGTAAAGTGGTGTTTAAATCAAATTTTTATTGGGTTTTTATTTTATAATTACGAATGTTAGATAAATACGAGATTTTAAAAATTAATCTCGTATTTAATTTAGTGTAACAATAAATCTCGTATTACGAATATACGAGATTTATTTTTCAATTCGTTGGTTGATATACGAATGCACTGCACATACTGCATCAAAATTCGCACATGCGCATTGTTCTGCAATTTGAAGGAGCGTGGCCATCATCTTGTTTTTCATCGGCTTGTTGTATTTTCTGTAAGTTTTTAGTCATCTAGGTTAGTAATTTGTTTGCAACTAACTATTTTCATGTCATTAAACACACATAATATACACATTTTCAACTGTAAAATTACAATCTTTGAGCAAGCCATGTTTTTCGTTCACTTGTTTATTTTGTTTCGCAAACAATTTTAATCTGAAACAATTTTAATATTTACGAGACAATATTTATTAATTATCTCGTGTCTCGTAATTAAATCTCGTTCGTGAAAGCGCAAACCGTCTATTGAAAATTTTATTCTCATTAATAAATTGCTCCCACAAATCCACAATATACTGTATAACATTCCCATTTTACAATTTCCAATGGAGACTGCGATATAAACATATTTCAATGTCACAAACCAAGATTTAGAGAGAAAAAAATTATAAAATAATAATAATAATACTCTAGATACTAGATACTCTCTATCACGCATCATTCTTTAATCCCAAACCATGCATCGAAATGGCTGAAACCGACGAAATCTTCTAATAAAAAATCAAAATAAATGAAAACATTAATTTATAACATTCCAAACCTTTTCTCTCTCACCTCAACAACGTCACCGGGCAATTTCCTAAAATCAAACTTCGATATCAAATTCAAAACTTCTTCCATCTTATTACACTTGGTCCCCCAAGCGAGAAGAAAAGTAACAAAATCGACTAATTTATCACACCCGAGACCATCTCCATTACAGTCAACAATATTCTTCAATTGCTTCATGGTAATATCAGCCATAAAGTCACTATCGCAAATTTCTTTAATATTTTCCAGAACAAAAATTCGAATTTCTTCTATCGTTCCATCTTGATTAAACCTTTCCGCCAACTGCCAAACCTTCAAAAAATTCTCTAGAGTTATCGGAGTGCAATATAAACTCCAGTATTCGTCAAATAAATGTTTCAATTGCATTTTATCAGCAGCGATTAATATTTCACGCATTAGAACATCGGACTTTTCCGACTGGCTTGGAAAATCTTGCTCGTACAGATATCTAATTACGATATTCATCACTTCCATCGATGTGTCTGGGATGGTTGCTACGTTTCTTTCGTTTTCGAAATTACTGCGACTGATTATACCCCAAAAATAGTCAGTTCGACTATTTAACACGCATTCGTGTGCGTAGACACGTCCGTCTTTGCATTGTAAAGTAATTATTCCTTCTTGTCCTTCTTCACGGGAATTGTAGAGCTTATTTGCTATGCGAATGCTTCTTTGACGTCGTTCTTCATAGTCGTCGGATGTCATTATTGCACGCTTGTCTAGAATAAAAATGCAAAATCTTTGTTATTAGAAAATGTAAGAAAAAATGACAAAATGTAAATTAGGAAAATGTACTGTACTTGTTGTTGAAAATCAAGATGGGAGTGTAGATGTTCGAGTTTGTTGTAGCTCAGCGCGCGTGATCCCGTTTGTTGCATAATGTGATTTGTTGTAGCAATAATTAAACTCAATTTTTATATTTCACTTTTACATTTGATAAATGATGATAATTTTTTAGAAGAATTATGTTTCTAAAAAAAATTCTCTTTATCCCCCTTTTACATCTCCATTTATCTAATTCATCATAAGAAATAAACATAACCATGTCAGGATCTGCATATTCCAACAATTAACCCTAATGAAAATGGACCTGCAGCTTTTTGCAGCATTTGCAGAGAATTTGCTGCAAACATTTCAAAATTTTACTGCAAACATCTACATAAAAGTAGGTTTTGTATTTGCAGTAAATTGTTTGCAAATACAGTGAACGCTCTCTAGACGGGACACCGTCGGGTCCGGGAAAAAATCCTATCTACAGTGTGTCCGGCCTTGTGGGTGACGTCCTGTAGACGGGACACAAGCCAAGTGTCCCGTCTACAGAATTTTTTTAAAAAAATAAAAAATGTAATGAAAAAAGTGAAAAAGTAATGATTTTTGTGATTCGGGTCCAGGAATATGTGTCCCATGCACAGGGCTGGCCCATCTACAGTATGCCCCGTCTAGAAAGCGTTCATTGTAAATAGTTGCGTAGGAAGACTTCAAAATTTGTCCGTGCAATATACTTGCTGCAAATTTCTGCAGAAAATTATTTGCAGATAAATTATGAAATTGCGGCAAAAATACTTTTAGTTAGCAGAACCAATTGTTGCAGATAACTGCACACTATTTCCACAAGGGATCTTCAAGGAAGGGTAGCTTGTGGTCGACACTAGGCCTGTGCGATATTTTTCCAACCTGATGCGATACGATATTGCTCGAAAAGCGATATCGATGCGATATATCGCAATACTGCAGTATCGTTAGAAACGATATGGCGATATCGCGATATGGCGATATTCAACGATATTGCGATATATGGCGATATGGCAATATTGAAAGTGACGTTTTTGAATTTTTTTTTGGCGTTTTTGGGTTGTTTTGACATTTTTTTGGGTTGTTTTTGATGTTTTTTGAGTTTTTGACATTTTTTTGTTGTTTATGACATTTATTGGTTTTTTTTATCATAATTTTCTATTGCCGACATTCCGCGATATGGCGATATGACGATATTGCGTAATATCGCCATATCGCAGCAGCGATATATCGGAAATACGATATATTGCCACTGTAATGGAGCAACAATATATCGCGATATTTGTTTCAAAAAATTATCGCGTTGCGATATATCGCAATATCGCACAGGCCTAGTCGACACTCATTTGGTCGACGTGCAAATGGGCGACTCAATTGACTAGAAAAAACAATAATAAAATATTAATCAGTGTCAATCAAGATCAATAAATCAAAAAATCAAAATTCTTCAAAGATCAATACTTCTCGAAGTATCATATTATTACATTTTCGAAATAATTTCTCAAATTTTAATTGAGGTGATAACTTGGACTGCAAGTCGGATGCTAGAGTAGACAGGCTCAAATATTAAAAGTAAACTTAGAAATTCAATTTTTTTTTTAAAAAATTTTTATTTTATTAGCAAATTAAATGGTGCCAAAAATGAAATCCCGCCTACTCGTTCAAGTTTCCACAAGAAAGCGAGATAGGTATAAAAAGATGAATTTGTTATTAAATACTAAAAATTAGACAAAACTGATATAATTTTTCTGGCATATTACATTATGACTTATTGATTGAATCTCAATAGGCAAAACGAGCATCAAAATAATACATGTTATAATATCTCTTATCTTCCCAAATATTAGAGATAACAACTGTCTTTGTTTTTAAAGAATACACTCCGTAATTACACACATGCTCTCGAACAATATGCTTTGTAAATATCAGACAGTCGTCATCATAAACAATTAACATACGGGTATCCACTTCATCTGTTATTTCAGGCGCTAATATCTTATTCCAACTATCAACTTCAATGTCATGAATCAAAAAACACAGAATTGGTTTTGCTTGGAAAAAAACCAATTTTCCAATCGATTTTCTACATAGACTTTTACATCTGAAACTTAGCCAATTGCCGGGCGGTTTTTCTTTGTAAACACAAGTGTCTCCGTCAATAATTTTTATTCGTCTTTCGTCAACATCGAAAAAATACCTTCCATCTACAGTCGCAAAAAGCATCGATTGGCAGTCATCAATCTGATCTTTAAAGTCAACCGTCCTCCATTTTTTCTTATCGCTATTAAAACAGCAATAAATAGAAATTTCGCATCTGAAGTAGACCTCTTTGGAATTTGCGGTTTCGCTTATTACATTACTCATAGTTAATCTTTCAAAATCCAGTGCATGCGTGTACTTCATGAAAGTCTTTGTATTATAAGCAACAATTCTTAGCTTATTGCATTCTACTTCGGAGTAAAAGCAAAAGAAACCTGTTCCTGTGATCGAAACTGCTGTAAACCATGGCAATTCATCTCTGAAACGTCCCATAAACTCATCTCGATGGCGTTTGAATTTTCGATTTAAACGATAAATTGCTTGGTCAAAAATTAGCTGCTCCAAACCATCTCTATTTCTATCTCTTTTAAAAACATGAATTTTAAGTTCTGGCTGTTTTTCAATTAACCATCTAGAAGTTGCTTGTTTACTTAATCGATTGTAGATCAAGGCTGAATTAATAATAATTTCGTTAAATGACATCAAGTTCCAAAGAACGTTATCAGGTATTTCGAAATATCACATTTGAAATCAAGTTCAAAGCACATTGATCGCTTTTTGTTTCAGTTGCCCAATTTAGAATAAGAATGATAAAATCGCCAAATTCGGAAGGTGATAGTTCGTCCAGGTGTGACGATCTGACTTTTTCCCCAAAGTGCTATTTACACTTTGCCATGGGTTCAAGACAGTAAAACTAATGAAAACACGTGGATTTTCTCTTCTAAGAAAAACCTCCACTTATCCCAGGGATAAGAACCAGTAAAACTACATAAACACATATAAACACACTTGCAAACAATTCTGAATTGGAAAGAAGTAAAGTAAATAATCATGAAAAACAAGGAGTTTTATCAAATCATAACATTTATTCCGGATCATTGCAAACTACAATGATCCGAGGTCAATTTAACATAAAATCTTATTAGAAATAGAGACAATAACATACTTAAAACATATCGAAACTTATAAATTAATCTAATTTTTAACCAGGAAACTGGCAAAACATTATCGCAACTTTTAACTATCAACTAGAGGTTTGATAAACGAATAAAAAAATACATTTTACAGAAATAATATTACGAATCTTCTGGTGTTTCCTGGCGCTATTTTTGGTTCCTAATCGGGGTAATGCACTATCGAATCCTGCGAATATCGGTGTTCATCGGTCGGATGATCGTCACAAATTAGCGATACCACGTGGTATCGGCTTACACCTGTATTTCGAGCGTTGCAGTGAAAACTCACTCTTTTCTATTCCAATTATTACATTCGCATGAATATAATAATTGTAAGCATTTAAGTAAATGTACAACTATCGATCAGAAACTAAAAGAAAAGTATAGATTAGCGGGAAGAAGTCGGTTATGGAATTCAAAGGGAATTCCTCGGCCGTCATGATTGAGTCGGGCGCGCCGCATCAACCGAATGCGTTGTTCTCAAGCGGTGCCGAAGCACGTGGCAGTTAGCGCCCACTCCTGATACAGGTAGCGGTTGCTGCTCGGTCCGAGCGAACTCGATACAATCAAGCTTTGTCCATAGGACTGGCCTACATGCAAAAGCACAAGTATATTCTCGGTACATTTACCTTCGGGTTTTTCAGGCCCGGCAACTACGGTCTTTAGGGCATTATACCTACTTTAATTTGGTGTTGACAGCCTGCCGGTTCGTATTTAAAGCAAAAGGTGATAAAATGACTCTGAATGGTTACAGGCACAAGTTACACATAGACAATCATATAGATTCAACATTAATTCAGTACAGAGGCCCAGAATCAGCTCTTGCAGGAGCTTATATACTATGAAACCATGGGGTTTCTTGAGTTTCCCCCAATCCGGGAGCCAGAATACTGATAAGCAGATTAGCTGATTTGCATATCAGTGAGTCATAATGAGTTGATCCAATCAAATCAACTCCTTGGTCAAAGTTATGTGAACCCCATAGAATATCTAAAATATTCAAAAAGCACATGGTAATATTTAGGGTTAACTTTATTATATTCATATTTAAAGTATTCTTATCCCTAAATAGTCTTAACTTATTTAAATAAACATTTCACAACAACATTGATTATTGTTTGAATACAATAATCACTTTTATCGATGATTTCTCGTAACTTTTCTGTAACAATGAACACACCTATTCATTGTATAATTTCTCTCTTATATTTATTAAAATATAGAGAGAATATTTATTTAAACATTTTATCATTTAATAAACATTTTTATTTTCATAAAACTTAAGTTTTCTTATTTTGAATCTGGCGCGATTTTAGCAAATCGCGCCCTCTGGTGGCAACTTTATAAATTACTACGGTATTGAACCGTCACACAGGTCGCCAGTAATGATGCATTCCAACTGTGTTTCCGTCATATTAGCCAGAATATCACTGTTGGAAATATTTTTCGTATTTTTTACAATGAATTTTCGTACTTTTTCGGCCGTTTCATCGTCATTGAACATTTCTGCTAACTTCCAGATATATATAAAGTTGTCGACAGTTATCGTAGTGGAATATATGATCCAGTATTCGTCAAATAAGTCTTTCAATTGCAATTTGTCAGCCGCAACGAGTGTTTCACGTATTAAAGACTCCGTAATTTCATCTTCGGTTGGAATATTTTTCCCGCGTAGAAATTTAATTATGATGTTCATCACATTCAACGATATATCTGGTAAAGATACGACGTTTGTTTCATTTTCGATGGTGTTGTGATTAAACATCGCGGCAAAATAGTCACTTCCGGCAGTTAATATCGATTTGTGCTCGTGGACATGTCCGTTTTTGCAATTCAACGTCACATTTTCCAATTGTCCATCTATAAGTAAATCATAAAGATTACGTCTTCGTTCTAGAGATCTAATTAATCGACCTATTGAACTTGATCGTTTGTCGGCTTCCATTTACGCTGTTGCCTAGTTGAAAATATAAATGTTAATTTAAGTTTTAAACCTTAAAAATAAGGCCGTGGCTATTTCCACAAACATATGTAGAAGTAGGCATTGGCTATTTCCACAAACATTAAAAATTTGATGATTAAAAACGACTTGTATAAGTTGGCATGCAAAAATCAGAACTCAAGCTGAAAATTTAGTATGGTTTTACTCAATTAGTATTATTTATCAAATTATAAATCTTTATTAACGCACTTTAAAAACATTTTAATCTAAAACACATAATATTTGATCAGAATTACATCTCTCACAAATAAAATCTGTACGCAAGTTTTCTTTTTCTATGGAACGAAAATTTCTAATAACAAACAATGGACTAAAAGTTGATTCGCAAAATTTTTTAAATGAACATGCAAACTCATTCCATGTTTGAAATCTTGAAGAATTCAAACATGGATTTAGGTTGTCATTGTGAGAATAAAAAAAATTAAGAAAAGCCGAAAAGGTCAGTCAATCCACAATGCAAAAATCCAATCAAATGAAGTCTGACCAAATATCGTCTGACCACATATGCATATGCACATGTAATATATACGTTTTGGATGAATAGGTGCACCATCCAACAAATTTTTAATGTTTGTGGAAATAGCCAATGTCTATTTCTACATATGTTTGTGGAAATAGACACTGCGTAAAAGGCCATAATAACGCAATAGTAACGCTAACGCACCTTATTATTTGACAGAAAATCGGACACGGCGTGGTGACTGGTGGACTGCGCATGCGTAGACGATTTGTTCTTCCTAGTATTTCTTTTTGCTACATGTAACGCTACCTAGTAGCGCTACGTGACGGCACCTAATACAGGAAGTGACAACACCATAGTCAATCCTCAGTATTGTGTCTGGTCAAAGATGGAGGATTTTGACATCCATGTGCATTGCGAGTGGATTGCAATTAAACACATTGAATAAATTATTTATTTTCAGTAAACAACATTTAGTGTTTTTTTAAAAATTATAATTACAATTATTTGTTAAGAAATTTAAAAATTGGAAGGCAATTAACATTAGGAGTCGAACAGATTATAATTAATTTGTATGACTGTTAAAAAAATAAACAAATTAATTTTTTTTTAAATCACATTCCACAAATGATTCCAAAATCATTCCAAAAATAATTCCACAGGCATTTTATTGTTATTATTTATTATTTATTATTATTTTCGATTAGTGTCCACTATAAAGCTCTACGTCTCAAAAAGAAGTAGCGGCGCACGCCGAGCGCTTGCAGAGCACTCTAAAAAGAAATGCGGCAAGCTGCCGCTACTGAAAAAAGCGCTCTATATAGAAATACAAATTTTGCAAATTTTGCGAATTGTAGCGCTACGTAGCGCTGCATATAGCAAAAAGAAATACACCTTTTGCTAAGCTCAGGGCACAGATTATATCATATTATATCACGGACACATTATTGTGGTGCCATAAAATATTTTTTTTTTTATTTTAAAAAAATTATTTTTGACCTAATTTTTGTGCATTTATGAAATTAGTGTTAATAGAAGGCATGTTTTTTAAAAAATGATATTTTTTATTTAATTTATTTTAAAGTTTTTTAGTTTTGAAACTATTGAAACTAAGAAAACTAAAGATATGAGGCATTTTTTTAATCAAAGTCTTGCAATGCCACATACCTTTTTTTCCCAAAATATTAAAAAGAAAATTTGAAAAAAAAATTATTTTCTTCTAATTTGGGAAAAAAAATTATTTTCTTTTAATTTGAGAAAAAATTATTTTCTTCTAATTTGGGAAAAAAATTATTTTCTCCATTTAAGAGCATTTTGAAGAAGAAAAATTATTTTATACTTTTCAGAGCATTTGTGTTAATTAGAAATTGTGTTTTTTAAAAATAATATTTTTATTTAATTATTTCATTCAGTAGCGCAGAAGTAGCGCCACTACTTTAGCGCGCTATTTTTGCGCTACCACATCTACAGCTATAACAACAAACCAAATCAGAAAATTTAATATTAATATTACAGTACAGGGTGTTCCAAAAGTCCCTTACCTATTTTAAACGTGAATAAAAAAAACTAACAACTGTAGGAATTTGAAATTTAAATCAGTGATTCATCAACTCAAAAAGATTTTTGTAGTAAAATTTCAGATTTATTCCAACAATAACTAAAAAGTTACAACAGAAAAACTGAAAGTTAAAGTCGCTCATAGACATGCATTGGTTTCTATTGTTAGATTTTTATTAAACTTTTGAAACCATTGTCGAATAGTCTGTTTACTTGGAGGCTGTCTCGCATATTGTTGCCTGTAATTTCGTTGCACTATAGTAACTGATTTTGTCTCAGAAAACCATAAAACACATTGCACCATCTCCTGCCTTGTTCTACAAAAATCTAACAATAGAAAAAATCTAACAAGAAACCAATGCATTCCTATGAGCGACTTTATTTCCCCGGAAAAAATTTTTATTTGCTATTTTCAAGATTTATGGTATTTGATACGTATATGAAACAGCTTATACCGTATGATTTAAGTTACCTTTTGGTATTTTTGTTCAATTACTGAACCAGCCCGGGTCAAATTTGCGCGGATCAAATTTGCGCGAAATTTGAAAAGTTTCAAATCCGCGCAGTCCCAAATCCGCGCTGAATTAAAAATTAATAAAAAATCAATAAAAAACAAAATTAAAATAGTGGCAAATCTGCGCGGTCCCAAATCTGCGCGGTCCCAGATTCGCGCAGATTAAAAAACTAAAAAAATTTAAATGGTTCTAAATCGGCGCGGTCCTAAATACCGCGCAGTCTCAAATCCGCGCAGATTAAAATACAATAAAAAAGAAATTAAAAACAAGTCTCAAATACGGCGCGGTTTCAATTCCGCGCAGGACCAAAACGTTGCATTAACGTTATGGCTAAAAGCCAATAAAAAATGTAATTAAAAACGTCTTCAAGTATATAAAACCAGTGAAAACACATACATAAAACATAAAACAATGACAACAAGTATGTCGGCGATACTAATACGAATCTTTTCGCATTCGAAAATTGAAGGCAGGCAATATTATGATGAAAACAAATTTGTTTACAGGGAAGACAGGGTTTGTGCCACAAATCCGAACTGCATGTTAATGCGTTGTATTGCAGATAATGTCTAAGTCGTGGCCGTTTCGATTTATTAACCCGTGTATTTGAATTGTCGACTCAACATAATCATGGAATTACTCCATTTACTCCCAATTTAAAATTATTTTCGTACGAACTTGTCGCAAATTGTAAAAGATTGAATCCCACCGCCCCAAAAAAACCTGAATATGATAAGTTGTGTGTGAAATACCCAGATGTTGCTTTCCAACGCCCCTATAAAAGTTTTAAATCGTTAATTAGTCGTCATTGCAGAAAAGAAGTCCCAAAACTTGATAATTTAAATAGTTTCTACTCGTTTTTTGAAACCCAGAGAGCCACTGTTGATGTGAACGATAGGCTATCCTTTTTATACGATGCGACATTGATTGGCGAGGATAGTTCCATTTCTGTTTTATTTATAAATCGTGAGTTATGTATGCAAATACAAGAGAAAAGTAAGGAATTTCATGTTGATGCAACCTTTAAAGTTGTTCCGAAATTTGTCGACAACAACAATGGTTCGTTTTAT
>JH431620.1:25000-72817 GCA_000239455.1 Strigamia maritima | reverse complement strand
CATCCGTCCGTCCGTCCTTCGCCTTTAGCAATATTTGTTGTTGACGGCAGATGGCGCACCGGTTTTTTTAACAATAAATGGTCAATGGGATTGGCTGGGAATTAGTGATCCTGTCTGAGGTTATATTTGATAGAAATCTACGGGCGTGTTGAACGGGGTCATTGGTTATGGGATTTTATAACAATTCCAATATTCCTTCTTCCACAATGCAAAGCATCATGCTCTAATGACGTTCCCAATCCCAAATGATCTAGAACTAGTTCTTAGGTTTGATTGAATTTCAACTCTCTGAGCATGCGCATGCACAGATGGTTATTTTGGTAACAATCAGAACTGGTGACGTCATTCAATCCTTGCTCGACCATGATGCATTGCATGACAAACAAAGCGAGCCAACTACCGTCTTGACATCTTGTGATGTGAGAGCGTCAGGGCAGCGTTCTATTCGATTACAACGCCATGAGTAGGAAAAGAGTAACAAGATTATTTTTTCATTTTTTTGTCATTTTTTTTTATTTCATTTTTTTTCATTTTTTTAAAAAAAAATTTATTTTGTTTAAATTTTTTAAAAAATTTATTTCTTGTATTTTCCTTTTTTAATTTTAATTTCTTATTTTTCTTTTGTTTTTTGTTATTTTTGTGGTAGTGTTTATGATTTTTTTCATTCGAAAATTCGCCATGGCGTATTATTCGAACAATGCGCCATGGCATCTTATTCGAATAATACGCCATGTCGCATTATTCGAAATGCTGTTCTATTCGAATTTTTGCTATAATGATTAAAAAAATCATTTTTTAAATTATTTTCGAATATAACGCCATGACGTTATGTTCGGGGAAAGACGGTAGACATTGTTTCGTTTATAAAATAATAAATATGCAACAATAAAATATTGAAAAATATATTATTGTTAACACTCTTTCACACATTAAAATTAAATTTTAGACTGCACTTGACCTTTAATTCTCAACTTAAACTCGATTGGGCAGTGAAAGACATCAGAACTTCACATCTTGGTGACCATATTTGCAACAACACCTGTAGCTATATACAATTGCATGCATTACAAATTATTTCTTACTTACTATTGTCATCTGTAATTTCAATCCTTAGAGTCAAAGGATCTCCAACTTGGACCTAACTCAAATCATTTCCTAGTAAATTTATGATTTTCATAGAAATTTTTGGGGATGGTACAATACTAGTTTCGCTTGCTTTCTCTCTCATATCATCACTATATTGTGAAACCGGATAAATAAAAATTAGAAAATGTATACAAAACAACTTTTACTTACTCATGATTGTTGACATTGATTCTATTTGACACATTTTTCTTTTGCAAATCGTATTGGCAATGAACAGAAAGTCCTATATCCTGATTTGTGACTATTAGATCATGATGTTGCAATACAATATCATTTGAATATGCTCCAGCACTCTAAAATATAATTTAAATAATAGACATTTTAGGACCATGTAATACTTACATCATGTTGGACATTGCAGTTTGTATCATCATAAGGCATCCGAAGTTCAAATTTTAGCTCATTAGAGACATCAGTCATGCAAGATTGAGATCTTGGTTTTGCATACATTTTGCCATTAAACAATTTATTTGTGTGTATTTTTGCAATCATACAAGCTGAACGGCATTCAACAGTGACTATACGTATTGGGGAAGATTAATTAGAATTAGAAAACGTTGTTTTCGGCCATCATGTTTTATCTTTACCGCTGAAACATGTGGTCAATTCATAAGTGGCTGTATCAGGCATTTCCAAGTATGGCTCATGGATGTGAGTTAAAGATGCGGTTGAATGATGACTAAGCCGACAGGCATTTTTATCTGTTGATCCAAAGTCAAATGATTGACATCGAAAAGGTGAAGCGCTGCATAACTGGCGACAAACATATAATGAAGTTATATTTTGGTAAACTGCATCTACGGTTTTCATTATACGTCCATCTAGTTTTTGGTATTCACAAAGTCGACCAGGATCTGAAAGAAAATATATGGACCAAAATATCATTTCTCATAGACATCAGAGTCTGATATCTATGTTTTACGGCATTAAATTTTTCATTGGTCTATTGGATCAAGCATGTTTTAAAACCAGCAAATATCGCAAAGTATCGCAAAATATCGCAATTACAATGCGATTTAGAAGCATTGGCATCGCAAAATATCGCAATTATGATGCGATTTATGAGCATTGACATCTTGATATTGCATCGCAATCTCATTGGCTATATAATATCGCATATCCCTACATCAGAACGTGTTTATAATCTTGTTAACCCTCAGACGCCTAACATTTTGGGTCAACGCAAAGACCTATTAGTGGTGTCAATTGTCATGTTTTATATACTCTGGGTTGAAGTGCTTTAGTGCTGTTACCATGGTTGCCATGGTTTCACCAACTGACACTAGGTGTCACTGATTGTAAAAATCACGACACTCGGTCAAAATGTGATCTTTTGACTTTTGAACAGCACGCAAGGTGTGTTTAATCATTTATTTATAATAATTGTGTATATTAACTTAATTTTAATTCCAATTAGTGCAATTAATTGCAATTGATATGAAATGTGAACTGAACATGTGCCGACTGCTTTGTTTATTCTCTACTTTGCATATAGGTGGCGTTGTATTTTAAAAGCGCTCTCACTAAAGAGAAAAAAATGCAGTGGAAACAGCAAACGTTTTAAGCTGAGATTTTAAGGGGCTCATATTTTCTCTTTACAATAACTTTTTTTTTATAAGTCTGAAAATTACCAAATAAATTGAGTGTATGCAAAATCACCTTTTGAACAGCTCCAGAAAATTTCAAATTTTTTAAAAAAATTTTGAAAAAATTTGTATTTAGAACTATTGCCTGTGTCAATTGTCCCATAGGATAGGCTTCTGAGGGTTAATCATGTTCTCTACTGTACCTGTTGTGTGATGATTTTCCAAATAATCTACATCTTTCCGAACACTTAATAAAACTGCAAGTTGACTAAGGCTAAAACGATCTATATCATTAAGTGAGCACAATCTTCTCTTATAATTATAATTCGCAGAGTGGCAAGAAAATTCCTCTTCTTGAAGGCAAAACAATGCACAATCAGTTCTTGAATTTGTGTGAAATTGTTTTATCACATGTCCTTTTAACTCTGAATCAAGCACTCTCTCCCATGCCCATTCACTTATACCATAGGGTGATGAAGGACCATTATCTATAAAAAATTAACTAAATTATATTTTTTAAATATTCAAATTAATACCTGGTGGACATATTTTCTGGCTGTAAAGTGTAAAAACTGGAAATTGTGATGTCGATAATAATTTTGGTTTTTGATCTGCATTAACTGAAAGCAGCACGCAAAGTCCGGTTTCATAATTTATAGCTGCACAGGATACATCTCTTCTTCAAGCAGCTAAGCAGTCCTCTAATGTAAGTGTTTCTGGTTGTGATTCAATAATAGCGGATGGTGAGATCAAAACATGGCCCGTGATTAATTCAAATAGCGCCGGTCGTGGATCACAGTTTTCTGAAGCGATTGTTCAATTTTTTAAATTTCATTATGTAATAATAACAAGTTTAGAGATTAATGTCAATTTTACCTGCTTGAACGATATACAATAGAGTTAATAGACATTTCATCGCTTCGAAACAATGCATTTTTTTTTCAGTTTTTGAACACAAAAATTATTTTATGGTCAAGATATCCAACAACTTTTCCAACTAGAAAAATGCTTATGATTAATGGTTGTGGAAGTCTGATAATCTAAGGATTATCTTAATTAGGTGTCATTTGATTAGGATTACTACCACTGTGCTGCAGGAGGTCGTTCTTGCTGTGGTGCTAATGGGTCAACTGGTTATCTGTCTTTCCTTCTTTTTTGCTCCTTTCTTTTTTTGACCAATTCTCTTTTATATCCCTTGGATGGGCAACCTATGATACAATTGTGTTCAGCTTTTTTCTTGAATAGGAAAATTTTTTTTTGCCTTAACTTATGAAGCTGAAATTTTCTGACTTTGTTCAAATACTAATAAACTTTATATAAAAAAAAATTTGAAGTATTTGCTTTCATATTCATTGAAATAATTGATCGGCAAATTTTAGCCCCTTAAAACTCCAGCAGAAAAAAAAAGTCAGCTTCACTGCATATTGGGCAGACGATCACATTGAAAAAGATTGTGAAGCAGGAAAGCCAAGTAAAGATGTTTCTCTTTTTTTAAATGAAATTAAAACTTTAAAATTACCATAAAGAACAATTCACAACAAAACAATTCATAACAAAACAAAAATAAAATTAATAAAAATTTGCCAGAAGAAATAGGATTGTGCGCATGTGCAGTGGCGGTTTTGGGGAAAAACTAGCCCAACAGCGGCAGTTTTTTCAACTAAATGCAACAGCGCTTTAACTACTTGACCCAAAATATGAACATGATCGTGTCTATGGCTTGTCCAAGTCTATGGGTTATCCACTAATGTTATTTTTAAAGCTTGCCTATCCGAGGGTTAATGTAAAACGGCATTCCATTCTGCAATGGAATATAAGAATGTGGTGTTTATCAAATGGTCAAATGTGTTTGTTTAAGTCAGATTTATAATACGTAGTTAGATTTAATGTCAGGTTCAGTATGTTAGATTAAAGACGTGTAGGGCCTAAGTCTCCGCTTGCGTCTAAAACACATTTGGATGATAGTAGTAGAGTTTTCCACGCTAAAAAAATAAATTTTTTAAAGATTTCAATAATTTTAAGAATTTATTGACACTAATACACACTTTCACATGAATTTTTTTTAAACGTTTTTGTGAAGTCAGAAATGTTGCCTTAAAAAAAATTGTATTCACTAGATTTTATTATAAAGTAAAATAAGTTAATTATAGTTATTGATATATGAACATATAAATTTTTAGAGAGAGAATTAGAATTTCTAGAGGTTTAAAATAAGATACCACGATATATACTTTCAGTTTCAGTACAATATAGGTCATTAACCAATGGGAGTTTCGCGCACGAAATGATAAATAGAGTTATAGTCTATATGACTATCAAATTAACATCACTTGAAGTATTAGATTAAAGCACAATCACATTTTTCGGTTGAATCTACAGGGTTTTCGGTTGAATCTATTTGACCTAAGTCGCCGCTTGCGTCTATAAACTTAATTCTCTCTCTTTCTATCCCTTTACTACCTAATGGCGTGTATGGCCACAGTAGCCGCTTACGCCGGTAAACCCTATTCTATCTTTCTACCCTTGTAATTGTTGGCATTTGGAATGTCCAATCATGGGAAATTGAATTTTATTCAGCGCTGCCAAAATGTTTGTAATAATCAAAGTGTGTATTTGAGTCAAACATGTTATATTCAAAGTGTGATTATAACATAAGAATAGTTTTTCATATTGTTTGAAACTGTAAATAGGAGATATAGGGGATTAGATGTCTGAATAATTACAATTAGGTATACATAAATAATAATTTTTAATTCATAACAAAATAAACAATTAAAAATAAATAAAATCAAATATTTCGCAACAATTAAATCAAAATTGTTTGATGATGAGACAATTTATAATACATCGTACTACAAATGGTGGCAAACCCCAAAATGATAAACAACATTTTCAACAATCTGTCTTGTTTCTGATTAAGTTGATGCGGAATGACATCAAAGAAACTCACAAACAAAAAAGTGCCACAAGCGAAACCTTGTAAAAATCCATTGACAAAAAGCATCAAAGATGAACTATTAATTCCCATGCCGATCGCGATTCCGATCGAAAACGCACACGAAAAAACGACGACGAACAAAATCTTAAGTTTCAATTTCAACCGACTCCGAGTCAAATTCACTCCCAAACTCAACACAATGATTCCGTTATGGATGAGCACGGCCAACAGCAACTGCACCAAGTGTTTGTTCGACTGCGAGCCTATGGCTAGTCCCTCGAAAATCGAATGCAAAGACAGCGCAGTCAGCAAAATCATTGTCCTCAGCGAAGAGTGCGAACTGGGGTCCGTGTGCAGCGACGAATGCGAACTGGGGTCCGTGTGCAGCGACGAATGCGAACTGGGGTCCGTGTGCAGCGACGAATGCGAACTGGGGTCCGTGTGCAGCGACGAATGGTCATGATTCCCGTAGACTGAGTTATCGCTTTCGCTCGCCAATCGCACTTCCGAGCTGTTCTCTTTGTAGGCGAGGTCAACTTGTTCGACGATGAAAATGATGAAAAAGCCGATTGAAATGACGAATTCCACCAGGGGAAAATCGGTGCGCACTTCAAATTCACGCTTGATGGCTTCGAAAACTTCGCGAACGTTGGGCAGCAGGTCGAGCAGACTGACGGCAAGGAACACGCCGCCGCTGAAGCAGCTGAGTAAACTGATTAGACGTTGGTACAGCCGCCGTCGCTTTACGTTCAATGTTGTTTGCGCGAATGAGGCGAATTTGAGCGGCGCTAGGCCCAGGATGAAGAAAATGATCGGCAATATGCTGAGAGAAATTCGTTTGACAGTTATTAATTCCATTTATCTCTTTATGGGTCGACAAAACTGGAGAAAAAAATAAAATTTTGTTGACAATTTAAGTTTTTTTGTTCTGTACATACCGTGCTAGTCTGTGGCCGTGCTGCAATGAAATCTGAGTCATATTAACATCTGATTAATCTCTGGGTGGTCATTTTATCTTGTTTTGACAACATGACCCACTTTTTAACAACTCCCTCCAGATGGCGCAATTCTAGGTTGTCCGAGAGAGATGTTTGGTATGTGTTGTAATGTATTTTTTATTTTTTATGTTTAGATTTATTCGTGCTATCGAATTTGTAAGAATTTGAAAAGCATGATTACAATAAATCACATCTTGAATGAATTTATTCTGACAGGCTGTATGTTAGTACAAGATCACATGACCTGTGATCGCCAATGAGAGCACACTTCGACTCGGCTGCATCAGTTTTGTACATTTTTATTCGTATTATTTCGTTATTTCGTATTCATGGACTTCAAAAACAAGGAACAACAATTATTGCATTTTACACTAAGTTTACTTGTCAATTTATTTTATTTTAACTTGTCTAAGTTATAAGTATAATTCTTTTTTTATCTTTCTTTTTTTTTTGTTTCAAAATGGCTATAAAAATGGCGGCGAGAAGAAAAAATCATCGGTGAATCTTTTTCTTGTTACAGGTAAACCTTACAGTATGTATAATCTGTGAGATTGAATTTTTTATAATTTCCGATATGATAATTTTTAATTATTAATTAGAATAAATCACACGACCCGTGATCGCCAATGAGAGTAGACTAAGACTCGCTTGCAGTTTTTTATGCATGAAGAAGGCTCGTTAGTTATTTTCGCGATCATGGACTTAAAAAGCAAGCGTAAATGTCCGGCATCGTACATTATATTGCGGTTAAGTTGAGTTTATTTTGGTATTTTTAATTTTTTGTCTCGTAAAAATGGCGGCGAGAAGTAGAAACGGAAAATATCGGTTTAGTTTTTTTTTTTTATTTTCTGTAGATCCTACAATACGGTAAACATAATTAATAGTAGTCTGCGAGTTTATATATATATATTTATATATATATATATATATATTTTTGTACTGTGAGATATTTTAATTTTTGATGTTTTATTTTAGGTATGATTTGAATTTGGGGGTGTAAAATCCAACTCTCAACCTTCTCGCGGTCACCCCTGGGTAGAATTGCTGGTCTCGTACCATCATCTAGCTAAGAGAGAGCTCTGGTATTCTGATTTCAAAATTTTGTGATTTGCATTCCAGTGTGACTGCAGTGGTGCTCTGTGGCTTTTGTCTTTGTGTTGTTGACCAATTCTTTGATAGTGAAAATGGAGTGTATGAATGCAGTGGTTATCAATGGTCAAATGTGTTTTTCTGTGTCAGATTTACAATTGTATCAGTTTCAGTATGTCAGATTAAAGACGTGTATGGTATAAGTTGCCGCTTGCGTCTGTTAATTCACTCATTGCATTTGAGCGTTGTTCGTGTCTCTTCACTTTTTACATCTTTTTCTATTTTTCTATTTGTGTCACGTTCGCATTGTAAATGATTCTAGTATTGTGAGACTGCATTCCAATGAATGAGTGTAGTTTTTACAGATTGCGATCTCATGCACGGGTGTGAATCGAGGTGTGAAAGGAAGGGATTTGTGAGATTGTCACGATCATCAAGGATCAAGATAACATGGCCTCCCCTGGGTTCTCCTCTGTGGCACTTTGTTTTTCCGCTGCAGTGGTGCTAATGGGTCCTCTGGTTATCTATCTCCTTTTTTTGCTCCGCCTTCTCTTCTGTGGCTTTTGTCTCTGTTTTTGATCATTTTTTGATAATGTAATGCTGCATTCCTTTCTGCAATGGAATGTACGAAGGTAGTGATTATCAATGGTCAAATGTGTTTGTTTATGTCAGATTTATATTGGTCAGATTAAAAGACGTGTATGACCTCAGTCGTCGCTTGCGTCTATAAACTCAATTCTATCTATCTATCAAGATAACATATGAATTGTCGAAACCTGTACCGGTACCATAAAATGGCGGTCGCATGCAAATGATTGAATTTTAGAAGTTGTTTACAATACAAATACAATACAGCAATTTCAATCCTCTACACTATTCTAAATTCTCATTATGTGTATGACACAATATTCTCGTGCAAGAAAATAGATTCAATTATTTTTAACAATTGAAATTATCAGTACTGTTTCCAAATAGTCAGTCTGCCAGATTCTCTTAAAAGCCTCTGAAATTCACAGGATGGTGAACTGATTTAAGGCGAAGAAATTCGGCATAAATTTCTTTACCCTATAAACGAAACGAAAAACATTTTAAAAAAACTGTTTGTGAACTTAATTTGGTTAGCAATGAATGTTATGTTAGTGGCGTCTACAATCCATGGTACATCAATTAATTGAAGTCCTTCCATTGTTCCGCGGAGAGAAAACTTCTAAGCCCAGTTTCCCCTGGTTACTCCACTGCAGCACTTTGTGTTTCCGCTGCAGTGGGGGGGAGAAAAACTCCAAGCCTAGCCTCCTTGTGGCCTCCCTTGGGTACTCCATTGCAGCACTTTGTTTTTCCGCTGCAGTAGTGCTAATGGGTCTTCTGGTTATCTATCAATCTCTTTTTTTGCTCTTCTGTGACTTAAATCTTGTGTTTTTGATCAATTCTTTGATAATGTAAGACTGCATTCCATTCTGCAATATAATGTAAGAATGTAGTGTTTATCAATGGTCAAATGTGTTTGTCTGTGTCAGAGTTATATATTAGTCAGATTTAGTATGTCAGTTTAAATATGTCAGATTAAAAGACGTGTATGGCCTAAGTCGCTGCTTATTGCGTCTATAAACTCAATTCTATCTATCTATTCAATGGTCAAATGTGTTTGTTTATGTCAGATTTATCACGGGTCAGAATCAGTATATATCAAATTTAAAACGTGTATGGCTTAAGTCGCTGCTTGCGTCTATAAACTCAATTCTATCTATCTATCCCTTCTGTGGCTTTTGTCTTTGTCAAAAACATAGTCGAAATTAAATACATCGGCTTCGTTTACAATAATCTGTAAATAGAGTTTTATCATTTAATGAGGGGGAGAAAACTCCCAAGCCCTGCCTCCTCGTGACCTCCCCTGGGCACTCCACTGTGTCACTTTGTTTTTCCGCTGCAGTGGTGCTATTGGGTCCTCTGGTTATCTATCTTTCCTTCTTCCTTCTTCTCTTTATTGCTCCTCTTTCTCTTTTGTCTTTTGTTATTAATAGCTATCAGTTGTGTGGACAGTTTTGGTTGGTAGAGTACGCCTGGATCGGTACGCCCGAATTAGTAAGCCTGGATTAGTATGCCCGGATTAGTATGCCCGGCTGGCCGGTGACACTAGGCCCGGTACGGCGGGGTTGAAACGACGGGGTTAGTACACTGGGGTTGAAACCAAGGGGTTGGTACGCTGGGATGGGTATGCTGGGATAAGTCAGTTGTCAGAAGTCAGCAGTAAGAAGTTGGTAGTGGGAAGTTGTTAGTGGTAGGAAGTTGGTAGTCGTAGGAAATCGGTAGTCGTAGGAAATCGGTAGTAGGAAGTAGGTAGTGGTAGGAAGTCAGTTATATGGACAGATTTGGTCGGTAGTTCGCCCGGATCAGTACGCCGGATTAGTGTGCCCTGGATTACTATGCCCGGGTTAGTATGCCTGGATCAGTACGCCTGGCCAGCCGAATTAGCCGAGCCGGCTGGATACACCAGGGTCAGTACGCCAGGGTTAGAACGCTGGGGTTGAAACGACGGGGTTGGTAGCCGGGGTACGCTGGGTTTTTTCGTCTGAAGGAGTCAGTTTCATGCCAGTGTCGGTATGTCAGTTTCAGTTTGTATAAACTTTTCTTATTTTGTCTTGATTTAATATATTGGTTTCATTTTGTCAGTCAGTATGTCTGTGTCATTATGTCAGTTTGGTTATGTCAGTTTTAATTTGTCAGTTTTCTTTTGTCAGTCATTATGTAAGTTTGGATATGTCAGTTTCGTTTTGTCAAGTTTTGGTGTGTCAGTTTTCTTTTGTCAGATGTAGCCAATTGGTTTTGTTTTGTTGGATTTAGTATGTCAAGTTTCATATTTACAGTTTAATGTCAGATTCTCTTTTGTCAGATTTTAGACGTGTATGGCCTGAGTCGCCGCTTGCGTCTATAAACCTAATTCTCTCTCTCTCTCTGCTGCAGCACTTTGTTTTTCCGCTGCAGTGGTGCTAATGGGTCCTCTGGTTATCTATATCTCCTTTTTTTTGCTCCGCTTTCTCTTCTGTGGCTTTTGTCTCTGTTTTTGACCATTTTTTTGATAATGTAATGCTGCATTCCATTCTGCAATGGGATGTATGAATGTAGTGTTTATCAATGGTCAAATGTGTTTATTTGTCAGATTTATATTAGTCAGATTAAAAGACGTGTATGACCCCAGTCGTCGCTTGCGTCTATAAACTCAATTCTATATATCTATCTATAATTACTACATTTAGTGAAACTAATGCCAACACAATGGCGAACGATTGCGCCAATTATAGGACGGACTGCAACACAATGCTTGGAACACTACCAATTCTTATTGGATCAATCACAGACGAACGGCGATAATCCGAGGAAACAGAAACCGGGAGAAATCGATCCTAATAATCTGGAAACAAAACCTGCACGCCCCGATTCAATACATATGGATGAAGATGAATTGGAAATGTTATCTGAAGCTCGTGCGCGTTTAGCCAACACACAAGGCAAAAAAGCAAAACGTAATCTCGTGAGAAACAACTCAAAGAAGCGAGACGTTTAGCCGCATTGCAAAAACGTCGAGAATTGCGTTTAGCAGGGATGACGTTGCATCCCAGAAGGAAACGAAAGCGTGGTGTAGATTACAATGATGAGGTCTCTTTTCAAAAGAAAGATTCTTTGGCTGAAATTTACGAGCCTTTATTATTGGGACCCGAATTCCGAATTTTGAAGCAGCAAGATTTAGAGGGTCGGGCTAATCGTCAGGCGTTTGCGTCAGGCGTCAGGTTTAGGTTAGGTTAGGTTAGGTTAGTTTAGGTTAGGTTAGGTTAGGTTAGGTTAGGTTAGGTTAGTTTAGGTTAGGTTAGGTTAGGTTAACCTAACCTAATGCCTAACCACGACGACTAACCCCTCCTGGACGCCTGATGCCTGACGCCTGACGCAAACGCCTGACGATTAGTCCGACCCGATTTAGATCGAGAACTGCTTGGTGAACGTGAGGAACAGGAGCGGAAAAAAGACAAACGGAAGATGAAGAAAAGGAGAGAAAACGACATTCCTATTCAAGGAAACGTTGAACCGGTTTGAAAGAGGAGTGAATTGGTTCTACCAGTTTCGCAGATATCTGATCTAGTGTTGGAGCGATAAGTAGAGTGAGATAACCATCTCACTCTACTAGTCATGTTGTTAAACAAGGTTTTGGGTTTGATGAGGATTATCGGGGAAAGGAGAGAATTATCGTTATTGCCACAACCCGTAAAACGATTACGAGATTGTGATGCCAGAAGATGATCAATGGATGGAAGAAGAATTTGCGGAAGATGCTGCGAAGTTGGAAAGAGAAATTAAATTGCCATCTCAATCAGTCCTAAGAATTTTACCGCGATATCTGGATGTCAATTATTCGAATGTTTTGTGTCCAATTAATGTCGATTCATCACTCACTGATTTGCAGAAGGCTGAAGAATTAATTAAAGCGGAAATGTTAATCATGTTGAACAATAACAGTTCATGTCAACGATTTAGGTACTGAATCGGAATTGGAAGTCGCGAAAGATATTCTGAAAAGCGAAATGGACGTCGTGAAACAAGAAACGGGGCACGGAGATTTGTCATACTCCCAAGTGTGGCAGGAAAGTTTGTCTCGGTGAAACTAGCGAATTTTACAACTTTCCTGATTCATCATTACATTAATTACATACTGGTAACTTACAATTTTTTTATTTTGTAATTTTTTTTTTTTTTTTTTTTTTAAATTTTTTTGTACTGCATTTTTGTACTCTTAAAGGGTTTACAACATCACATTTTTTTTATTGATCCATTGGATCAAGTATCATCTGCTCGTTTTCACAACTTCAGCATTGGGTTTTTAAACCCTTTAATAATATTTTTCAAAAGAATATCTGAAAAACTATTTAAACGTTTTAAATTATGCTTGATTCAATGAACTAATAAAAACATTAGACCAATTACAATTTTTTTAAAATTAATTTTCGACATCTGGCGTACTCAATTTATTTTTCGAGCTATAATTGCCCAAACTCATTAGTCATTACGCGCATTGTTTCTCCTTAACAGAACACACCTTAAATCTATTCTGATGCTGGATTTTCATTTTCCTAAAAGTCTGCACATATTCTACTTTATCAAACACATCACCAAACTTCAACATCAAATGAACACGCAGCGATTTTATATCTTTAACCTGAATAAACTCAAACATTTCGATAATTACCGAATCCACCAAATTATACCGACCATTATTCCGTTGAAATGCATCGACAACAGGATCAAATAAATCACCGCACATTATATATCGATAATAATAATCATCCCGAACTCCAATTATTCTTCGCATCAACTTGAGCGCTTCTAAAACAAGAAATTTATGTTTCGATTTCAACAGAACTAAAACAGAGCGCAAAACGTCCTCTTTGACGATGAATTCTTTAATACGGAAATTATGACTCACGACGCAAAAATCCAACACTTTCAACACGAAACTCAGCAACTCGGCTATTTCATAGCAACAATCGTCAATCGTGTAAGCTAATAACGGAGCAACGAGAACACGCATGCTGTTCTTGTAGAAAAAATTTAAAAACCGATCATTTCTCCGGGAATCATGTTCTTGGGTTCGATTAAAAATTTTAAAATTTGCACAGCGCCATCCATATCCAAGTGTTGAATCACAGTATTAATTAACACTTGATTATTTTGTTCGAGAATGAATTTTCGCGCAAACACCGGATTGTATTCAACAAATTGTGAAAGAATATCGAAACAAGCTGATTTGATCGTATAATCGTCCATATCCAATCCCAATGTAATTTCCAAAGCTGTTAAAATCCCATGATCCACCAATAAAACCGTAAAAAAATCGTTTCTAGCCGGGGGATTTAAAACATACGAAAAAATGCACAATTCCTTCAAAAAAAGAATCAAATCGCGTCTTTTGTTAACATCGGTTAATTTATCGTTCAATTGGACGAAAAGTGGACTCAAAAATTCCTTTTTTTTAACCATATTGACCACTTCGACCTTGTTGAAGAAAATGAACGCACTCATTGCACATTTCTTATTCCTCTTATTCATCGAGAGAATCGGCAAAATGACATCAAGAATGTATTGTACTCGGTACGTTTGGTGAATTTTACTTATCAAATCGGGATTTGAAATGGGAATGACTTTCCTAAAATTAGACACTTTTCTCAAGTACTCACGATGATGATTTTTCGACCCAATAACCGAATAACACGTGTCGTACTCCAAACATCCGACAACGTCCATAATTGACTGATCGGAAAACATCGCACGAAGCAGCGAGAGATCATTCAATGCGATTATGTTTTTAATTATGCGATAAAACTTATTGAGTACGTCAGAATTCTCTAAATGTTCGTTGATGCAGAAAAGATTGACTAGTTTTTCTATGTAGTTTCCGTGTTCAATAGCCGCAGTTACTCTTTCTTTCAAGATTAGGAATGATAAAGAGTTTTTTATGACGTAATTAATTTCATCCAAGTTGCTCAACTCGCATGGTGGCAGATGACATCCTGACTTGATCTTCGAAATCCGCTCCCAAATATCATCGCAACCAGTTTTATACAGAAAACTCAATGAAAATTCGACATTTGTTTTATCTGACCACGTAATTAAAGTTCCACGTTTACGGTAAGTGATATCTCGTTGTATTTTAGACACCAGGAACAAAGAATCGTCAGATTCATTTCGAATTAGCAACGACATACCATCTAACCGCTCGACGTAAGAACAAGATATGTGTCCAGTGCCCAGTTCATTCACATGTTTTGTGGCATTTAAACTGTATAATTTGACACGTGTTTGGCTATCTTCCATTGTTTTTTTTTTTTTTTAATGGTTTTCAGACCGTCTGATAATCGTCCAATAACGTGTATTAAATAATTCATGTTGTGTTCATGTTGTGTTTATATACCAACAAATAACAACTAAACACGTTTAAACAACGTTTCAAATCCCTGTTTTCACGGAAAAGATATATCTAACCCGCGACCCCTGTCGTGTCTAGTACCCATTACGAATTTACGATGTACGTACGTTACGTTTCTGCGATCTTGTTTGTTCTGTATATATTTCGTGTACCTTAGTAATAAATAAAGTCTGTTATACTTTGACCACTCTAAACTCCAATATTCCTGCATTCATTTCACCTTCACAACAAATATTAGTCATGGCTTTTACAAGCGAAAATCCCAAGAAAATCCCAAAAGTCGAAAATAAAACTTTGGCAGAAATGCGTGAAGCGACCGAAAGAGATCTTAAAATTTTACCGGAACAAAAAATCTATGGTTGCGAAAAATTATCTGATTATCAATTAAGGGAACGACGAAACATTTTTGAAAACAACATACAAAAAAATACAACGGATACAAGAAATTGGATAAAATATGCAGAATGGGAAGAGAATCAGAAACAAATTCAAATAGCTAGATTGGTATACGAACGTGCATTGGATGTTAATCCTAGAAGTATTTCATTATGGCTCGAATATGGCGAAATTGAAATGCGAAATCGACACGTTAAACATGCTAGAAACATTTGGGATCGCGCCATTACTATTTTGCCTAGAACGAATCAATTTTGGTACAAATATACACATATGGAAGAAAATTTCGGGAGTAATACCCGTGCCAGACAAGTTTTCGAAAGGTGGTTGCAATGGAAACCGAATGAAGAAGCGTGGTTCACGAATATTAATTTCGAGTTGCGATACAACGAAATCGATAGAGCGAGAAAAATTCACCAAAGATTTGTGTTGATTTATCCCGACGTGAAAAACTGGATAAAATATGCTAAATTCGAAGAACAGCATGGTTACATAACGAACGGTAGATTTGTTTTTGAAGGAGCCGTCGAGTTCTTCGGTGAAGAACATATGGATGAAGAATTGTTCGTGGCATTCGCGAAATTTGAAGAACGTCAAAAAGAACACGACAGGGTTCGCAATATATTTAAATACGCATTGAAGCATATACCCAAAGAAAAGTCTCGAGAATTGTTCAAGAATTACATGATTCACGAGAAGAAATATGGTGTCGGAATTGAGGATTCAATCATCAGTCAAAAGAAATTCCAATATGAAGAAAAAATTAAAGCGAATCCATCGAATTACGACGTTTGGTTGGATTATTTGAGGCTTATTGAAAGTGTAGGAAACATTGCAGCTATCCGTGAGGTGTATGAAAGAGCGGTTGCTAATGTGCCACCGATGAAGGAAAAACGGTACTGGAGACGATATATTTATTTGTGGATTAATTACGCATTGTTTGAAGAGCGAATAGCTGAAGATGAGGAAAGAACCTACAAAGTTTACAACGCGTGTTTTGATCTTATCCCATATACGAAGTTCACGGAGAGAGAAGATCGATTGATGTTATTGGAAGCGTGGCAGTCATTTGAAATTGCGCATGATGACTATGAAAGTCAAGTTGAAGACGAGGCCGCTCAACCAAATTCTTATCCAAATTCGCAACTTCTCGCCACGGCAAAGAAATAAAGAAATGGAAAGAAGACCGTCGAGTTCCCTCTGCTGCTTCTGAAAAGCCACCAATGGAGTAAACTTTGTGTTAAAAATAATTATTTTAATTAATGCGTTGTAACAATAAATAAATTAAAAAATAATTAAATACGGTTAAATTAAATTAAATTTAAATAGATTTTTGTTTTTTAAATTCTTATAATATACAGGGTATAGCGAAAAACAAGATGAATTAAACAAGTTATTATTATTATAAAAATATAAAAATTATTATAAATTATCACAAATTATTATAAAGATAAATTCTATTTATTACTTAATATTTATTAACACACTAATTAGCACATTAACATTTAAACGCCACATGGAATAATTCCAAGGGATCCTTTTGGGCCACCACATATTCCGATATATTGCCACAAGAGAATTAGAAAAATTTAAAAATTTACAACACTGTGGTACAGAAAATCTTCTAAAAAATATTGGCCTTTTTTCCAGACATGTTTAGAAGACTGGTCATGGATACCCTCTGGAGTCTGGACTACATAGTTTTTGGTCATCTCAATGCTGTCCAGCCTTCCATGGAACAATAAATTTCTAGATTTCCACTTTTTACTGCATGCTCTCGATTTTCTATTTTTAGATTTCATTGTTTTGGTCGTCGTTCTCTTTTATCTCTCGATGTTCTTGATGATTGTCATAGTGTTTCTTCCTTTATTCGTTTTATTAAAAGCTCTGTAGAATATATAATTTGGTTTGATTTAATGTGTGTTTAACTTAACATGTGTTTATCTAGTTTTATTAGTTTTGGTGTCTGTCTTTGTATGTCAATGTTAATTAGTCAGTTTTAATGTGAGTCTTTTTCCTTTTGTCAGTTAATGGCGTGTATGTCCATAGTATCCGCTTACGCTTGTAAACCCTATTCTCTCTCTCTCTCTCTCTCTAGATTTCCACAAAAAAATTTTGAACTAAATACCATGGCGAAATTGCGATGCGGTAAAGCCACTGAAATTGAAGCTTTGTTATTTTACAAAGAAAACAGAAAAATCAATGGTCGTAATGGTCATCTTCTGGAATTACAATCTCGTAATCGGATTGGGGCAATAACGATAACTCTCTCTTTAATGATTCCTTCAGAAATAATAATTTTAAAATATGTTGTTTTTTTAAAATTTATATTATTTATTAATTAAATTCATTACTCCAATTCTTTAATCTATAAAAGTTTTATAGATTTAAAAACTAAACTATATAAAAACTAAATTTATTCTTTTCCGCGTTGCGCCGCCCTAATCGCGCCGATATTTTCTGATGTCATTTCACTCAACCACTCCCAGTCCCAACAACAAATCCTAGGCAGCCATTACTATGCCGCTCGCAATGAGAACCAAGGAAACTAGATTCAAAAAATCCATTCAACAACCGATTCGTTACTAGGACAACCGCCCCAACCACTTAGGTGAGTCCTCATATCCCAATACGAAACAAAAAATTAATTTCCTGACATTTGAACAGAACGATGGATTTCGACGGCAGAAATCGATACGATGACGCACCGCCTAACAATCACTCCGGACTGGTCACCTGCCCCCACTGCCGCGGAATGGGAATCATACAAAAAACAAAACTCTCATCTGGACAAATTCGAAAAATCGAAGCTGATGAAACCGGCGAAACCCCAAAACGCCCTCCTCTCCTCGACCTGCCCCCTTCTGCCCCCCTAGCCAAGCCCGCATCAGTCAGCAAAGAAATCCTTTTGTATCAAAAAACCGATACACTCTCCGACCCAGGCCGGAAACAACCATTCGATCCCCGAAGAAACTCGCAACACTTCGAACGGGGCCCTGGCGGCCCCGCCAACATGCCCGACTACGACGATTACTTGAGAAACGACCCAGGGCCCTCGCGAAGCAAAGTTGATTTTTTCCGTAGATCAGATTATGCCGATTGGCACGATAACTACGATGACATTGACGACGATTGGGCCGGGAATGGTGACCATTGGCGAAGCGGCGGCGGCGGCCAGACTTGGCGGGACCACGGCGATAAATACGATGATTTCCCGGGCTTGGATGATGAGTTCGGGAAGAAAAAGAAGCGCAAGAAGCAGCGAGCTAACCGGATGAAGAACTTTGGCAACGACGAATTTAATGTCGGGCTGGGTCCCGGTCCGGCTAGGGGTTCGGGCCCCGGTCTGAGCAATGATTACCCGCCGTTCGATCGGCAGCCCAGATCACTTATGAGTGATCGGGTGATTCCGCCGATGCCGGGCCCATCGGCGGCGGGGTATATGCATCAGGGGTCGCGTAAGCGACCGTGGGGTTCGAATTCTTCTAATATGCCGGGGAGAGATGATGGAGAGGAGTTATCCAATGTTGATATCTTTTCTCTCGGTGTTCTCTATGGCAATTACATGAAGTAATAATTTTATTTTTGATTTTTTTAAAATATTTTTTACATTTTTTTTATATTTTGATTTTTGGTCCATCGAATTATGATGGTCCAATGGATATAATAATCATGTAATCATGCTTGGTAACATTTTTATTATAATTTTTATAATAATAATAATAATAATAATGTCTTCTCTGCTAATAAAAATGAGTTAATGGGAAGCCGATTGTTTTTATTGCGGACTGGCGATTTTTTAGGGGAACTGAAACCAAATATTTGTTGAAACTTGAAAGTTTAATAGTGAAATGAGATTTGGTTGGATTTGTGATTTGGTTTCACTGAAACCAACACAATTCTGGAGCCTTATCCGAGTTGAATGGACTTTGAGAGTATTTTGCTACCGATTTCAGAATAATTTTAGATCTGAATTTTGCCTGAGTCAAAGACGAGTTACAATCTAAGTGTTAAAGCTGAAAAGAGAGCAACAAGAGCATTCAAACTTTGTTACGGTATGGCGTTAAATATCGTTTTTTTTTGTAACTGAAAATGACTGATGTCATAAATTGATAACTGATTCTGCAGAACGCCAAAACACTCTTTGAATGAAAATTTCATAGATCCACGATAAGTTATTATGTGCTGTAATTAACAATGCAAGTTTTGATTTAAGCCCTGAAATGAATCTTTATTTTGATTTGACATGACACGAAATTGTTCCTGGAACGAGATTCAGTCAATTTTTTAAAATCTAACTCTGTTGTTTTTTTTATTACAAAATGTCATGATCTTGGGAAATTAATTGATCTGAATAAATAAATGATTACTTTACACATTTAAAACTAATCATGAATTATTCATTTCAAACTGCTGAAATTTACATCGAAAAGTGAAACTGTGGAAAAGTGGACTGTTTCTTTTAAAAATGTAGAATACCTGTCCTACACTGTTCTACATTGTTCTACACGTAGAACCAAACCGAATCATTAACGAAATTTGTTATAAAAAGACCCTGGGTCAAACTATGCAATTTATCAGAAACCAACTTCGAATTAATGAAAAATAATTTTTCTGTTGAGTATTTGGTTTTGGGTAAATATGATCTTCACGAATCATTGGCTCCTATGTGCAGTCTCGACGTAATGAGTTGCCCTTTGCCGACTTCGGATTGGCCATTGCAGATTAACACATGATTTGATGTCATGTGATCCACTTCCGATGTGTGTAGCTTATGGTGTTCAGCTCTCGGTTTATGGCCTGAGCTAAGTCGCCGCTTGCGTCTATAAACTCAATTCTATCTATCTGTTATGGCCTGAGTCGCCGCTTGCGTCTATAAACCTAATTCTCTCTCTCAGGTCTCGGTTGCACATATTTTTACTGCAAGCTCTCGTTTTTCTATTTTTAGATTTCATTGTTTTGGTCATCTTTCTCTTTTATCTCTTGATGTTCTTGATGATTGTCAGTGTTTCTTCTGTTATTCGTTTTATTAAGCTCTGTAGAATATACAATTTGATTTGATTTAATGTTGTTTGTTTAACATGTGTTTATCTCCTTTTAAATTTATCAGTTTTGGTATCTGTTCTTGAATGTCAATGTTAATTAGTCAGTTTTAATGTGAGTCAGATTCCTTTTGTCAGTTAATGGCGTGTATGGCCATAGTAGCCGCTTACGCCGGTAAACCGTATTGTCTCTCTCTCGCCTTTACATTTCAGTATGTTAGTTTCAGTAAGTCAGTTTCAGTATGTCAGTTTCAGTATGTCAGACTAAAAGACGTGTATGGCCTAAGTCGCCGCTTGCGTCTATAAACTCAATTCTATCTATCTATCTATCTCGCCTTTACAACAGTAGAAGGAAAATTGGATTTTAATTTCCTTCTTGACAATCTTTACCTTTTCTTGCTGAAATTTTCAAATTTTTTCTGCATGCGAAATATTAAAAGTATTTCTGGCACTTAAACTTACCACAAAACAAAAAAATGTCTTGTGTGATGAAGTGTCCATGTTCAAAAATTAAGAGAATGCATTTTCCTCATCTCCACTTGATGTTTGAAAACAATTTTTGAAAAAAATGGCACTTTCACTTTTTCAGAAAATTATGGTGTGAGAAAACTTCTAAGCCCAGCCTTTTCGTGGCCTCCCCTGGACACTCCTTGTAGCACGTTGTTGTTCCACTGCAGCGGTGCTAATGGGTCATCTGGTTATCTGTCACTCCTTCTTTTTTGCTCTTCTTTTTCCCTTCTGTTACTTTTATTTTGTGTTTTTGATGACCAATTCTTTGATAATGTAAGACTGCATTCCATTCTGCAATGGAATGTATGAATGTAGTGTTTATCAACGTTCAAATGTGTTTTACCTATGTAAGGTTTCGTCACAAGTATTGCAACAAACATAAGAGGGATGCAAACTTTGCCATAAAATGTTTTCCTCTTAAAACTTCTCTGCACTACGCGAGTAGCCAATAGTTGCCTCCGATTGGGACAAATCTGAAACCATATTTAGTATTGATTCATAAAAATTCATTTTTTAATATGGTGTAAATCCCGTAGCAAACTTACCAGTACCGTACACGTATGTGTACACTTGAACTAGAACTATTATGGATATACTAGAAAATTTCCAAGCCCCGCTTCCTCGTGGCCTCCCCTGGATACTTCACTATAGCACTTTGTTTTTATTTAATGGGTTCTCTGGTTATCTGTCCTTCCTTCTTCCTCTTTCTCTTTTCTGGTCCTCTCTTCCATGGCTTTTGTCCGTGTTTTTGACCAATTTTCTGATAATGTAATTGCATTCCATTCTACAATAGAATAACGAATGTAGTTTAATCAAATGGATTTTGGCCAAATGTGGTAGATTTATTATAAGTCAGATTCAGTATGTCAAATTAAACATGTATTTGGTCCAAGTTGCTGCTTGCGTCTATAAACTAAATTCTCTCTCTTGGGTATACTTTGTATTCGTATAAAAAAATGATGTTGAATCGTTTAGTTCAGCATTTAATAATGATTTATTGCAATAGTCAAGTGCAAGTAAAATATATTTTTTCACTGTACATTTTACATTTGTATTACGGTCCTGGTTATATAGGTATAACGTGGTATAGGACCGGTTCGAGCTGATGCAGCATCCCAACAGAAAATTTAGCAGCAAAAATGAACCTCTTTTAACTCAAGATGTGTTTATAATAATAAAAGATGAACTTTATTTATGTACAAGAGTCAAAAAAACTATGACAAAAAAATTCTCCAGATGTACCTAGGAATTTAAAAAAAAAATAGTAAATATATTGTTTTTATAATAAAAATGTTATAAAAACGATTTTTACAGGCAAATTTAAAAAAACTATTTAAAAAAAAAAATATAATGCTACCCTGTCCCTTATTCAGAAATTGTAAAAAAAATGATACAAAATAGACTTTTCTTGAAACCCAAAATTTGCTACTGAAATCTGTAAAAAAGAGAAGAAAACTTACGGTAAATAAAATTTATAAAATCTCTGAACTGGTTTAAAATCGCAAGTTAAAAGTATCGATCAAAGTCTATAGCATAAATCTTATATATTACAATACAATTAATCCGTGGCCACAAAACAAGAACATTTTAAATTATTTTCTCTTCTTCGGCCTTGACCGCCGTCTCTTATCAGTTTTCTTGTGTAACCGTCCAACATGGATTCCCTGCCGCCTTTTAACCAAAACATTTTGCTGAACTAAATCCGCCAATTTGCCCTGCTGTGCCAGTAAAGACAAAAATGTGCAAATAAATTCATCATAGTTATGAGTCCTCCGGTAATCATCAATCTATAAAATAAAAAAAATCATAAACATCATAAACAACAAATAAAAACAATGGAAGATTTTTATTTTACCTTATATTTCTTGCGTTTTTCAATTTCATCGCGAAGATTTGTTTCACAAGTGGCAATTTCTGTCTCGACATTTTTCAATAGTGCCAACAAATCCTTCGGAGCGAACCGGTGAGGTTCCATCAACTGAGGGTACCTGCTGTGGATGTGCTCTTTGCTTTTGACTTCGTCTTCGGTTTTCTCGGTCGAATTTGTTGATTTTTTTGCTGCTGCAACCGAAGGTTTTGGACTTGTGTCTTGGTGGTTGCCCTCTTTGCTACTTGATACTCGGACGACAACTAATTTTCGAAACTCGCGCGACGTCATTAGGTTGGGACTACTCAAAGCAGAACCCACAGCAAATGTCCGTACAGGCGAATTGAAGGCGCTCCCTACCTGAAAATTTCACAGAATTTGCAATCTCTGATTGAATATTTAATGATTTCTTTTTGTAAAATTTTCATAATTTCATCCCAAATTTTTCACATTTTTATTTTAATATGTCAGATTCAGTATGTCAGATAAAAGACGTGTACATATGGCCTAAGTCGTTGCTTGCGTCTATAAACTGAATTCTCTCTCTCTCTCTCACATTTTCATCCAAGTTTTTCCATTTTTACTCAAAATTTCCCTAATTTTCCTCAAATTTTTCTTGTTTTACTCAAAATTTCCCTAATTTTCCTCAAATTTTTCTTGTTTTACTCAAAACTCAATTGATATACCTCAGATGACGTGTCCGTACTCGAAGAGTTACTTGGGGTGGGTGAGGCTTCAAATTTTGTCTGAATGGAAAGTGGCCGCGAATAATCTTTGCTTGTGTCCACATGAACAGGTTGATTCAATGGTGCTTTCGGATGACTCTCTCCCCTTCTAGAAGTGCCTAATGATGCAGCTTTCCCATCGGCTCCACCATCTTCGTCAGTTGCATAATCTGACCCACTAAAAAATAATAATATATTTCAAAATAAAATAAAATAAAAAAATAAAAAATCCACATGGTTTTAAACAAAATTTCATAAATTTGACCAGATAAAAACTCTTATTTATCCATTTTTCGAAAGAGTATTAACCCTCAAAAAAATGCTCGTATTCACTGGACTTAATCAACGTAAAAAAACTTAAGTCGCCACTTACGTCTATAAACTTAATTCTCTATCTTTCTCTCAATGTATAATGTAATGCTGCATTTCATTCTGCAATGGAATGTCTGAATGTAGTGTTTATCAATGGTCAAATGTGTTTGTTCATGTTAGACTTGGGGGTGAAAACGTCCAAGCCCAGCCTCCTTGTGGCCTCTCCTGGGTACTCCATTGCAGCACTTTGTTTTTCCGCTCCAGTGGTGCTAATGGGTCCTCTGGTTATGTATCTCTTTTTTTGTCTCCGCTTTCTCTTCTGTAGATCTTGTCTCTGTTTTTTGACAATTTTTTTGATAATGTAATACTGCATTCCATTCTGCAATGGAATGTATGAAGGTAGTGATTTTCAATGGTCAAATGTGTTTGTTTATGTCAGAATTACATTGGTCAGATTTAGAATGTCAGATTAAAAGACGTGTATGGCTTAAGTCGCTGCCGACGTGTATGGCCTAAGTCGCCGCTGACGTGTATGGTCTACGTCGCCGCTGACGTGTATGGCCTAAGTCGCCGCTTGCATCTATAAACTCAATTCTATCTATCTATCTATCTATCATGTTAGACTTATTATAGGTCAGATTCAATATGACAGTTTCAGTTTTGTCAGATTAAAAACGTGTATGACTTAAGTTGCTACTTGTGTCTATAAACTCAATTCATTCGATCTATCTCTCTCTCAACGTAATAAAACAACTTATTTCATGTATTTTATGTCTAAAATAGTCTATTTGTGCTGAAAACAATGTTTTTAGCTCATAGCCAATAAATTTTCTTAAGGACTTTAACTTTACAATTCAATTTCAACACGTACTCATCGCCACTGACAAAGTTATACCTCACTTCCTCATACCGAGGCCTGCTGTTAGCAGTATCTTTATCACATTCCATATGAGGATTTTTTGCATAATTATGGCCTTCCAATGCTGGATGTCCAGAGGCTGAAGGTGCTGCTTTCGATGGAGACGCGCTTGCAGCAGCTTGATCGGCATTTGCTTTGTTTTTGTTGCGTATAACTGCAGCCATGTACTCCGCTTGGTCGTCCGAAGTCAATTCAGGGTGAGTCATTTTAACCAACTGCAAATAAATTGAAAATAATGTCACTTACGAGCGGAAATTCAGTATTACAGTATTTCAAATTCACTCATAAGAGCTGATATTGTACCTCTATACCCAAGCAAGACAGCAATATCTAACACTGTCTTAACCCATAATAGAGAAATCAAAATTCACATTTATTTATTTTTTCTATTTCTACTTGAGGCGAGACAAGGGTTTTCAGCAACTAAGCAACAAGAAATGCATCTTTAATGCAAGAAAGAACTTTTAAGTTTTAAGTCTAAAAAGTTAGTAGGCACATTCCAAAAGTCTCGTGTCAGCTAACGCGACCGTGTCGTGTTGTAAAATGTCACGTGAGTTACACGCAGAACCAATCGCGTGTTCGTTTTAGCCCGTGTTAGTAGCACGACACGGTCGCGTTATTGACACGAGACTTTTGGAATGTACCTAGTGACTTTTTGGATACAAAAATACAGTTTTAGTTGCATAAATACAATTTTTAACAGCAAAAATTTAGTTTTAGCTGTATAAATACAATTTTTAATAGCAAAAATTTATTAGTTTTAGCTGCATAAATTATTGGTCAGATTTAGTATGTCAGTTTGAGTATGTCAGATTAAAAGACGTGTATGGCCTGAGTCGCCGCTTGCGTCTATAAACTCAATTCTATCTATCTATCTAGCTGCATAAATAAGGTGCCTAATTTCAGTTCTAGGTGTAAAAGTGCAGTTTTAAGTGCAAAAATGCAGTTTCAGGTGAAAAAATGCAGTTTTAAGTCCAAAAATGCAGTTTTAGAGGCAAGAATGCAGTTTTAGGTGCAAAAATGCAGTTTTAGGTGCAAAAATGCAGTTTTAGGTGCAAAAATGCAGTTTAATGCTTAGTTCCCACTTGGCAGAAATTCGGACAGAAAATTTTCTGCTGCAGAAAATTTTGAGTGTAGAAAGCAGCAGTGTTTACAAATTGCCTTCCTTAGCTGGAATCCAGGGGGAGAAAACTTCCAAGCCCAGCCTCCTCATGGCCTCCCCTGGGCACTCCACTGTGTCACTTTGTTTTTCCGCTGCAGTGGTGCTACTGGGTCCTCTGGTTATCTATCTTTCCTTCTTCTTTCTTCTCTTTATTGCTCCTCCCGCTTGCGTCTATAAACTTAATTCTATCTATCTATCTATTATTGCTCCTCTTTCTCTTCTGTCTTTTGTTATTAATAGCTATCAGTTGTGTGGACAGTAGTTTTGGTTGGTAGAGTACGCCTGGATCGGTACGCCCGAATTAGTAAGCCTGGATTAGTACGCCCGGATTAGTATGTCCGGCCGGCCGGAAACACAGGCCCGGTACGGCGGGGTTGAAACGATTGGGTTAGTACGCTGGGGTTGAAACCACGGGGTTGGTATGCCGGGATTGGTATGCTGGGATAAGTCAGTTGTCAGAAGTCAGCTGTAAGAAGTTGGTAGTGGGAAGTCGGTGGTAGGAAGTTGGTAGTCGTAGGAAATCGATAGTAGTAGGAAGTCGGTAGTAGGAGGAAGTCGATAGTAGTAGGAAGTCGGCAGTAGTAGGAAGTCAGTTATTTGGACAGATTTGGTCGGTAGTATGCCCGGATCGGTACGCCCGGATTAGTACACCCTGGATTAGTATGCCCGGGTTAGTATGCCTGGATCAGTACGCCTGGCCAGCCGAATTAGCCGAGCCGGCTGGATACACCAGGATCAGAACGCCGGGGTTAGAACGCTGGGGTTGAAACGACGGGATTGGTACGCCGGGGTTGGTACGCTGGGATACGCTGGGATTTGTCGTGCGAAGGAGTCAGTTTTATGCCAGTGTCGGTATGTCAGTTTCAGTTTGTATGAACTTTTTTCTAATTTTGTCTTGATTTAATATATTGGTTTCATTTTGTCAGAGTCAGTATGTTTGTGTCATTATGTCAGTTTCAATTTGTCAGTTTTCTTTTGTCAGTCATTATGTCAGTTTGGATATGTCAGTTTTGGTGAGTCAGTTTTCTTTTGTCAGATATAGCGTGTTGGTTTTGTTTTGTTGGATTTAGTATGTCAAGTTTCATATTGTCAGTTTTCATGTCAGATTCTCTTTTGTCAGATTTTAGACGTGTATGGCCCGAGTCGCCGCTTACGTCTATAAACCTAATTCTCTCTCTCTCTTAGCTGGAATCCATTTTTAAATTCTACTTTTCTGCACTTTTTTGCTCACTTTTCAGTCGACAGGTGGGAACTAACGACAGAAAAACATACTTTTCTGCACAGCAGAAAATTTTCTGTCAGTATTTCTGCCAAGTGAGAACTAAGCATTAGGTGCAAAAATAGTTTTATGCCTACGACTAAAAATACAAGTCAAACTGAAATGAAAATTTTCAGCAGCTAATAACAGAACAGCTCATCTAAAAAGCCTATTTCCCATTCAACTGTTTTTAGATGCTTAAAATGCTTGTGGTGGAAAATAACTAAACCTAAAATAAAATTTTCAGTTTAGCAGTAAACTTTTTCAGTTTTCATGCTTGTGATTCCCACTTGGTAGAAATTCCGACAGAAAATTTTCTGCTGCAGAAAATTTTGAGTGTAGAAAGCAGCAGTGTTTACAAATTGCCTTCCTTAGCTGGCATCCATTTTTAAATTCTACTTTTCCGCACTTTTTTGCCCACTTTTCCGCACTTTTTTGCCCACTTTTCCGCACTTTTTTGCCCACTTTTCAGTCCACAGGTGGGAACAAACGACAGAAAAACATACTTTTCTGCACAGCAGAAAATTTTCTGTCTGAGTTTCTGCCAAGTGGGAACCTAGCATTAGTTTGAGTCACATTTTCAGTCGTGGTAAAAACTAATAAGTAAGCATAAGGTTGTAAAAATAGTTACAAGTGCAAAAACTAAATTTAATGCTCTGTAGATGTAGTTTTAGCAGAAAAAAATCAGTTTTAGCAACAAAAAAAAAAAAAAAAAAAAAAAAAATCAGTTTTAGCCACAAAAAAAAAAATACAGTAAAAAAAATAAAGTTATAGAAAAAAAAATCAGTTTTGTGCGTAAAATTGCGGTTTTAGATGCATAAATTAGTTCATAATATTTTTTCATATTTCGTTTCCTTCCTTTAAATCCTCAATTGCCTCACCCTTGTCATGCAAACTCATTCCAATTACCAACCTGTTGCAAAGCTTCAAGGACAATTTGTCTGTTGGTCTTGAGCGTGCGCAACTTGTGCTCATAGGCAATCCGCCTATCGGGTACAACGGCCATCAAATTAAACCGAATGTCATGCATCGGTTCATCTCCAGTCGCCATTCCCAACCGTTCGATAATAGCACGACGAAATTTCTCAGTCCAGTCCTCATTTTCGCCCCAAGGTCCATGATTAATTGGATGAGGCTTTAAGCCGTCCAACTCAAATAGCTGACCATTGATTGGAACATAACTAACAAAATGGAAGGCTTCGATGGTCCGGCTGGCGGGAATGCCATGCGATTTCTCGTGTAACCTTCTGGGCTCAGGTCTGAAATAAATTGAATTGAATTAAATTAAATTTAGTCGTCGATCATCCATAAATGAAGTCACATCGAAAGGGAAGGAAGTGTTAATAAAATTAGACAAGTTGTGAGCTGTGTCCATCCGTCTGTAATGGTACATTATATACTGTACATATGCACTAAATTTCGATTTTTAGGAAATTAATTTAAAATTTGGCAGAAATAAAAACATTTGGTCACAAATTAGGCAAAATTTGACACAAATTAGGCAAAATTTGACACAAATTAGGCAAAATTTGACACAAATTAGGCAAAATTTGACACAAATTAGGCAAAATTTGACACAAATTAGGCAAAATTTGACACAAATTAGGCAAAATTTGACACAAATTAGGCAAAATTTGACACAAATTAGGCAAAATTTGACACAAATTAGGCAAAATTTGACACAAATTAGGCAAAATTTGACACAAATTAGGCAAAATTTGACACAAATAGGCAAAATTTGACACAAATTAGGCAAAATTAGGCAAAATTTGGCAAAATTTGACCCAAATTAGGCAAAATTTGACCCAAATTAGGCAAAATTTGACCCAAATTAGGCAAGATTTGACCCAAATTGATTAAAATTTGATAAAAACATTTGGCCAAAAATATTGACAATATCTGTCAAAAATTAATCTACCATATGTAAGTTCCAAAATTTTGATGAAATGAAAAAATGAAAATTTTGGACGGAATGTTCGTTCATTAAATGGACGAAGATTTCGTCAAATTGATGAAAATTGATCAAAATTTGACAAAAATTGGCCAAAAACAGGCAATATTTGTCAAAACGTATTTTAATTCGTTAAAACGAGTAAATATTTGAAATACACGCAAAAATTAGACAAAAACAGACCAAACTCTATTATCAACAGATTGCAAGAAATTCCTATTGGCTAGAACCTGTTTGCTTGCACATTAATAGAAAAACTACCATATATGGTTGTTTTTATGGTCGTTTAGGGTTGTTTATGTTCGTTTATTGTCTTTTATGGTCATTTTTCAAATTATTTTATGAGTTGGAAATAGAGTTTATATACATCCAAAATTTGACAAAAAATAGTCAAACATTAGTCAAAAATTAATAGAAACAAGTTAAATATTCGTCGATATGTAGATATGAGGGAAAACTAAAAAAAATTGTGATGTCACATGAGGGTAAAAACAGTTCTTAATATAAAAGAAATAAAATTCAGGAAACAAAGTAGGTGCGTGCATTCAATTTTAACTGTTTATACAGTTTCTCTTGTTTTTTCTTATTTATGAGATGGCCAAAAATCCTTGCTATAAACAAAAAAAAAAAACCTTTTGTCTTTGTTTATGATTATTTTGATTCTCTGTATACAGTTTATGAGAATATGACGTTAAAAACGTTATTCACGCAATCTCGTAAACAAGAAAAACGACACAAACAAGAGAAACTGTATAAACCGTCGAAATTGAATGCACCTATAGTGACATCGTTTATGGATAATCCTTTGCAATTAATTATAATAATACTTCGCATGACTGTTATGAGCTTTCGCTAGTTCCGGTGTGTTTCCAATCGCGTATCCCTTGTTCTATTGCAATAAAATTTACATTTATTCAATTTTTTAGAGTCAAAAATTAGTTTTTAAAAAAAAAAATCACCTCGGGACTCATATTTTTTGTGTATTCTTTTAACCGGGTTAATGTTTCGCCTAAATGGATTTTGTAGCAATTCAAAAGAACACTAAGAAGCGCGTGCGTTGCGCATGAATTCGGGACGACTTGATGCGCGAAAAAAATCGAATTTACAACCGATTCATCTTGGACAAAACATTCTTCTGGCACGATCATTTTTCTACGAGATCTTCGCTCTTCTATCCAACGAAAGAGAAATATGAAGCCATAAACGGGTCTAAAAATATATATAAAATAGACAAATTAACAACAAATACTTAAATTTATCGATACCTCTGAAAAAGTATTCAGACGAAATACCGAATGCCAAAATATCGAATGCCAAATAATGAAAATTCTGTCTGGTTTTGACAAAATTTCTTCAATTTCTTGCAGATTTTGTCAAGAAATTTAAAAATCTCACATATTCCATAATTCATGTTTTGTGTAAATTTATTTAATTCATTGCAATTTCTGATAAATTTCTCAAATAAATTATCAAACATTTCTCAACATTTTCTAAAATAAATTATTAAAGTTTAAGTTTAAATAACATTTTTCAAAAATTCTTAAAATTCATCTTTTTTTTTTAAACAAATGTAAAGATGCCTCTTGCCAAAAAAAATAAATAATAATAATAATAATAATAATAATCAGCAAAATCAAGAAAATCAAATTTCACCCTTCGATAGACTTCTGCAGATCATAAATTTCTTCCACTTGTACACCACGAACTCCGAAATCCTCCAATAACAACGTAAACAAGCCTGAAAACGAATAGAACAAATCAGAGAAATGAAATCGTTTCCTGTTTATCCTAACCTGGATCGCTCTCCAACTCAAGCCAACCATCAGTCAAACGATTTAAATCCACAGGCATCGCTTATTTGTCGCATTAAATTAAAATAAACATTAAAAACCAAGAAAATCACAACCCAAATCGTAACAAACTGCCATCACATCATAACAGCCACCTATACAGAACAAGGCCGACTTAACACCTGGAAATCTAAAGGATTTGCCACTAGGTGGTAGCACTCAAATCACAGAAAAACATTAAAAATGAATGTAAATTATTTTTATTTCTTTAATATAATTCAATTTTCTATTGAGTTTGAAAAAGTTTTATGATGTATAGTTAATTTCTTGGCCGAATTTATAATTTAACTTTTATAACCCAATCAAACAGCAGCATTTCATTGTTAATCACGTGATTTCCTTATTTGAATTTTGCTGCAGTTGCGGGCCGGCTCGGGCACAGCCGGGGTGACTCGAAAAATGGTGGTTTGAATTTGATTTTTGTCTGTCAATTATCTCGTCAACAACATTAACTGATCGTTTACTTTTATTCTTTCATTCAGCAGTATAATTTCGTGATGTTTTTTTTGTTATTTCTCTAATCAAATCTGCTGTTCGAAAATGGTGGAGAATAGAATGCTGCTCATTTCCAACGTCAGTAAAATTTAATTTGATAATACAATGGATGTGTGATTACATTTGTCGTAAATTAATTAATTTTTTAAAGGATTTATTCAGTGACGCTGATGCGAATTTTTTTTTTTAACTCGCACGTTGCCTTCGTGAAATTTCGGTTAAAAATGGCGGTGAAAAGAACCAATAGAAATTCTTTTCTTATGCCCGTTTTTCCTGGTTATGGCAAATAAAAAGCTTTTCAAAAATTATACAAAAATTATGCAAATAGGTTCATTTTAAAGGGAACTGTACACTGATTATGACAAATCAAGGTAAGAAAAGTTTTTTTTTGGCATATTTTGATCCCGATTTTTACAAATAAAAAGTTGTCCAAAAATTACGTACAATAGGTGCGTTCAAAGTTAAAACCATAATTTGACTTAGCTTAACATGGCAAACCAATAATGTATACATTTGTATAATTGCATAAAGCTGTTGTATGTTAGCGCTTTAGCACTAGTTGTTGTGGTCGGAACTAGATGTCGCTTATATTTAATAATTTCAAAAAAATTTCACTCTGATCTCGATAATATTTTTATTAATTTTATCAAAAATTACACAAAACTTGTCTAATTCATCTATATTTAATGCAATAAAACTATTTGCAAGATTTAAAACATGCTAAATAACTTATCTACAAAACATATCATTTTCCAGTAGAGTTTTGAACAAAAATTTATATATTCATAACTTTACTGGAATTTGTATCTAACCTGAAAATTCAAAATTACTGTTTTTACTTCCCGTCACAAATGGTGGTGGCACTCTAAACCGAAGCGCTTTAACTAATTACAGGGCAGCTACCCAAAATTTAACATGGAAAGATTCAGGGGCTGAATTTTCCAAGCCTTGTATTTTGTAGAATTTTTAACTAAAATTTTTTAAATTTATACTATAAAATTCTTTATTATGAACAGTTCAAAGTAGCCTAGCTTCAGAATTTTTAAAAAATTTTTAAGGAAAATTTCCTATACCAGTGTGGTGATAGTATACATTTGTATACATCATTGGCTCTTGGAAGGTTAATCTGGCATAATCCTGACTTACTGATATATTCCATGAAAATTCATCTAGAAAATAGTAAAATTTGTGATAAATAATGAAAAATTATTTGGACGGATCATCAGCGAACACCGTGGCCGACGTAGGTGCGTGTTCCGCGGCCACGATGTTCGGTGACGTCCGACCAAATTGTTTGTCATTGTTTTTCGCTATTTTTATGCCGATTTCTTATGGAATTGTTTGGATGTTGTTAAATGACATTCCTTCTTACAAAAGTTGCAGGTTTTATTCGCTAAAACCTCCATTTGAAGTCGAGAAACACCATGCTCAATCCAAGATGGCTGCCACTGAATGACTTATGCATAAGTCATGTCATAATCCACGATTGGTGTGACTTATCAAAAAGCCACTTATCACAGTTGACTTATCTGTTTAGTGACGCAATTTAGGTCACTTCCGGTTTGCCATAAGTCATTTCAGACATGACTTACGTATAAGTCAAGTAAGTCATTTTACTTTGAACGCACCTATAGATTCATTTGAAAGAGAATTGTTCGCTGATTACAACGACATAATTTTTTTTAATCGAGGTTGGAAAAGTAGATTTTTTTGCGTTTTTCGATCTCGAAATCGGGTGCCCATTACGATCGTTTTTCGCTATTTTAATAACTGCATTTTATTGATGGATTTTCATTTTAAAAAATCTTAAAACATGTAAAATTGCCTCAGCTTTTCATTGATTTCGAAATCGAAACGATCGGATTAACGGTTGATTTGCTAATTGCAATCGGAAGTGTAAAACTGTAAAAAACTATGATAAACCTCTGTACTTGGCAGATTAATGTCGTCATTCAGAAGCCAATCAGATTGCAGGAATAAAAAATATTGGGAGCGATCCCCCCCTGAGGTGCATTCCCTCGTTTCGTTCTGGAAATGACGACACATTTCAGGAACACTGTCGTCATTTCCGGAAACGTTTAGGTTTAAGCCAAGACAACTCGCGGCACTGATCTAACTCTAAAATGATGCTGCGCAGACGAGTGCGCAATTGTAAGACACCTTGCGCACTCGTCTGCGGAGCATCATTTTAGAGTTAGATCAGTGCCATTTATTTTGAATCTAAAACGCAGCTAAAACGTGCCTCAGATTTTCACATTCAGAATTATACACAAAACTAACCACACGCAAAACTCGTTTTTGACGAGTTTTAGTTCCTGAATGCACCTATTGATTATCCCTATTGCTGATGAATTATCTTGTACTGTAAGACTGCATTCCAATTCATTTGAACTAGTCTAGCAAGTACCAATTCTGATAACTCGTATATAGGCATACACAATAGGTGCATTCAGAAACTAAAACATTTTCATGTTTCAGTCGTTTCCCTCGTTTCGTTTCCTGAAATGTGTCGTCATTTCCGGAAACGTTTAGGGTTAAGCCAAGAAACGTGAGTGCACGCGCGAGTTGTCTTACAAAAACACACAGGGTTATACTGTATTCAAATATTGTATTTTTATTCAATTTTTAGAAGACTTATGATTCACATACTTCCATTTTAGCTGATGAAATATTGTTTTTAAATTGTGTTTGTCTCTTTCTGAAATGGTTTTGATCTCGGTGTGAAATAGTAGGCGGGTTCGAAAATGATTTTGCGCTGAACGACCAGTGCAGCTGATAGTGTAAATGTCAAGTTGCAGACTGATTTTTCGAGTTAAAATGTTGCATAAGCATTTACACTGGAATTTACACTGGACACTAGAATTTACACATAATTCACACAAATATGGCTGCTGTAATAAACAAACGAGCTGTACAGAGCACATCATTATGCCTGCTTTTTTTTTACAAAAAAGTAACATTAGATAGTAACAATTAGTAACAATAGTAACAATTTTGAGAATCATGCACATTGTTACTACTTACATTGGAAGCGAGGATTCAAGATGGTGGCAAATACAACACTTTAAACGTGCGTTTCCGTTTAAGACGGTTGAACGACGTTTACACGAATTAATTCGTGTAAACAACGTGCAAATTAAAATTTAAACGAGTGTAAACGTGGTTACACTCGTTTAAATGATTTTTCGAACCCGCCTGTTGTGATCTCTTTCTGCAATTGTTGAATCCCTTTGTGCAATCGTAAAATCCTTTTGTGAAATTGTTTCAGTCAAAAGTTTTTATTTTAAATGTGCATTTCCCACGGCAAGCCTGGCTTCTTTGAGCATTTGTTTGGCACTTTCCTTTCGTTTTGTATTGCATGGCTGAAGTTGGTTTTGTTTTGACTAACCAAATAACACAAATTTTAGATGCAAACTATGGTAGACCTACAACGAACACAATTATTGTGTGTTCGTGATTATACTGTGTGAATTTATATTTATTGTTTGTTTTTATCAGCGGTTCGAACCGGTCGCGCAGATTGATTGCTGTTGTGAACTGTTTACAATTCATTCTTCAATCTTTCATTGCTTTTATTTTCTTCAAGAATTTTCTTGCCGTATTTAGTGATCTATTTTGAAGTTTAACTACCAAAACGAAAGGCTTTAAATGTTAGTGCCTCACTCTTTTTTCAGTATTTGTCTTAATTTCATCAGGTGTGAAACTTAATGGAATAAGTATCGCTCACAGATACTTGACGTTTTATATACTGTGCCTGTGTGCTGCACAGTGGGTCGATATGATGCCATTTTCGAGACTTGGTCGAAACAAGGCTATGAATTCGGAGCCATTTGCCCTCGATGCTCTCTCTCAAAAGCATTCTAGTCTCCATCACTCCGTTTGTTTCTTGTAGCTCCACATAATTTACAGTCCTCGATCTTGTATTCTATAGTAGGGTGTCAATATTGGCCACAGTAGCCGCTCTCTTGGCAACGAATTATGTTGTTATGTTTTTATTTCATCTTTCTGAGTCAAATAAAATAATTCTTTAACCTTCATATGGCCATGCTGGGTCAATTTTTACCCAGCTTTGCTGGTTGTGTAACCTAAATTTTATTTTACCCGACCGTTTGAAGGTTAAAGAATAACTCATCTCTAGGACTTGGCATAGGCCTCTAAGATGGAGATACAAGTCTGTCTGCCAGCTCTGCTACTAAAGGCCTCTCTCTCTTCTGTCATTACATTAACGTCGTTTGATTTAATGTTGCTTGCTTAACATGTACTTATCTTGTTTTATTAGTTTTGGTGTCTGTCTTTGTATGTCAATGTTAATTAGTCAGTTTTAATGTGAGTCTCTCCTTTTGTCAGTTAATGGCGTGTATGGCCGTAGTTGCCGCTTACGCCGGTAAACCCTATTCTCTCTCTCTCTCTGCTCCAGTCACCGACACTGCCACTGATCTGGCCGCCGTGGCTGCTGACACCACCAATCACGTCTATTCCGCCCACCATGTCTTTGCCTTGTAATCTTTGCCCCTAGGAAGAAAACCACACAATTTTGCTGCATGCAAAATTTCAATGTCCTGAGTCTGAGATAATAAACTGGAAGAAAAAAAATGAAAACCATGAATTGACTCTCAAGGCAGTTTAGGCCTCAATGAGATTTTCCTCTGAAAATTTTTTGTTTGAAAATTGTGTTGTCCCGTTCCAAAATGGCGTGATCCCTTTGTGCAATAGTAAAATCAATAAACAATATCAGTAAACAATATTTTTGTGAAATTGTTTTAGTCAAAATTTTTATTTTAGATTTGCATTTCCTACTATACAAAAAAATGGAGGAAAAAAAACACTAATGCAACTCATCACAAACCATCTTAAAAAAATCTAGGGGGAGAAAACTTCCAAGCCCAGCCTCCTCGTGGCCTCCCCTGGGCACTCCACTGTGGCACTTTGTTTTTCTGCTGCAGTGGTGCTAATGGGTCCTCTAGTTATCTATCTCCTTTTTTTTGCTCCGCTTTCTCTTCTGTGGCTTTTGTCTCTATTTTTGACCTTTTTTTGATAATGTAATACTGCATTCTATTCTGAACTGGAATGTACGAATGTAGTGTTTATCAATGGTCAAATGTGTCTATATCTATCTAAAAAACTCTACCTCTACCACTTCAGCCATTTGAACGGCCAACTGCACGTTGCGTGCACTGCTCCACCACTTAGCCTCTGCCTCAGTCTCAAGGGGGAGAAAACTTCCAAGCCCAGCTTCCACTTGGCTTCTTCTGGGCACTCCACTGTGGCACTGTGGGTCCTCTGGTTATCTATATTTTCATCTTTTTTGCTCTCCTATCCCCTGTGTGCCTTGTGTTTTTGGTTACTGCTGTATTTCCTCGGAAAAGCGGCATTCGGATATTGGCGAATCCAACCAGCGATTCGATTCTTACGGCATGCCGTAAAATTGACCAGATGTCCGGTTTTGGAAATCTGGTCAAACTCGGTTTTTCTGGCATGTCAGATATAAGATGTGTATGGTCTAAGTCTCCGCTTGCGTCTGTAAATCTAATTCTCTCTGTCTCTATCTCCTCAGTCTCGAAACACTCAGCCGACCACTTCATTGTTACAAACAATACCAACCGACATCGCCACCCGCTCAAACGTATTCAGACATAAATGATGAATAAATAATGAATAAGCGACAAAATGAAAAATTTCCATTTTTATTAATTCAAACAACACCCATACAACACATTACAAAAATTGTTGCCGCTGGCGTCCAAACGCATTTTCCACATACAATTCCAACTAAAAAAAAAAACAAGCCATAGAAATCATTACAACTTCGAATCCAACCCGCAACACACAAAATAAGTGCCTCCAGCAACCAGACCACTTCCTCCTGCATTCCACTGTCTGGGGATATTGCCTCAGACCAACTTCCTCATCTCCAAAAAAAAAAAAGAAAAACAAATCCACACAAAACACAAACAAACAAAAAAAAAACATTTCTCTCTCCACTAAAAATAATCGCCTTCTAATTAAGACGACAAATAATCTCTTTCTAATCCAGATGGGGTAGAAAACTTCCAAGTCCAGCCTCCTCGTGTCCTCCCTTGGGTACTCCATTGTAGCACTGTTTTCCGCTGCAGTAGTGCTAATGGGTTTTCTGGTTATCTGTGTCTTCTTTTTTGCTCCTCTTCTCCTTCTGTGGCTTTCATCCTTTGTGTTTTTGACTAATTCTTTGATAATGTAAGACTGCATTCCATTCTGCAATGGAATGTACGAATGTATAGTGTTTATCACTGTTTTGTGGCGCATTTATTACAGGTCAGATTTAGTATGTCAGATTTAAGACATGTATGGCCTAAGTCGCCGCTTGCGTCTATAAACTTAATTTTCTCTTAAACTGAGAGAGAGAGAGAATTAGACCATCCAAGTCGCCACTTACATCTATAAATATAATTCTCTTTTTCTAATTGAGAGTTCTATTTTATTTAATAGATTTTTTTTCTCTGTATTTTATGCTTGGTTTTTAAGTTGTTTAAGTTTTGTAGTGCTGTTCTGCCGATGCTTAAAACGTCGGTTAATCGTTGAAATGTAGTTAAAACGTTCTTTGACGTTGTCATATGAAAGAAGCATGGTATATTAATAGTACGCACATTTGTTTAGTTAACAATCAACAGCATAACAATGGCATGTGAATCGGCTATTAAGGAGTATAATGTATTAACTGTATTGGATGAATTGCGAGCCGTGGACGATTTCACTCAATATTGTTTCTGGATGCGCCATTTCGCCAATTTGCATCCAGACCTAAGATGTAGTCCTGGGTCGAACTGTAATACGATAATTCATACAAATCAATCAGAAAATAACCATGTTACCTGTAGTAAATGTGGAAATGACGTTCACGCACCGGCAGATTGCGACATGATGCAAAAATGGATGGAAAAATGTGCTGGCGATGTCGAATCTGTCAGATACTTAAATGAAAACACCAAAGATTGTCCGATCTGCCATGTTTGTATTGAAAAAGATGGCGGGTGTGACAGCATTCGCTGTGTTAACTGTGAAAATATTTTTTGTTGGATTTGTTTGGGAGATAAAAAAAATCACGAAAATTTAAATTTCAATTGTGAGTATTTACCATGTAAATCGCAACATCCAGTTCGACAAGAATTGGATAAATTTCTTTTTTATTTTGGGAAGTGGGAAAAACATGTGCAGCGTGTTCGTTTAGGGGATGTTACATTGGAGAAAATTCAAAAATTGGCGAATGATGAAATGTTGACGAGTGAGGAACATTTGATTGATTGGAAATATTTATTCGATGCTGCTGCAGTAGCCGCTGAATGTCATTTAACGTTGCAATTCTCGTATGTGTTAGCTTATTTCATGGAATGTGGTTCTAGAAAAGAATTGTTGGAGTATCAACAAGCGCAATTGGCAGCTGAGATTGGGAAATTGTCTTGGCAGATTCAGTGGGCTGAAACTACTGATAGAGGAAGTTTAGAATTTAATTCGTCTATTTGTGATAGGAAACGGGAGATGTTATTGACAGATTTTGCAATTTAAGAGGTTTTTTTTTTAAAATACAATAATCACCATAATTTAAATTATTGAAGAATAACAAAAAATGATTTTCGTCTATTTTATTTTAGAAACCGACATGCTATTTTCGAGACTTGATCTGATCGACATAACAACTATGAACTTTGTCCTGAATGCTCTTGTTTTCAAAAATCATTCCAGTCTCTCTTCAGTCTCCGATTTGTTCTCACAACAAGCAGATAGACACAAAGGAGTGTCCATTGGACACTCTCCTTCTTGAAGGACAAGAATGAGCACAAGAATGAGTGTGTCCAATAGTTGTCAACCCGTAGCGTATTCCCATTTAAATTAAAGTTTTTTCAAATGAAGATTGATTCATTGCCGCTTGCTTGGTTGAAATACTGGAAACGAACCCAGTAATGCTGGGTTAATTCGTTAGTATAGAGAGTGCAGCGAGCGCACCGCAGCAAAGCGAGACCACTTCACACTGTTGCACTATATCTATATATACAGTATTGTGACATATTATCAATTTGGTCTCAATAAACATTATTACTTTAATTTCTGATCGTATAGTGAAATTTATTTATTTAATGAATTTTATCGATTCTCCGCGTGGATTGAAACAAGAACAGACAACAATTGTAATTTGGATCAAATTTTATTAATTAAAACTAAATCTAACAATTAAATTGGCAATACACAACCAATCAATCAATTTTCTCTTATGCTAAATCTCGGCATTTAAATCCAATTCAAATGGAGAGCGCGAATCGGGTCGGATCGATCGGGAAGCTTAATCGGGCTTCTCGGTCTTGCACCGCGTGTTTTATGGCTGACACGCGCGTGGCCGTCAACAATAACGATGGCAGATCAGGAATGGCGAAGATTGTTGGCAAGTTCGCGCTTATATAATGTCCAGACCGGAAGTGGTCGTTTTCTGGACGTTACTCTCTGGCGGTCACTTTTCAGTGGCGCCGCCTATTGTAAATGTGGCGAATCTATGCCACAGTATCTCCCAGAACCAACTCCATCATGCTGGGCTTAGGCTTTGCCTAGGTGCTTTCCGCTCCTCTCCTGTTACCAGTCTGTGTGGAAGCCTTCGAGCCTCCCTTATGGCTGCGGAGAATCTACCTGGTTCTTTCTTATGCTCTTCGTATTAGATTTTTACCGTCTCACACTGCCTATAATGCTATTTTTAAGCTTGTATTTGAGCTGGTTTATGCAATTAGGCTATAAACTCAATTCTATCTATGCAATTAGGCTATAAACTCAATTCTATCTATGCAATTAGGCTATAAACTCAATTCTATCTATTTATGCAATTAGGCATAAACCTCTCCTGTCCTTTGGAATGTTTGTTCGAACTCTATCTGAAAATTTTCCTTTGCCCTTTGATTCTGTCACTAAGATACCTCTTGGGCTGGCTGCCTGGAGTCTTGTTAGCCCAATCTGTGGGGGAGAAAACTTACAAGCCCAGCCTCCTCGTGGCCTCCCCTGGGCACCCCAGTGTGGCACTTTGTTTTTCCGCTGCAATGGTGCTAATGGGTCCTCTGGTTATCTATATTTCCTTTGTTTTTGCTCCTCTTTCTCTTCTGTGCATTTTGTCTTTGTGTTTTTGACCAATTCTTTGATAATGTAAGACTGCATTCCATTCTGCAATGGAATGTACGAATGTAGTGTTTATCAATGATCAAATGTGTTTGTCTGTATCAGATTTATATTGGTCAGATTTAGTATGTCAGTTTTAGTATGTCAGATTAAAAGACGTATGGCCTGAGTCGACGCAAGCGACGACTCAGGCCATACGTCTTTCTAGGTCAGCTAGACATGATCTACATTACTTTGGGTTTTACCCAGCACTAACAAAGCATAAGTAATATTCAAACAAGAGCTAAAACCTATACATCAATGAGGCCAAGCGCGACTAGCTAGCGCGGCTGTGACTCGGGCCTAAGGCAAAGAAAGAGGGTCCCAGCGGTAGTAACAAAGGTTCATACAATAGAACTCCCTTCGGAGTGTGTCGGGCAAGGTCAGACAAACCTCACCCTGACCGGATTGCACCCAGCCTCAATATCGCCACGAGTACAATCGTGGCCCAAGGAGTACTAATCATGGGGCTCAAGAATAACACAAGTGTCAAATATTCAATATATCAAGTTTCAAGAGCCCTGCTGCAATGCATTGCAGCAGTTTATATACCCAGAGTAGTCCTGGTTGATTGGACAATCAACTGGGATGGACCACATTAGTATGCCATCCACTGATATATTAATGGGGCCCTTTTGGAGGTGTGCAATGGATCCACTGTACTTATGTTATTGTTCTTATACTGGGGAGTGTGTACACACTCCCTTTTTCTCTAGGTAAGTACTTGTCATACTTAAGAGTGGCGGGTTCACTGCAACTCTTATCTTTCTTTAATTGCAGGTTTCCCTGCATTGTCGGCATCGTCTGCTCTGTTGCCGAGCAACGGAGCGAGTCAAGCCAATCCCGCGAGTTGGCGCCATCTAGTGGCGGTTTCGGAACTACTGATGTAAATAACGTGTCTGAAAGAGCTAAATAAATTCATATCTAATCTCGAACTGTGAGTCTTTATTTGTTAACATGTCATGTATATGTACTGTACACATAATTATTTAGGAAAGTCACAATGTGGAATCGAGATTGATATACAACAACATTATCCGACCCACCATGCATAAAACACGATAAAAAACCATAAAAATGTACCAAGATAAAATATGCAAATTTAGTTTAACTTTATTAACTGAATTTATCCATAACTTACAATTATACAAATACTAAGATATGCAAATGTGATTGCGCAAATTGCAAAATTGAAGAATAATAAGTCCCCAGGTCCTGATCAATTAATTAATGAATTTTTGAAAGCGTTATCTTTTGCCCCACGATATCATATTTTAGGATGGATTAACGAGATGTGGAGATAGCAAGCCTGGTTGCCACAGTGGAGAGTGGGTATTATCTGCCCAATTTTTAAAGCTTGTGATGCAAGTCTACCTAGTAATTATTGAGGGATGACACTCCTAAATGGAATCTATAAGGTTACTAGCTGGCCCGATGCACATTGCTGCACATTCCAGTGCTTGTGGGAACCCATGGAATCTTATGGAATCCTGTGGAATCTCGTGGGATCATGTGATGTCTCGAGGAATCTCGTGGGATCATGTGATGTCTTGAGGAATCTCGTGAAATCCCTTGGGATTTCGTGGAATATCGTGAAATGTGGTAAAAAATGTTGTAAAAAAAACATAAAATCTTGTGAAATCCCAGTTGAAATTCCATGGAAATTCCATGGAAAGTCGTGAAATCTCGTAAAATCCTATTAAATCTCAGCTAAAATTTTGTTAAATTCCATGCAATGTGACGTCATTGATATCGACCAATCAGATCACATTTGTTTTTAAAATAAACTCAGCGGCCACTACGCACCTAGCCTGAACAGGAAGTGACCGATCCTGCTAAATAGCATTAAAATTAAAAAATTATTTTAACCCTCGGATAGGCAAGCTTTAAAAATAACATTAGTAGATAGATAGATAGAATTGAGTTTATAGACGCAAGCGACGACTAAGGTCATACACGTCTTTTAATCTGACCAATATAAATCTGACATAAACAAACACATTTGACCATTGACAAACACTACATTCATACATCCCATTGCAGAATGGAATGCAGCATTACATTCTCAAAAAATGATCAAAAACAGAGACAAAAGCCACAGAAGAGAAAGCAGAGCAAAAAAAGGAGATATAGATAACCAGAGGACCCATTAGCACCACTGCAGCGGAAAAACAAAGTGCCACAGTGGAGTACCTAGGGGAGGCCACGAGGAGGCAGGGCTTGGAAGTTTTCTCCCCCACATTAGTAGATAACCCATAGACAGATCATGGTCATATTTCGGGTCAAGTAGTTAAAGCGCTGTTGCATTTGGTTAATAAAACTGCCGCTGTTGGCGCTAGTTTTTTCCAAAAACGGCCACTGCACATGCGCACAATCCTATTTTTTTTAGCAAATTTTTATTAATTTTATGAATTGTTTTGTTGTGAATTGTTCTTTAATCTTTTATTGGCAAATTTAAAGTTTTAATTTTATTTTAAAAAAAGAGAAACATCTTTACTTGGCTTTCCTGCTTCACAATCTTTTTTTAATCTGATCGTCTGCTAGAAACCGTAAACAGAAGTGCTTTAGCCAATATGCAGTAAAGCCGCTTTTTTTTTCTGCTGTAGTTTTAAGGGGCTAAAATTTTCCGATCAATTATTTCAATAAATATCAAAGCAAATACTTCAAATTTTTTTTTATATAAAGTTTATTAGTGTTTGAACAAAGTCAGAAAATTTCAGCTTCATAAGAAAAGCCAAAAAAAAATTTTCCTATTCAATAAAAGAGCTGAACTCAATCGTGTCGAGGGAGAAAACTTCCAAGCCCAGCCTCCCCTGGGCACTCCACTGTGGCAATTTGTTTTTCCGCTGCAGTGGTGCTAATGGGTCCTCTGGTTATCTATCTTACCTTCTATTTCGGCTCCGCTTTCTCTTCTGTGACTTTTGTTTCTGTTTTTGACCATTTTTTTGATAATGTAATGCTGCATTCCATTTTGCAATGGAATGTACGAATGTAGTGTTTATCAATGGTCAAATGTGTTTGTCTGTGTCAGATTTATATTGGTCAAATTAAAAGACGTGTATGACCTCAGTCGTCGCTTGCGTCTATAAACTCAATTCTATCTATCTATCAATGGTCAAATGTGTTTGTCTGTGTCAGATTTATATATTGGTCAGATTTAGTATGTCAGTATAAGTATGTCAGATTAAAAGACGTGTATGGCCTAAGTCGCCGCTTGCGTCTATAAACTCAAGTCTATCTATCTATCTATCGTGGCCTCCCCTGGGTTCTCTGCTGCAACACTTTGTTTTTCCACTGTAGTGGTGCTAATGGGTCTCTGGTTATCTGTCTCTTCTTTCCTTTTTTGCTCCTCTTTCTCTTTTGTAGCTTTTGTCTGTGTTTTTGAACAATTTTTCGATAATGTAAGACTGCATTCCATTCTGCAATGGAATGTACGAATGTAGTGTTTATCAATGGTCAAATGTGTTTGTCTGTGTCAGATTTAGTATGTCAGTTTCAGTATGTCAGATTAAAAGACGTGTATGGCCTTAGTCGCCGCTTGCGTCTATAAACTCCATTCTATCTATCTATCTATTTATAATCCAACTTCTTGACTCAACAAGGATAGAATACAAATACAAATTAAATCTAATACACAAATCAAATCAAATGACGTGCAATTAAAATGAGCATAATAAATTGAAATCAGAATTGAACTAACAAAGCACACAAAAAACACACAACACTTGTAAAACAGTGAGTTTTCACACACATTTATTTAATTTATATAAATTATACTATTGTATGTTAAGCACTCTTTTCTCTCATGGGTTTTTTGAGGTAACTGTTATAAAAGAAATGAGCAAATAAAAGCAAATAAGAAGCGTACATAGAAATGGCTAATTTAATGTGCCACATGCTAGTACCGCAACCTCGGCCACTAGCTAACACGCTGTAAACTCGCCAATTAACGTACAGTCCTCCGGCCATCTGAAGCAACTGCGCAATGGTGATCGTCATGGCAATAAAGCGTGGAATTTTGAACTTCATAGCCTTGAAAGCGTAATACGAGTACATGACTGAATGGACCATTAAATTCATTAAAGTGAACCATCGATTAGATGGCACTAATTCCTGGATGGCGAACCATGTGTAGACTAAAACAGTCACGTGGTGGTACCAATGAAGAAAGACCAGCTTCTGTTTACGCAGAATAATGAATGCCGTGTCGCCCAACTCAACCACTTTGGACACGGCAAAATACCAACCCCAAAATGAAATGATCAAATTCTTTTTAAACGAAGAACTGTCGCACATGGTAAACTCGAATCCATGTTGATGCACCTCGGTCATTATTTGAGGCAAGAAGCGGCACGTACCAAATATACTGAACACGGCCAAACTCAAACTCCACAAAGCTAAGGCGGTGCGCAGTTCGAATGCATCCCGCAACTGCATCCAACGTTGGCCGAGGTAGATGAGCAGCAGGTAGATGAACACATACACGAAGGAGAGTGTCCAGTAGGTTTGAATCCACACTAAAACACCATCAAAGTCAAAGTTTTTTTCGAAAGAGAAGATAAATGTGGAGTCATTCATTGTTTCTTGTTAGTTGGAAAATTTCACGTGGTCAAACTGTGAGAAAATGTATTATATCAGAAGTACATCGTTTATGTACTTCTGATTATATGCAAAACGTTGAGCTTGATTAAATTTTTATCCATATTTCTAATAACAATTAATTGATTTTAACTATATAATGATACTAATAAAATAAAAGCTGTCATCTGCTGCATTGCAATTAACTTTATATAATTGTTTTTATGGAGGAAAGTGAGAGAAAGCAGCTGGGTAATTTGATGCGAGGATGATTGTTTACTATTTCAAAATTCAGGACTTTCATGTAATATACATTCTTTAAAAACTGCGATCAAACTTGCCGAATATGTGAAACCTGAAAATTTCACTGGTTTTTTGTTATGCATTTTGAGTTTTAAGGAATCTGAACACTAGGCTTCGTCAGGGAGGATCGCTCCCAACATTTTTGATTGCCGCAATCTGATTGGCTGATGAATGACATTATCACTCTGTGACGGTCGAACCCCGGAAATTACCTTACTATTGTGACCGTGTCACGACCCAGGCGCACGGCAACGGCCCGCGTCATGTCCCCCTAGTGGACTGGTCGGACATGACCACTTCCGGTCAAGACAGGAAGTGAGGGAAGGCAGGTAGAGGCAGAGCAGATCCGGGGACAGCAGTTGTTCAAGAGCCAGCAACCGGTGCAGACATGCATCGGCCAAGCTCTGCCGACTCCCTGGTTTCTGCTATGAAGCCCGGGCACCCAGTTCTCTGGACCCCGCCTCCATGAGCGAGAACAGTGGCTGCAAATCCATAACAATGGGTTGCAGCATGGTATTAGTTATTTCGACCACGCGGTCCTTGGTTCGACCGCCATGGCCCGCGGGTCGGGTTTGACTAGCACATACCGGTGGTACAGACATATGAGTAGCAGGTGGAGGCTGGCGCTGACCCCTAGACACACTAATAAAGGCCAAACACCTAAATACAGCATCGTCTCTGCTACTTCACATGACGAAGGCGTCCAGTGCAGTCCTCTTATTCCCCCAAGTAGGGACTGTGCACACCACCCCGGTCACAATTGTGGGCCCGTCCTGGATCCGAATCTGAGATTTGAATTTTTTTTTCGCACGATGGTCCGAAAATCCACGTGGTGGGTTTAGGCCTATTTTGCAAGAATGTCACTTCTTACGACAAAGAACCATGCGACTGCTTTGTGATTGCTAGTGTTAGGATTTTTTAGTAATTTATTATTAAAATATGAATTTCACTATGGACTTTTTGGTAAGAATTTCGAAATTTTTTTTCCTTTCGATTTTCGCGCCAAAAGTGGTCAAATCTACTGGACGCAATTCTCGATTTGCATGTGGAAACTGGATAGGGCATCATCAGTTTCAGTGCAAATGTGTTTTTGTGTCCTAAGAACTGTGTAACAGGGTGATAATGGTGCGTTTTGTGACGGAGGAGTCGTAACTTTGTCGCACGACCCGTTTAGATGTGTTTTGACTAAAACCCATCACATTGTCGCACTGTTGCACGACACTCTGCTGTAATGGCATTGTCGAGGACGAATTGCTGTTGTTGGGCAGTAAGGATCGTCGGTAGAGCATCCTAAACGTTGGAACACCAGCCTAGTTTCGCCCAACCAAAGGCAGAAACAAACTGCAAAGGCAGGCAACAGGAGTAATTAACCTGGTCTGAGTTTGTGTGAAGTTGGCTGGCCACCGAGAGTCGAAGGTGATAACGTTCGCAACGTGGGAAGGGCGCCGTCTCTGTAGCAAAATCTGTAGAGCAAAGGTGGCAGATTTATTGGTCTGGTCAAGCAGGCATTGGTGTGTTTTTTCGAAGAAAAATATGGGATGTCTGTAGTGGGCGCGTAGCACACGCCAGAACATGGGGAAAATGAGAGCCGTGCAGCAGTTGTAAAGCGTGGAACTGTTTTGCATTTTGTCTCATTTTTAGTGTAAAACTTTAGATCAGTGATTTGCAGGCGATATCCTGTAAGTTGCGCCGTGCCAAACGTTCTAAGATTCCCTCAGACAGGGAGGAATCCTGTTGATTGTTCAATCATTGGAGGAAAACATGAGCAAATGGAGAGATGGTAGCCGTACACTACTTTCTCTTTTGGTAAAGTTTGTCTCTGTTGACCAAAAGTGAGAAATCAATCGATTGGATGGGCGACTAATCGCGTGGGGATGCTTTTAGTGACGTGCCCAAATTCCGCGTAATTGTGGTGAGTGAGATATCCTGGTTACGACATTGCCTAGTCCAGTGGTCACGCCTGGGCTGAGGTGACTTTACTTTCTTCTTCGGGTACTTTCGATGGCTGTGTGCAAGATGGCTGTGTGCATGACGTGTTTTTTCCCCATCATAATGGTGATAGTGGTATTTCTTGCAGTGAGTAGGGCAAGGGGCACTGGCGGATCGAATTCGACTGCGAATCTTGCAGGGAAGACATTTAAAGTCTTCATGGCTGCCTCTGCAGGTACTTGACCGGCTTTTGTAGGTTTTTCAGTGCCCATTGCGGTGAGAAAAATACCATTGTAGGTGTAGACAGAGGGAGGTCTTCGCCAATGATCCCAAATCGACTGCGATTCCTTTGGCAAATGAAAGCGGGTGAAACCCCGAGTCCGCCTTAGGCAGAAGACCGGCTTTAGTAAGATTGTTGGTGGTGTTCGAGTAACCAGTGGTTGTGGCTGAAATGGACAGGAGTGCTGACTCCTTAAGTGGATTGGCAAAACTAGTGAAAGATAGGTGGGCACAATTTTTTGTTACCGTTTTTGAGTGCGCAATGACATAGAAAATAGAGTAGAACCATGGTACTTTTTGCAGATTTGTATTGCCAAACTTGGAAAAATCAGCACACGAAAACCCCTTTTTA
>JH431620.1:0-24980 GCA_000239455.1 Strigamia maritima | reverse complement strand
TCTGCCGACCTCGACCCAACTTCTTCGGAGGGGGGAGGATGTGACCGTGTCATGACCCACGGCGGCACGGCGAACGGCCCGTCGTCACGACCCACGGCGCACGGCAACGGCCCGCGTCATGTCCCCTACGTGGACTGGTCGGACATGACCACTTCCGGTCAAGACAGGAAGTGAGGGAAGGGCAGGTAGGAGGCAGAGCAGATCCGGGGACGAGCAGTTGTTCAAGAGCCAGCAACCGGTGCAGACATGCATCGGCCAAGCTCTGCCGACTCCCTGGTTTCTGCTATGAAGCCCGGGCACCCAGTTCTCTGGACCCCGCCTCCATGAGCGAGAACAGTGGCTGCAAATCCATAACAATGGGTTGCAGCATGGTATTAGTTATTTCGACCACGCGGTCCTTGGTTCGACCGCCATGGCCCGCGGGTCGAGTTTGACTAGCACATACCGGTGGTACAGACATATGAGTAGCAGGTGGAGGCTGGCGCTGACCCTTAGACACACTAATAAAGGCCAAACACCTAAATACAGCATCGTCTCTGCTACTTCACATGACGAAGGCGTCCAGTGCAGTCCTCTTATTCCCCCAAGTAGGGACTGTGCACACCGCCCCGGTCACACTATTCTATCACTAGATGGCGCTGACTTTCAAGCCGCGTCATATTCAAATGACAGCTATTTATGTTGCCTATCTCTGGCTTCATGTTTAGTCTTATAAGATTTGATCAGTAAATATTACATGAGTGTTTATTTTATGAACTATGAGGAATAATAATATTATATATTATTATTCTAACATGGGAAGTTATCTATGTTAAGTATTTGTTGTGGTCAGGTGACCACCCTAATCCTTCTTTTCTGTACATATCTGGGAAATTGATCACACCTGTGACCCATTTCTCTGACGTAGTAATGATCCCCAACAGGTGAAAGACTCAATTGAGTTTGGAGGGAAGTTGTCCGGATTGGTCCAACGCCCCACCAAGTCACCTGTTGTCATATAGTCACCGCCCCTACAGGTCGTATTGATGTCCGATTTGACCTCAGTCTGACCTCCTATGGAGTGTCCACTATATAAGAGCTTGCAGAGCTCAGTTCCAATGCCCCTAAAGTTCACTTAAAGATATATTTATATGTTGCTGACCGTTACTTGCATTTATGTGGTACAAAAAGCTTTGTTGCTATGAGCCGGCTGATGGAAAACCGTAAAGACCGTAGTAGTCGTGGCATGTCACGGAAGCCTATGTACTGCGAATATACATTTCAACCTAAGCGCATATAATGACACATCGGTGAGTGGTCTTAGTGGGACAGACAGTTATTTACCACTCTATACTCGGTTGTAATAACGATTCCTGAACACATGTTACGATGTCGATCTTCGACTCAGGCGATGCTTATCGCCAAGTAACACTCAGCTACGCTCATTCTCCGGTATTTATAGTATCGTTATGTCTCGCTATCGAGTGATACGGTGAGATCACCGTATCTCCGGTTGTTGTCTGTCTGGGGGGGGAGAAAACTTCCAAGCCCAGCCTCCTTGTGGCCTCCCCTGGGTACTCCATTGCAGCACTTTGTTTTTCCGCTGCAGTGGTGCTGATGGGTCCTCTGGTTATCTGTCTATCCTCCTTTTTTGCTCTGCTTTCTCTTCTGTGGCTTTTGTCTCCGTTTTTGTACCATTTTTTTGATAATGTAATGCTGCATTCCATTCTGCAATGGAATGTACGAATGTAGTGTTTATCAATGGTCAAATGTGTTTGTCCGTATCAGATTTATATTGGTCAGATTTAGTAAGTCAGTTTCAGTATGTCAGATTAAAAGACGTGTATGGCCTAAATCGCCGCTTGCGTCTATAAACTCAATTCTATCTATCTATCTATGTTGTCTGTCTGGGAGCCGTTTCACATGACCCGGTCAACCCAAACCTTGTGACGACTAAGAAAGTCAACCGTCAGATGGATTGATGGATTCCCTTTTCTTTAGAACCACTTAGGATACCAAGAACGGAAGCTAGAAGTCTCATACATTCATATTAACTATTATATTATGTAATCAGCTCCTAATGTTCATATTAATTCGTATAATTGATCCATGTTCCTCGATATATTTATTGTTATCCGTTAAAATTATTATTAAATATTGTCATGATTTGAGAATCAGGTCTCCCTTTTCTTTATAGTTTGTATTGCAATTTTCTCACGTTTAGTGCACACCTTATCTCGGCTAGATTTTGTGTGTAAACGCCCTCTCCTCGTGGTCACTGTCAGTAGACAGCGCCCTCAGAGAAATGATCGTCACAACTTTGCCAAGTACAGAGGTTTATCGTAGCTTTTTTACAGTTTTACACTTCAAATGGGGGAGAAAACATCCAAGCCCAGCCTCCTTGTGGCCTCCCCTGGGTACTCCATTGCAGCACTTTGTTTTTCCGCTGCAGTGGTGCTAATGGGTCCTCTGGTTATCTATCTTCTTTTTTTGCTCCGCTATCTCTTTCTGTGGTTTTGTCTCCATTTTTGACCATTTTTTGATAATGTAATGCTGCATTTCATTCTGGAATGGAATGTACGAATGTAGTGTTTATCAATGGTCAAATGTGTTTGTTTATGTCAGATTTATATTGGTCAGATTAAAAGACGTGTATGACCTCAGTCGTCGCTTGCATCTATAAACTCAATTCTATCTATCTATCTACTATGTACTATGTACTATGTAACTAAATGTAGTGTTTATCAATGGTCAAATGTGTTTGTTTATGTCAGATTTATATTGGTCAGATTAAAAGACGTGTATGACCTCAGTCGTCGCTTGCGTCTATAAACTCAATTCTATCTATCTATCTATCAATGGTCAAATGTGTTTGTCTGTGTCAGATTTATATTGGTCAGATTTAGTATGTCAGTTTAAGTATGTCGGATTAAAAGACGTGTATGGCCTAAGTCTCAAATGTGTTTGTCTGTGTCAGATTTATATATTGGTCAGATTTAGTATGTCAGTTTAAGTATGTCAGATTAAAAGACGCGTATGGCCTAAGTCGCCGCTTGCGTCTATAAACTCAATTCTGTCTATCTATCTATGGCTTAAGTCGCTGGTTGCGTCTATAAACTCAATTCTATCTATCTATCTATCAAAGCTACCAAGTATGTTACGGGCATGAAGGTCCTGTCTACCGTAGTCCGGCTATCTTGCCCACTGGTCACTCGATCTTGGCAGCCATCTGGTATATACCGCTTAAGCGGGTATATAAGCGGATGCATAACTGATTTCACTGGCCTCATATTTGCCTCATAAATCAGAGGGGCCAAAGGCTTAATTATTATAATGTAAATCAAGCACAAAGGCAAATAATCATAGGTCAGTATCAGTATCAATGTCAAATCCGCAAGAAGCTCTACTTCCGGTTTTGCATGGCTTTTTATACCTGTCTAATCCCTTTATCAGTGATAAGGGGATTATGACAAGATAATCCGATAGGAGATGAGTCATGATGGAATGACCATTATGACATCATCCTCTAGTATCGAGGATAATGTAGTATTATCCATTATTGAAATATATTTCATATTTCAATCAGGGATAAGTGAACTACTATTTGCTCTCATCTCTCATCCCAAACATTAAATAAACTCACTTTATTCATGTATATAAATATTCTGCTGTAACTTTGGTACACTCAGTGCACCATAGTTACAGTTTAATTAAACTACGGAATTCGAAACCGTCACAAATGTACCGTATTTTGTCGATTAAAGGCCGCGGCCTTTATTACAAATTGCGGCCGAGAGGTGCGGCCGTAATTCGAGGGCGGCCGTAATTCGAGGGCGGCCGTAATTCGAGGGCGGCGTTTAATTCGTTTTGTCGTAAGTTGCAAGTACGCAACTTTTTAAGTTGTAAAACGTGTTTAATCAATTTTAATTTATTTAATACGTGCAATATAACGCAATATACGACAAAACAATTTAATTAAACAGTAAACACTTCAAATAACCGTTGCGGCCGTAATTCGAGTGCGGCGTTTATTTCAAATTACAGCCGAGGGGCGCAGCCATAATTCGAGGGTAGCCCTTAATTGACAAAATACGGTTATAAATAAACTCAATTCTATCTATCTATCCTTCTTCCTTCATCTCTTTATTGCTCCTTTTTCCCATCTGTGTGGGGGAGAAAACTTCCAAGCCCAGCCTCCTTGTGGCCTCCCCTGGGCACTCCACTGTGGCACTTTGTTTTTCTGCTGCAGTGGTGCTAATGGGTCCTCTGGTTATCTATCTTTCCTTCTATTTTTGCTCCGCTTTCTCTTCTGTGGCTTTTGTCTCTGTTTTTGACCACTTTTTGATAATGTAAGACTGCATTCCATTCTGCAATGGAATGTATGAATGTAGTGATTATCAATGGTCAAATGTGTTTGTTTATGTCAGATTTATATTGGTCAGATTAAAAGACGTGTATGACCTCAGTCGTCGCTTGCGTCTATAAACTCAATTCTATCTATCTATCTACTACGTACTATGTACTATGTAACTAAATGTAGTGTTTATCAATGGTCAAATGTGCTTGTTTATGTCAGATTTATATTGGTCAGATTAAAAGACGTGTATGACCTCAGTCGTAGCTTGCGTCTATAAACTCAATTCTATCTATCTATCTATCAATGGTCAAATATGTTTGTCTGTGTCAGATTTATATTGGTCAGTATTAGTATGTCAGTTTCAGCATGTCAGATTAAAAGACGTGTATGGCCTAAGTTGCCGCTTGCGTCTATAAACTCAATTCTATCTATCTTGTCTATTCCCATCTGTGTCTTTTGTTATCAATGGCTATCAGTTGTATGGACAGTTTTGGTTGGTAGTACGCCCGAATTGGTAAGCCCGGATTGGTATGCCTGGATGGGTACGCCCGGATTAGTATGCCCAGCCGGCTGGAGACACCAGGCCCGGTATGGCAGGGTTGGAACAACGGGGTTCGTATGCCGGGGTTGGTACTCCGGGATAAGTCATTTGTCAGAAGTCAGCTGTAAGAAGTCAGTTGTAGGAAGTCAGTTGTAAGAAGTTGGTAGTGGGAAGTCAGTTGTAGGGGGGTTTAGTTATGTGGACAGATTTGGTCGGTAGTAGGCCCGGATCGGTTCGGTACGCCCGGGTTAGTATGCTTGGATCAGTACGCCTGGCCAGCCGGATTAGCTGGGCCAGCTGAATACACGAGGGTCAGTACTCCGGAGTTGGAATGCCGGGATTGAAACGCTGGGTTGGTACACTGGGGTACGCTGGGGTTTGTCATGCAAAGGACTCAGTTTCATGCCGGTGTTGGTATGTCTGTTTCAGTTTGTATAAACTTCTTTCTGATTTAATATATTGATTTCATTTTGTCAGAGTCAGTATGTCTGTTTCGTTATGTCAGTTTTCTTTTGTCAGATGTAGCGTATCAGTTTTATTTTGTTGGACCTAGTATGTCAAGTTTCATATTGTCAGTTTTCATGTCAGATTCTCTTTTGTCAGATTTTAGACATGTATGACCTGAGTCTATAAACCTAATTCTTTCTCTCTCTGTTGTATGACCTAAGTTGCCGCTTGCGTCTATAAACTCAATTCTATCTATCTATTTCTCTCTCTGTCAGATTTTATATTGTTCAGATTTAATTGTGACTTTCAGTTTTGTCAGATTTAAGACGTGTATGGCTTAAGTTGCCACTTGCATCTACAAACTTCTCTCTCACGATAGTAGTGACGTAGACATTATGCGTTATAATCTGACATTACTAAATGTTATGAAAAAAAAGAAAAACAAAAAGAATAACTGAAAAATAACAAAGTTGTAGACAGTAGCTGCATTCAATGTTCATAATGAGAAACAGTATCTCTTAATTTGATTGATTTTTATAAAATAATAGCCGATTGAATGTCATAATTTCACATCAATCAATTCTGATTAAAAGCTAACTATTTTATTTTGTAAATAAATGTCAAAAAAGCAACATTTTGATATTTAAATATAAAATTATAAATAAGAAAATTAAATTATCATAATATATTATTTCTATTTGATAAATAATAAAATTTATATAAGAGCAATAACTTAGATAAATATAATAAATGTATAAAATAGGCATAAATTAATTTAAGCAATACATGATTATTTTTCCCATTATAAAAAAAATTACCAAAACAATAAATAGATTATGACATTCGCACACGTTTCTTTCGCCTGAAAACAACAAGAAAGATATTTTTTAATCGTTTCCATCGATTATTCTTTTTTCCGCACGTTGAAATAGCCTTGTCACAGCCCCGAATCTCGCGTATCTCTCGTATCAAAGCATGAAAAATGTCATCGACAAAAAGACGTAAAGCTGCTGATGTCTCGAAAAATGGACATGCGTAACGATGAGCTAAAACTTGCCCTTCTTCTGTGGAAACCTGAAATAAAAGAATTTTTTTTGTTATTATTTATGTCTTTTTGTACATACAGTTTATTTCAGTTTTAATGCGAGTCAGGGGGAGAAAACTTCCAAGCCCAGCCTTCTCGTGGCCTCCCCTAAGTTCTCTTTTGTGACGCTTTGTTTTTCTGTTGCAGTGGTGCTAATGGGTTCTCTGGTTATGTCTTTCTTTCTTTTTTGCTTCTCTTTCTCTTCTGTGGCTTTTGTCTTTGTATTTTTGATCAATTTTTTGATAATGTAAAACTGCATTCCATTCTGCAATGGAATTGTATGAATGTAGTGTTTATCAATGGTCAAATGTGTTTGCCTGTGTCAGATTTATATTGGTCAGATTTAGTATGTCAGTTTCAATATGTCAGATTAAAAGACGTGTATGGCCTAAGTTGCCGCTTGCATCTACAAACTCAATTCTATCTATCTATCTATAATGCGAGTCAGATTCCTTTTGTCAGTTAATGGCATGGATGGCCGTAGTAGCCACTAACGCCGGTAAACTCTATTCTCTCTCTCTCTCATACAATTTATTTACTCACTTTCCGATGCTGTTCTAAATCGTATTTGTTTCCAACTAAAACAATCGGTACGTGGTCGCAATTTCGAACTTTGCTGACCAATTTATAATATTCAAGTGCTTCTTCGAAACTTCTACGATCAGTTATAGAATAACATATGATGAAACCTTCGCCTGCTCTCATATACTGATCTCTCATCGCTGTGAATTCCATCTACAAAGAGAAAAAAAATTAGGAACATGTAACTCAATCAGCGAAATAAAAAGAAAAATATATTTACATACCGGTACTTTGAATAAAAAATAGTGTGATTCAGACAGATTTGAATAAGATTAAGAAAGATTTTAATGTGATTAAGATAAATTTCTATGAGATTCAAAAATATTTTAAGGAGATTTAGAAAGATTTACATGAGATTCAGACTTAAAAGGATTAAAAAGATTTGGAATGATTCAAATAATATTTCAAAAGATTTAGTCAAATTTTTGTTATATTTATGCTCATGTTTGTTATTTTTTATTACCGTATTACCTCGGAAAAAATGGCATGCCGGATTATGGCGAATCCAGGGTGCCAGAAAACTCGAATTTTCCGGCATGCCGGATTCAAAATTCACACGTTCTCGTATACGTATGCATATACGTTCGCGTAAGCTTACGCGCATTTTTAAGCTTGCTATTTCTCGTTCCGTAATATGTACGTTACGTAATATGTATGTTTTGGCGCTGATTCGATTTTTATGGCACGATTTGATTTTTACGGCTGGGATTCGATTTTTACGGCACGGATTCTCTCTCTCTCTCTCAGTTCTTTCCGAGGGAATACGGTATGGTTGACCCCATCCAATAAAATAGACTTGTCCATTTATCCCTGTGCCCATTTTTGGAATTATCGCAGAGAAACTACAAAAGGCTAGAGCCTGCCTTTTCCCAGCGATTTTTTAAAAAATACTTAAAAAATATTTCGAAAAATGACCATAAAAATAACCATATGGTGGTTTTTTAATACAAATTTATATAAATTAGTATTAATGTGCAAGCAAACACCCGGGTAACACCAAATGTTGCTGCAACGTTGCAAAGTTGCTGCAATGTTCCAAATGACACTTCTTCTAACATTGCTGCACTGTTGGCAACAATGCAGCAATGTTAGAAGAAGTATCATTTGGAACATTGCATGCAACATTGGTGTTACCTGGGCAGGCTCCAGCCAATGGGAGTTTCTCGCAATATGTTGGAAATGGAGTTTACAAATGCACTTTTCATCTAAAACTTAATATTCCCATTTGAAAATGCATTTTATGTCCAAGATATTAATTTATTATTTAGGAAGTAAAATTTTTTAGTCGATAAATCAATTTTTGAGGCTAAAAAGTGCGTTTTGCTAATACATTGCACATACTCCATAAATATATTTTTGTAGCTTTCTCTGACATTGATTTAAATTGATTTTGCACATTCCACTCGTTAATAAATGACATTTCATCAGTCAAACAGAAATTTAACACCTGTTAATTAATACCTGTCCAGCTGTATCCAATATATCCAAAAGTGCAACTTGGCCATCAATAACTGCTTGCTGTTGATACGAGTCCTCTTTAAAAAAAAAATAAATAAACAAATTTATTTACTTATTTATTTATCTAGAGTCACAAAAGGTCATCATTACATACCGATAGTTGGATCGTGATTTTCGAAGAAACTATGACTAACAAATTGAAGTGTCAAAGCTGCAAAATAAAAATAATTTTAGAATATAAAAAAATTAAATGTAAAAAAAAAAAAAAAAATTATGCAATGATTAAAAATATTGACCACTTTTTCCAACTCCACCGTCGCCCAACACTACGATTTTGAATACTCGATTATTTGCACTTCTCGTTTGTTGCTTGCTTTTTGTTTCTAGCTGCACCATCTCGGATGAGGATTCATCCGTTGCCATGAAGAGTGAAAACCCGCGATAGATGAATAGTTTCTGGAAATTCAAGGAAATCAGTGCAACTAGTTCAAATGTTATCAGAGTGCTTTGCACTACAAGTGTGGAGTCATTCGAGCTCACTTATTGGTTGAAAAAAAAAATTAATCTCGAACCTTTTATGATTAATAAATAAAGATAATAATAAACATAATATTTTATTTTTTTATGATTTATTTAGAAAAATAAATATTAAAAAGTGTATTTCCAAAGTTAGCAATCTTTACTACATCTTTATGATAAAGAAAATAGAGAGAAAAATGGTGTTGTTAAGCAAAAATCTGTCACTAGATGGTAGCTACTTCTGTTCATTAAAGTAAATGTCAAAGTTATAAAATTTATCAGAAGTAAATAAACTGTAGGTTATTTACTGTATTATAATTAAACTAATACCACTATCAAACCAACATGTTACCATAGAAATAAATAAACACTAAGTAGACATAAAAATAAGGGATTTTTATCATCGTTAAATATATGGAATAATTTTACAGTCCAAATAATACAATGTTTACATTTAAATATAAAAACATCGTTTTTACAAGTTTTCTGTATTATTTTTATTTTATTTTTTGGAAATTTCTCATCATAACAACAAAACTTTTTTTTCTGCATTGATTAGTAAAACACTGCACACATCACGTTTTTCACAGATTGTCTGAATTGCATTTGAATGAAATAGAAAAAATAAATAAAAGAAATGTGCAATTGCAAAAAAGTTGCGAGAAATATTAAAAGCAATTTCTTTTTTTTTTTTTATATACTAATAAGAAGTTACAATATTAAGAATGAGACTTACTCGAAAAATTAAGTACCGTAGTCTTAAACAATCAAAAAAGATAACTTGCAATCAACCAACAACAAATGCCACAGGTAGTCCGGTAAATTCATACATCTAAAACCAAGAACAAATAGTGTGACTATCACAAGTGCTACATTATTGCAACTAATATCCTGAGTCGTTGAAATAAGAGCAGAAGTAATATTTTCATCTCACCGCTTTTCATCACAACTGTCATATAAGTTTACAAGAGACAACTACCTGCTGTCCCACAACAGCTTTGAATTTACAATGCAAATATAGTTTGCCAAAAGATTTTCAAAGTACGAGGACTGTACTTCGCGAATAGAAGCCACTGCTGCTAAAAATTCATAGGCCTTTGTGCCATAAATGACACGGCTACTACGAACTTTACGGTTTTTCACCAGCCGGCTCGTAACTAAAAATTTGGTCAGTTCTGTTATTCAAGAACAGTAATTAATCGATATTTGGAATTTCATTTGCACTTTTGAATCATAACTGATATTTGAAAAAAATCGTTTTACTTAAAAAAGTGGAGATTTTTTTTAAATACTATTTGAGGGCGGCCTTTATTTTAAATTTTACAAAATTTGGTGTGAATAAATTCTCTGTTTATTTAAATAATAAAATGCCATATGGTAGTTATGGAATAACTTGATGCCAAATTCAAACTGTAATGCTTGAAACTATAATTCAACAGCAAAAGTATATTGGTTATCACAATTAAAAACTCGACCAAAAAGTGTTGCACATTATTTATAACATATTTCCTTCATGGCTCCTGATATTGTCAGTTGCCTTCATTTGACTATTCAATTACATAACACTGTTGCTGCAAATTCATGCATGATAGAGAGTCTATCCATTGCAACATCGACAAAAACCTGATGGTCTTTACTCAAAATCATGAATTGACATTACAATACTTGGTTTTTTTTGTCAAACATTTTCATTTCTAACTCAAGTGAATATACTTGTTCAAAGTGCCAGAAGTGATCAGAAAATCATTAGCAGATGTTGATCGGTTGTTATAGCAGTTGCCAGTTACACTATTGCTTTCAACACCCATCATATTGGCCATCTGCTCTTCAAATAAGTTTAGTTGGATTTTTATTTGCAAATCCTGATATAATCTGAGACTTTTAAATGTCAGAATTTCAGATCAAAAATCATGTAAAGCAGATTACAACTTGTGATGGTCACAAAATTCAAAAATTCAAAAATTGATTTAGCTAAAAGTTTCTTTTCTTATTTTAAAAAAAAAAGAAATTTGACAAATTTTGAAATTTACAAAATAAATTAATCATCACCAATATCTCCTTTTTACGCAATACTAAATTACCCAAGATTCCACTGCTAGCTAACACCACGCGTAACTCGAACGAAGCTCTAAGCCAAATAAACAAAAGAGGCTTCGCAACACATTTTGCTATCCAATTGAAAAAATATAGCACAGATTTCCTCCACTGCACAGTTTCTAGGCTAGCACATAAACTCGGAATGTTTTGTTAATAAACACTAATTGAAAATATTTTTCGTAATCGCCATCACTATAACGAACTTGATCACAGAAACGTGGGACGACAGAGTACGACAGACCATATTCTTGGTGCCCATCTTCCGGAACCTAAATTTATAAAACAATATTACAAAACAAAGTCAAAATATTATGTCTAAACACCTACGTGGCCATTATGTAGATCCATTACATCGGGTAATCTACACCGATTTCGCTGCGATCCTAAACAAATACTATCCTCCACGATTATATAGTTTACATTCATGTCTTTGAAGATTTTGTAAATGATATGAGGCGGTTGACGAGCGTACATTTGATACACCTAAATTAGAAAAATATGTTTTTTTAATAAAATAATCAGATTCAGTATGTCAGTTTCATTTTGTCAGATTTAAGACATGTATGGCTTAAGTCGCCGCTTGCGTCTATAAACTTAATTCTATCTATCTATCTATCTATGTATCTACCTATCTATTTAATAAAAAATATTATTATTATTATTATTATTATTTAATTACTTTTTTGGTTCTCTCTCTTAGCCACTTATCTTCGAAATGAGGATGATTTGATATTGCGCGACCGGTGCACAATTTTATCCCGGCTAATAACTGCATTGAACCGGCAAACACAACAGTAGGCTGAGTTTCAATCCTGTTAATTGTTTAAAAATAAAAATCACTGGATTTAGTTAGAAATTAAAATATTGCAACATACTGAATCCATTCCATGAGTTCAACTGTATCAGGGTCCCAAAACTCCTTCAGCTCTTCCAATTCTTTTAGAACATCAGGTAGGAACTGATGTTGAAAAACAAAATAAACATTTTAGTAAATTAATAATAACAGAAATGAAATATAATATTCAGGAACTGCTTTGTTAAGGTCACTGGGTGGTGTCCGATACACCCACCCTTAATTCTTGCCCTAGTAGATTAATCAAAGCCAATGTGTTATGATGCACTTGTATAAAAGTAACATCCAGTTGCAGAATTGGACTGTTGCCAAGAATAGGGGTCCCAAAATAATGGAAAATTCGATAAAAAGTTGAAGGTAAACTCTCTTAAGTATCTCCTATATTTTAAACATCTTGTCTTGTTTTCAGAACCCAAAAATGTTTTTTTTTTTTACTTTTTGCCAGTTTTAATATGTGGGTTTCAGTATGTCAGATTAAAGACGTGTATGTTCTAAGTCGCCGCTCACGTCTATTAACACAATTCACTATCTATCTCTTTAACTTTTTGCAAAGCAGATTCCGAATATCTCTTCTTTTCCTGCATATTTACCCTATAAAGTAAATAAAAAATAACTAAAGCCGTTGCAAGATGCCGAATGCAATTAATCTGAGTGGTGAACCAGCCAGCCAACGTCCTCCATATTCTTAGATCACATATACCAACACTGGTAACAATACACATGTGGGGCACCCACAAGAATTTCATTCGCGTTGTGCTCATGGCTAAAATAGCCAAGAACACTGTTAGCACTACATGAAATGCCAACTCGGGACGTTTCTGCATCAGCAGACGATGTTCTCTCGATATATCTTTCTTGAAAGTTAAATTCCTAAACAAAACAATGTGTCACTGATAGTCTGAACCAATCTCAACAAATACGTACCCCCACTTCAAGAGCACAGCAACGACTAAGGCAGTCAGATAAACAAATTCAATAATAACGTAAAATGGGAGAAAAAGGCCTCGCGATAATCTTCGATGAGTTGCCAAATCAAGCGGTTGAAACGCTTCGTTACACAGATATAACCGACTTTCAAAGTCTCTCTGGTTTTCTAAGCCAAGTTTGGCAAATACAAATTTCCATATATGGCTGTCAGATTCAATATTTAGAAGTGTCTGTCAAATACAATGGAAAAGTTATCTGTTATTAAGTTATCTATAGCGACAACCGCGGGAGGGGGAAGTAAAATCTAGGCAAGTTAATCCCTACTCGAGCTGACGCGACCTAACCATCAGTGCAGCGGTCAGTGGTATCCCAAGCTACTGGGGTGTCCAGATAATCCCCCTTGCAAGAGATCAAGTGCCCCAAGTTTTAAGCTGTAAAGATTGCAAGATGGTATTCCTTCCGAACTAGAAGGTAACCAGTGCTTAAAACCTTAGGATTAGTATTAGTGCTAAATTAATGCTTTAATGCTGGGTTTCCACTTGGCATAAACTCAGACAGACAATTTTCTGCTGCAGAAAATTTTGAGTGCAGAAAAGTATGTTTTTCTGTCGTTGGTTCCCACCTGTGGACTGAAAAATGGGCAAAAAAGTGCAGAAAAGTAGAATTTAAAAATGGATGCCAGCTAAGGAAGGCAATTTGTAAACACTGCTGCTTTCTATGCTGAAAATTTTCTGCAGCAGAAAATTTTCTGTCGGGATTTCTGCCAAGTGGGAACCAAGCATAATTCTATGTCCTTATATTGAAAGCAGAGAAGGCAAGAAGAAATAAACAGATCAAAGTCTAAAAAAACAACATAAGTAATTGCATACCTTTATAAATATATTTAAGGTCATGGTAAACCCAATGGCAAAAAGCAACCTGAATGATACCCGCACAACATTTGATTTCAGACCCTTAGATGGATAACGTTCCTAAAATATATTTTCAATTAAAAACTTGGGAAAAAAAAGTCATAAAAGGTTAACTTGTACTTGAACACAAAGGATGAACACAGCTGAGGGCAAAAAACTCAAAGCTACTGAACCAAATACAAATGATTGCCCAAACTGCACAACTCCCACAGCGAGCAGAGCAATTCCATTCACAACTAAAAGTTTGATCACCTGTTGAGATTATTATAATTAAAACACGAAAAGAAAAACAGCAAACATTAATCAAACCTTCATTCTTGGTGCAATGGTACAGATTGCAAGAAGGAATAAAACTGCACATTGCAGGAACATAATATAAGACGAAAATTGCCATGTTATGCAATAGAAATAGGTAAAGGCGCCAACAGATATCAAGGTGCGTTTCTAAAGTGTAAAAAAATAAATAAAAATGAAAATGGACATTTGTTTTTGTTTGGTTTATCTTACTTCCTCTTGTACGGTTAATTGAGGCCGTAAATAATAAGTTAAAATGCATATTTCACAAAATAAGAAGGGAAGAGAAAAGCTCTCTCTTAATGGAATCGTGAAATTAACTCGAGTAGAATCGACTCTAAAAAAAATAAAAAGTAAAGTTATTTCTAGTTATTTATAGTATAAAAATTAGGCGCAAGACTTGGTGTAATTCTGCATTATAAAAAAGCATAATAAAATTTAATTTTTATGGGATTTCATTATAACATTGAAATTTCTATTGATATTTCGTAGAAATTTATTGACGCAAAAACTGCATTCCATTCTGCAAGGGAATGTACGAATGTAGTGTTTGTCAATGGTCAAATGTGTTTGTGTCAGATTTATATTGGTCAGATTTAGTACGTCAGATTAAAGACGTGTGTGGCCTAAGTCGCCACTTACATCTATAAATCCAATTCTCTTTCTCTATTGACACAAAGAATTGAGTAGAATTTCAACTGATGTCAAGTGATGTCAAGTTTTTAACCACTGATAGTCACACCAAATCATGGACTCCAAAAATTCAATTTCCAAACCTATTGAAGACATAAAAACAGACTGATAAAATTCCAGCAAGCCAAGAACGGCTTAAAATCCAAGTCGTAGTGTACAATGCAGATATATACAAAGCCTGAAGAATGAATACTGATTTGACGTAAAAAAAAATCGGCTGAATATAACTCTAAAAAAAATAAAAATCCAAATTAAAAAAATAAAAATTATTTTTCACAATCAAATATACCTTCAGCCCGAAGAAGCGAAACACAGCACTGAGAAAAATTTCTTGATAAATATTAAATCGAGATATAACATTAATTATTCGCCCGCTTTCCGTAACGTTGTCTGAGATCAAAGCAAGTAAACCTGTTTTTAAGTGAACAAACAATGAACATAAAGTAATTTCAAACAAAATTTAACATTACCTGAATAAAAACTTGAAGCATTAATTAAATGTTTGTAATAAGAGTAATAAAGTCCCTGTTCGGTTCTGAATGAGATTTCTCGTTCCACCTCCTGAATAAATAATGATACAGTTGAATTTATTGTTTGAGCTGCTCCAGAAACTGTGCGATTTAATTATTCACTTCATTTGATAGTGATTTGCAAACAATCAGGCTCAGACAAATAAAAAATTTTCAAGTAGTTTTATGGCGTTTCAAATGCCTTTGGAGGAAATGATAATTAAATCGTACGAGTTTCAAATGTAAATTTTTACTTTTATGTTTGAAAACCATAATTCGTTTTCGTGTAATGATTCCAAATAATGAGCAATTTTATAAGATATCACGAGCATGGCAACAATTCCAATTGTAACATTTATAGGATATAAAAATCTAAAAAAATTATTTGCTCTTGAATTAATTTGTTGGTAGCTATTCAATGCAAGATAGGGTTGCCATGGTTCCATTAAAAATATTGAGCCAAATTTAAGTGGCATCCCCAAAAGACGTGGTCAGATTCAGTATGTCAGTTTCATTTTGTCAGATTAAAAACGTGTATGGTCTAAGTTGCCGTTTACGTCTACAAACATAATTCTCTCTCTCTCTCCCCAACAGTATGGCCTAAGTCGCCGCTTCTATAATTCTAACCAGGGCAACACTAAATGCATAACCAACAAAACCAACAAACCTATTAACAAAATCCACAAATTTATACAAAGGAGTGATCCATTGCTGATTACTGTCAACGTAACCAATATGCGTCGTCTGAATAGGCAACTGTCGCCTTGGAGTATTACTCGGTGTTGGACCAGGACTGATTGTACGGCAATGTCGAGGCGTTGCGGGAGCCACGGTAACTGAAGGGTTCAAACTTCCACCTTCAATAGCGGGATAATGGTAAGGACTCGGTCTTGGCGTCCGCCTAGGACTTGGTGTAGGACTTCTACGAGGACTCCTATTCGAATAATGCCTTGTAGGAATGGCAGGAGACAATTTGTTTGGTGTAACGGCCGGAGATTTGCCCGATGTTATCGCCGGATAGTGTCTGGGTGCCGGGCTTCTCTTGGGGCTACTTGATGGCGATCGTCTAGCGGTAATTGCCGGGTATCGTGATCGAATTACACCGGTGGGAGATCTTTTTGGACTGGAGGAAGGCGACCGTCTGGCGGGATACTGGGCAATTGCTGGGTAATAGGACTTGGAGCTAATTGCCGGCGATGGTTTGGAGCCGGTAAGGGCAGGAGACTTTCTTGGTGTGATGGCGGGGGATTGTTTTGTGTCATATTTGAGCGCTTCGTACTTCAGTTGTTGTTCACTCTTGTCGGTGATGTATTTTGGACTCTTGCTGCGCCGGTGGCGAATTTGTAGCTCGTCAACCACCCGGTCCATCCTGTCTCCATTCAATCAATATTCATCTGATGCTAAAAATAAAAAATAAGATACTAATTACTTATTGTTTAAGAAGAAAAAGAACTTTTTGAATACAGGCATGGACCCTGAGCCATGAAAATAAAATGCCCCAAGTTTTAAAACCTTAGCACAGTCTTGTTCTCAGACTTTAACACATTTATTTAGACAAACCAGGAGTAAATAAGGTGTTTATTAACTTCTGGATGAGTTTATTTGTGTCAGATTTAATATAAATCAGATTTAGCATGTCAGTTTCAGTATATCAGATTAAAGATGAGAAAGGCCTAAGATGCTGCTTGCGTCTATACATTTAATTCTCTCTCTCTCTCTCTACTTATTTATATTTTATTTAGGTATACGTCATGCCTTCTGAATTAGACTAGGGCCCCACTAGTCCAGGGCCCCACTGGTCCAGGTCCTCAAATTCAAAAGTAAATGTCTCCAAATTTTACTGTATTAAATATTTTTGTACTAATGAGGCTCAGTGATCTGGACCCCATCACAGGACTCAGTACATACAACACTTATGTACAATAAATGTCCTCACTAATTCTGGTCCATCATGGCAGATGAAAATTCCAAAGCTGACAAAGCTCATTATACTTTCCCATCATCCGAAGAAGAAAAAAAAGTTCTCTATCCACCATTCTTTCATTTAATCAATTCTTATAAAAAAAAGAGGTAAAAAAATGAACCGTTCGGTAGAGATCAGTTTAATATCTGCAATGAGCTTGTCAGCTGAATTTAATGGTTCGTGTTTATTGTCTCTAGAGTCACATCTTTTCAGCGAGCGTAATGCCACACACTCAACGCAGTGTCCGTCATCTATATACAGTTACACAACGTTCCATACAAATTGCTAAAACAATAAATTTTGTGTTCGCTTAGTCCACATATTTGTCCATGTTCTCACTGAAAATAAACATTAAAACAATAATAAAAGTGTAGTTTTAAATTTGACGCCATTAAAGTCCTAAGAAACAAGTTAAAGATGCATTAGGAAATGGTTGGGTGCTTCTACTTAATGAAGCAAGTATAATTAATTAAAGTCCAACAGAAATACACCAGGGAAGGATCTCTGCTAGTGATAGTATACTATTAAATCAATATAGGTCTGGTTGCATAATCTTAAATCTGGTGGTGATTTAGATAAATAATTTCATTTTACTTTAATTTGATTTTGAAAGTTTAAAATTTTAATTATTCATTTTCTTTATTTTTTTTAAAAAAAAAAAAATAAAAAATGATGAATTTTTTGTTTTTTAAAGGGGAAATAATACAGTTTGTATACTTGCTCCACCTTATGTCTGTCTTTACTTACAAAATCTCTCACCTGATACACTTCAATTCAGCAAAGCGACCCACTACGGCGATCTTGATCGCTTCCTACACGTTATTTCACAGTTTTCCCGTCAAATAATCGCAGTAATTATCACATGCATGCTGCAAACAGCAAAACTGTTGTATTTTACCTTGGCAACAAAAATGCAGATCCGACCTCTAGTTGCGAGAATCTAAACTAACCTAAAACGTATTAAAACATCGTTGGATGAAAAAATAATTTAAAAAAAATAACGTGATCTAATAAAAATTTAATAAGAATTAGTATTTTTAAAAAATTAAATTATATTAAATTAATAAAAAACCAATTTATTTTAGTTCTTTTTTTTCTCGACGTTATAACTCATCACGCTTGTTCTGTTTTGATGCTATGACGCTAAATGAAAAAATTTAAAAAAATAATAATATTTTAGAAAAATCTGCTTTTTAAATAGATAAATTTGTTTTTTTTATTATATTTTATTATATAAAAGAGAAAATATTTAATGATTGACTAATCATCGCTACTTGTGTTTCCAGATCCATTTTATGACATCATACATTTTCAAAAGTAAGATCGTTTTGATGAGAATATATGACGTCAGATTGAAATATCAAATCTCTCAAGCTGCGCCCGAGAGGCGATATTCACTATTCGCAATGGTTTTCGTTTTGATCAAGACGTAAATTTTTGATTCTGCCACGTCAGGATTCCCACTGCATCATTTAATAATCCTGGACTCCCACCGAACTGCGGCCTAACAGATCGGGATCATGGAAAGTCGTTATAACATGCGAAGTCCGGGTGAGTATTAACCCTAAAAGTGAACTGGAAAAAAAAAAATTTGTCAAAATTCACTCTTGATATTTACAGCTGTCAAGCGGTTGATGAAAGAAGCTCACGAGTTGCGTCTTCCCACTGAAGAGTATTTTGCGCAGCCTCTCGAAGTAATTTGAATTTAATTATGGTGATGCACATTTTCGATAAAAGATGCTATTTTTTGATGACAAATACACTCTTTTTATCGCTAAATTGAAAATTATAGATCACGTAGATCACTTCCGATGCAATAATGCACGTTTTTTTATATAAAAAACTGCATTTTTGAATGTTTTTTATGCATTTTTTTATGCAAAAAACTGAGATGAATAAGTACTACTCTTTTTGTGTAAAAATACATGTTTTGGATGGAAAATGCATGTTTTAGCAGTTTTACATGTTTTAGCAGTTTTACATGTTTTAGCAGTTTTACATGTTTTAGCAGTTTTACATGTTTTAGCAGTTTTACATGTTTTAGCAGTTTTACATGTTTTAGCAGTTTTACATGTTTTAGCTGCAGAATTTCATGTTTTTCCTGCAGAATTTCATGTTTTTCCTGCAGAAGTTCATGTTTTTCCTGCAGAAGTTCATATGTTTCCTGCAGAGTTTCATGTTGTTGCTGCAGAATTTTAATGCAGAATTTCATGCTTTTCATGTTTTTGCTGCAGAATTTCATGCTTTTCCTGTTTTTGCTGCAGAATTTCATGCTTTCTATGTTTTTGCTGCAAATTTTCATGAATTTGCTGCAGATTTTCATGAATTTGCTGCAGATTTTCATGAATTTGCTGCAGATTTTCATGAATTTGCTGCAGATTTTCATGAATTTGCTGCAGATTTTCATGAATTTGCTGCAGATTTTCATGAATTTGCTGCAGAATTTCATGAATTTGCTGCAGAATTTCATGAATTTGCTGCAGAATTTCATGAATTTGCTGCAGTATTTCATGAATTTGCTGCAGAATTTCATGAATTTGCTGCAGATTTGCATGAATTTTGAATAATCATATGGTATATCTAAACATTTTAGATACATAAATTATTGTTTTTTTTTTTATTTTAGGATAATTTATTTGAGTGGCATTTTACCGTCCGAGGACCTCCAGATTCAGAATTTGATAATGGTATTTACCATGGGAGGATTATTTTGCCAGCCGAATATCCCATGAAACCACCAAGTATAATTTTGTTAACTGTAGGTATCTGTTTTTAAGTTTTATAATTTTCAGTTTTTTTATGATTTTAATTGTGTTTTTTTTTATTATTATTTATTAGCCAAATGGAAGGTTTGAAGTTAATAAAAAAATTTGTCTGAGTATATCTGGTCATCATCCTGAATCCTGGCAACCTTCCTGGTCAAGTAAGTATTAAATATTTAAATCGGTGGCAGGATTAAATACTTGAAAAAAGTGTATTTTCAGTACAAAAATATAGATTTCAGATAGAAAATGTACTTTATACTTGTAAGAATGGATTGTTCACTTGATCAATGGCATTTTTAGTTGAAAAAAAGCATTCCTTAAAGACAAAATTAAGTTTTTAATGAAATATTTCGATTTTATATAAATATGTATAACTTTAAGAGGAAGACTTTTTACACCAGGTATTACCAATCTATCATGCCAGCTGATATGCCAATGTGTCACCAAAAAAATTAAAATTGCATTGCAATGTAATTTTTAATCATAAAAATATTTTTATGATATGTAGTAATGTAGAGCCCGGATAAATGCATAAATGCATGTTTTTATTTTTTGTGTGTGCATATTTTGCCAAAATTTGCTCAAAAATGCGTGGGACGTGACACAACCTAAGATAGGGGTACCCCATGGTGTAGTTTCATGGGGTACCTAAAATCGGGTCTAACCTATTTCGCGGATCCCTAATCCGGGGATGCAAAAAAATTAATTTTTTCGTCCCTAATCCGCAGAGGACCTAATCCGCGGAAAATAATTAAGTTTATTAAAAATTAAAAATAAAAATATCCCTAATCTGCGGATCTTAAAATAATTAAATTATTTAAACTTTAAATTCAGATTCCTATTCCGCGGTCCCTATTTTGCGGTGCCTATTCCGCGGTGCCTATTCGGCGGATCCCTAAATGTTACAATCCCTAATCAGCCAATCCCGCGGTGCCTATTCCGCGGATTCCTAATCCCTACTACGTTACGTTTGTGTATATATTACAAGCGACATTTTATATTATTATTATTATTATTATAATTATTATTATTATTATTATTTAACATTATTATATTTTTATTATATCATTTCGAGCCAACAATGCAAATAACAAAACTTCCCGGATATTCTAAGATTGATTCTTGCCAGTGGCAGGATTAAATACTTGAAAAAAGTGTATTTTCAGTACAAAAATATAGATTTCAGATAGAAAATGTACTTTATACTTGTAAGAATGGATTGTTCACTTGATCAATGGCATTTTTAGTTGAAAAAAAGCATTCCTTAAAGACAAAATTAAGTTTTTAATGAAATATTTCGATTTTATATAAATATGTATAACTTTAAGAGGAAGACTTTTTACACCAGGTGTTACCAATCTATCATGCCAGCTGATATGCCAATGTGTCACCAAAAAATTAAAATTGCATTGCAATGTAATTTTTAATCATAAAAATATTTTTTATGATATGTAGTAACGTAGAGCCCGGATAAATGCATAAATGCATGTTTTTATTTTTTTGTGTGCATATTTTGCCAAAATTTGCTCAAAAATGCGTGGGACGTGACACAACCTAAGGTAGGGGTACCCCATGGTGTAGTTTCATGGGGTACCTAAAATCGGGTCTAACCTATTTCGCGGATCCCTAATCCGGGGATGCAAAAAAATTAATTTTTTCGTCTCTAATCCGCAGAGGACCTAATCCGCGGAAAATAATTAAGTTTATTAAAAATTAAAAATAAAAATATCCCTAATCTGCGGATCTTAAAATAATTAAATTATTTAAACTTTAAATTCAGATTCCTATTCCGCGGTCCCTATTTTGCGGTGCCTTTTCTGCGGTCCCTATTTTGCGGTGCCTATTCCGCGGTGCCTAGCGGATCCCTAAATGTTACAATCCCTAATCAGCCAATCCCGCGGTGCCTATTCCGCGGATTCCTAATCCCTACTACGTTACGTTTGTGTATATATTACAAGCGACATTTTATATTATTATTATTATTATTATTATTATTATTATTATAATTATTATTATTATTATTATTTAACATTATTATATTTTTATTATATCATTTCAAGCCAACAATGCAAATAACAAAACTTCCCGGATATTCTAAGATTGATTCTTGCCAGTGGTATGATACCAATAAGTTTATTTATCGACAAGAGAAGACCAATGAAAACAAAATGCCCATGCGGTGCATAATTCCACATTGCCGCAAACACAGATGCCTTGATTTGATTAGTAATGAGTTTACACTTTTTTCTGAACATGGACATGGAAGTAGTGCATTTGATGTTGATCTCAAATTGTTTACATACAAACTCGTGGTGAATTGTAGACAATTGAACCCAGCAGCACCGAAAAAACCAGAGTATGACATGTGGCACTTCAGCGACCATACAAATCATTCACCTCAATTTTAAGTCGTGCATGTCGCAAGGATGTCCCCAAACTTGATGATCTAAGCTCCTTCTACTCCTTTGAATTCTAGAAGCATCATGTACACGAAAATGACAGGCTATCATATACTGTATTTATGACACCATGTTGATAGCATCCGACGGCTCAATTTCTTCTGCATTTTTAAATCGCAAATTATGCTCTGAATTACAATCAATGAGCAAAGAATTTCACACGGATGCAACATTTAAAGTTGTCCCTCAATTTGCCGACAAAACTAAAGGGTCCTTCACACAGTTTTTGACAGTGTAAGGAATGGTTGGTGAGAAATTAATTCTGTTTTTTATTGTTTGATGACCAAAAAATCCCGCGTCGCATACGATAAAGTTTTTGAATTTTTCGCAGAAAGACTATGAAGTTGGGCTTGTAACCGTTTTACATCAAAGATGAGTACACATGGGCTGTTATCCACCTCGTAATGGCTCTTGCGTATCTTCCAGCGAATAAGGTGGAGATTGGTTTCGAGGTAATTAAAAACTACTGGAATGCAGCGACACATGAAGAACGCTTAGTAGAACTAATGTCGGAGCTTTTTATTTACTGTCGTTCGTATTGGTTAACTGAAGTTACTTCAACTAGATTCGGTGTGTATGAATTGCCTCATCGGACTAACAACATATTGGAAGCATGGCATTCGAGTTTTCCTGCAACTTTGGACAAACACTTTGCCAGTACATTTTGTTGTTGCTCTGTCACAAGTGGATCATTCATCAACTGGTTTATCTTGCACAAGAAATGCGGGGTTTAGTGACGCAGATACCAAAAAAGAAGTACTACTTGTTGAACGACGTGGCAATCAAGTCTTTTATGACAAAGTACAAAAACAATATTTTCCATGAGTTGCAATTTTTGAAAGCGATTGCGTATCGTGTGTCTACTATGCGAAGTGGCTTTCGATGGATTGTGATACCGAGGCCCCAATTGGCTTATTAGCGGTCTCGTCTGTCGTACAGAGAATTCCGCAAGTTAATGTCACTGGTCGGTATTACACCCCAGACATGCCCGCAGATCCGCCACACTTCAATTTTGAAGAAGCAATTCAGCAGCAATCTCTAATGGCGCTTCAGGAGGAAGGGGAAGGGGAGAAGAGGTAGTGGAAGTGGACGAGTTGAACAAGTCGAAGAATGCAACTCATTGAGGAAGAAGTCGTTGAAGAAGAAGTCGAGCAGCAAGTCATCACGTGGAAGGGGAAGGCCAAGAGGAAGTGTAAGAGAAAGAGGAGGAAGACGAAAAGGAAATGGACGAGTTATTGAAGAAGAAGTCGTAGAAGAAGTCGCCGTCGAGCAGCAAATTGTTGAAGAACAAGTTGTCAGACATGGAATATGCCGACAACGTTTGCCAAATTCCCACGATGATAATTCTGAGCCTTCTTGACAGATCCGTTGTACTAATAGAGGACTTGCAAACCGTTTACCGGTGTTTGATGTTTTTGATGAAGAGTTGGGAGTTGCTCCTGCTGAATGGGATGCCATCGGAGAGCAGCAACGAGTGCGTTATTTAAATGCTTTACCTGTTGAGGTACGTGCATTGGCGACCAAATTCATTGATTTGGCGATTGATGATTTAGTGGTGCACGAGAGATCTAATAATTTTAATTGTTCACTGTGTAACACAATATCATATTCAAATGTTTCCACATGGCATGCGCTGCATGTGTGAAGAAGTCAGTTGAAGTTTATGTGGAGTTGAAATGCCATGTCTGCAGAGCAGTAATGAAAAAAGCAAAGCACATCCACAAGATGTTCAACTAATTGAAATAAGTTTTTAATAAGTAGTTTTTAGTATTTAATAAAAAATAAAAAAAAATACAAGAACAAAATTTAGGTAACAAGCTCACTTTCCCTCAGCGCACCAAAAAAATATTTAAAAAAAAATAATTTCTGCAGATTAGGTATCAACCTAAAAATTTTAAAATTTAAATTAAATATTTAATTTATTTATTTATTTGATTTTATTTATTTATTAGAGACTTTGCGATTTTTCGTACGAAAAATCAAAAAATACGAAACGATATTTTATTACGATATTTATTAAAATATCGTTATTTAATTTGGTTTTATGTGATTTCGGGACGATATTTTAAATGTTTATCGTATGCCATTTCGTAATATTATTTTGTGATGAAAAAGAACTGCGCCTGCGCGCAACAACCTCAAGTGAAGCTGAAACCGCCATCTTGTTTATTCCGATCTAAGTGCCGGCTTGGGCGAGGACATTCCCAACTAGGTTTCTTTTTAACTACTGGATATTGATTCTAACTATTGAATTGATTCAGGCAATTCTGACTTGTCTCGACTTTTCAAGTTACTTTCTTCAACCTTCGTTTTGCCAGCGATGTTAAACGCTTTTGCGGTTTTGCCGGCATGAAATCGTCATCCGACGATGATAATTCATCGATTTTATCCAACTTCAACTTCGATTTCACTTTTTTAATCGCAATTTTCTTCTTTAAATTCTGAGATATCGTCGTTTTGGGCGTCGATGAACGTTTTACCGGCGAATTATCCAATTCTTCGCTCTCCCCGAGCTGAAAATTATCCGAAAAAAGAGAATAAT
>JH431619.1:91460-127092 GCA_000239455.1 Strigamia maritima | reverse complement strand
GTCTTGGGAAACAGCAAAAACGTTTGCAACTCCTAACTTTATTGGGGAAATGAAGGCTAATAAATAACAAGAAGTCGGAACAAATGTTTGTGAAAGATATGTGATGCAGTATTGGACCAGTTACTTTCTATTTGGTTTTTCTAGTGTTCAGTGGGATACTTGAAACTTTGGGTTGTTCCACGATATCTAAATGATAACCCACAACATCTGATCAGGTGCCACAACATCTAAACAGTGTATTTCATTCATTGATTCTACAGTGTCTTGTCTACGGAGTATTATTCTGCCTAAGAAGTGACGCGTCTTCCTCACTCGGTCTAAGCAGTGTTTGTTTAAGCAGTGTATTGTCTAAGCAGTGTCTTGTCTAAGAAGTGTTTTTACACTAAGAATGACACTAAGAAAAACACTAAAATGAAACACTAAGACGATGTGAATACTTAGATGTAACACTAAGCTGGAAAAATACAAAGATGACCATGCACTAAGATGAATTGTCATATGTAGTGAACACTGCTTTGATGTCATGGGACTTGCTGAGATGTGGGACATTACTTGGACCTCATAGGACAGCTCCAACTTCGGGTGTCACACTAAATAGTGGCAACATCCAATGGAACAAACTTGCACAACACCGCTTAGATGTCTTGGAAAACAGCAAAAACGTTTGCAACTCCTAACTTTATTGGGGAAATGAAGGCTAATAACAAGAAGTCGGAACAAATGTTTGTGAAAGATATGTGATGCAGTATTGGACCAGTTACTTTCTATTTGGTTTTTCTAGTGTTCAGTGGGATACTTGGAACTTTGGGTTGTTCCACGATATCTAAATGATAACCCACAACATCTGATCAGGTGCCACAACATCTAAACAGTGTATTTCATTCATTGATTCTACAGTGTCTTGTCTACGGAGTATTATTCTGCCTAAGAAGTGACGCGTCTTCCTCACTCGGTCTAAGCAGTGTTTGTTTAAGCAGTGTATTGTCTAAGCAGTGTCTTGTCTAAGAAGTGTTTTTACACTAAGAATGACACTAAGAAAAACACTAAAATGAAACACTAAGACGATGTGAATACTTAGATGTAACACTAAGCTGGAAAAATACAAAGATGACCATGCACTAAGATGAATTGTCATATGTAGTGAACACTGCTTTGATGTCATGGGACTTGCTGAGATGTGGGACATTACTTGGACCTCGTAGGATAGCTCCAACTTCGGGTGTCACACTAAATAGTGACAACATCCAATGGAACAAACTTGCACAACACCGTTTAGATGTCTTGGGAAACAGCAAAAACGTTTGCAACTCCTAACTTTATTGGGGAAATGAAGGCTAATAAATAACAAGAAGTCGGAACAAATGTTTGTGAAAGATATGTGATGCAGTATTGGACCAGTTACTTTCTATTTGGTTTTTCTAGTGTTCAGTGGGATACTTGGAACTTTGGGTTGTTCCACGATATCTAAATAATAACCCACAACATCTGATCAGGTGCCACAACATCTGATCAGGTGCCACAACATCTAAACAGTGTATTTCATTCATTGATTCTACAGTGTCTTGTCTACAGAGTATTATTCTGCTTAAGAAGTGACGCGTCTTCCTCACTCGGTCTAAGCAGTGTTTGTTTAAGCAGTGTATTGTCTAAGCAGTGTCTTGTCTAAGAAGTGTTTTACACTAAGAATGACACTAAGAAAAACACTAAAATAAAACACGAAAAGGAAGTGAATGCTTAGATGCAACACTAAGCTGGAGGATACAAAGATGACCAGGCACTAAGATGAATCGTTATACGTAATGAACACTACTTTGATGTAATGGGACTTGCTGAGATTTGGGACATTACTTGGAACTTGTAGGACAGCTCCAACTTTGAAGGTCACACTAAATAGTGGCAACATCCAATGGAACAAACTTGCACAACACCGATTAGATGTCTTGGGAAACAGCAAAAACAGACAAAACATTAGGTGCGTTCAATTTGTTTTAGAGAAATTAACTTAGTTGACTTAAACTCATTACATGTGATGTTTTGGATGTCATAGTTATGACAAATGACTTGCTTAAGGCAATTAATCTCACTTAAGTTTCGTTTAATATTGCCTGAATAAAAATTCTTAAGTGTGTATTTGACTTAAAGTGGCAGGATGTGATGTATTTGACGTAATATTCATCTGAAACCTCCTACTTTAGACATCTTTATTTAATTTACCCAATTCGTATCTTAAGTAAAGATATCTAAAGTAGGAGATTTCAGATGAATATACAAATACATCACATCCTGCTACTTTAAGTCAACTACACACTTCAGAATTTTATTCAGGCAATATTGAACGGAACTTAAGTGAGATTAATTGCCTTAAGCAAGTCATTTGTCATAACTATGATGTTCGAAACGTCACATGTAATGAGTTTAAGTCAACCTAGCAGTTAAGTCAACTAAGTTAATTTCTCTTAATCAAATTGAACACACCTACTGTCTTTGCAACTCCTAACTTTATTGGGGCAAACTAGAGGAACAAATGAAGGGTAATGACAAGAATTTGTGACAAATAAAGAAAAAGACCTGCAGGGACAAATGAGTTTGGAAGAAACATATCCTTTGTTCTTTTTCAGGTTTCTACATGATAAGTGGAGTTTTTGACCTCAAACTCTTGCCTCGGACTGACATTAACGATAAATTAAATCTCGATAGGTGATTAAATAAAAATTAGTTTCTTAAATTTTATTTTTATTTTTTTACAGAACTACTGCTGCAGCATTGAGTCCACTACTAAAGGTAAATTCTATTTCGAAAGCTGTGCTAGAAAAAGTGAAGTTATACTTGGCAGTTGGTGAAATTGAATCACCAGAATTTAAATCCTAACCACGCAAATATTCAAAGGTATTTTCTGGATTTTTGTATTAAAATTTCTGTTTAATTTATTTTTATTATCAGGCTTTGGAAGCAGTTGGAGCCCGATTTGTGCAGTTGTCAGAATTTCCATTGATGGACCATTTTAATGTAGTTGATGAATTGTACACTTCAAATTCGGAAATTACCCAAGTAAATTTATTTGTAAATGATGTAAAACAACGAGGATTAATCAATTTTTTTAAAGAGGAGTCTTTAGTTTATTTGCTCTTCAAAGTGATGAGAATTCCTAAATTATCAAGAAGAAAATAGTTTTGTATTGAAAGAGTCTGTAATAAATAGATAAATAGATGAATAAATAGTTTTGTAGTCACAATTTTTATTTTATTTTTTTGGATTAAAATGCAGTGACATTTTTCATTTCCAGAAAGTATAGATTGGATTGTGTGCGGTCTTAGGTTTTCGCTGCTCGACGCAATTTTCAATTTGTGGAGAACGTGCGTACTACACGTTACTCCACTTATTCACAACGGATGGCGCTGCTAAAGCACAAAGTTTTCGTGATGGTTTCGTCCAAGATTTCATATCTTCGATCGATGTTTCTCTTTTCTGTTTTTAAGTTCTACACACCATTGGTAAGCAACCAACATCGGTCTAAATCGGATTTTTTTTGTTTTTTTTTTGCCCACGCCATTTTTTTGTGTGCTGTTCTCGTATGTTCTCGCTTGATATTTATCTGCTTTAGTTCTGAGATCAATTCGTCAGGATGTTAGTTTGGTGAGTGAAGACGAGTAAGAAAAAGTATTCTACACTTTTTTGATCGTTGGTGTGTAGTGTTGATCTCCTTTCTTTTATTCACAAATATCCCTTTTGTAACGGTTGAAAACATTTTATTCATTTTAAAATCGTTAAAATCATGGTTTGTTTAAATATTTTCAAAATACAGTGAGGTTAATTCATATTTTGCTAAATAACATAAAATAAAATTAAAAACACTTTTTTAAAAAATTTATTTTAAAAGTTGAATAATCGTCCACTAGGTAACTCTGCTAAGGCGCCATTTTTGCCCAGCGCAAAGTGTGTTGTTCCAAGTTCCTGTTGATACCAAGTTTGATTTGGTATTGTTGCGGGATGAAACACTAAAATGTAAAATCGATCATGGTAAGATCAACATTTCGAGTTAATATATTTTAAATGTTAATTGAGTCTGCTTTATTTTAGTGCTACAACCGGTTCACGGTTCGCCATCGAAATATCTGTCATCGGGTAAATGGATATGGGAAGCACAAAGGTAAAATTAAATTTTTCTTTGTTTCTTATTTATTGCATTTTTTATACCAAGTCAGATTAGCTCAGTAAAGATATTGGAATGCAGCCAGTGAATCAATCATTTTCTTAATAAATGATTTTTTTTATTCAAATTACTCGACCAGGAATAAAAGCTTAGTGCTTACCATCAGCTAGCAACCATCAAACACTTTTTTTTCGCTTGAAGTTTGAAAGTTATCGATTGAAACATGTCTTGTGGCATGAAGGAACATACCTTATTACTTATAATAATGAATGACGACGAAAAAATAATGTATTAGAGGTTTAATTTACTGAAATTAGCTTTTATCTACGCTGAAATTGGTGGAATTAGACAAACATATTATTTAACTTGAAGTTTCTGAATGAAAATGAAGGAAAAAATTCTTATGCGAAGATAAAAGTTGATGTGGAAGGGACAATCTCGGTGATGCTTTTAATAAAATGAAAAAGGTCAGTTTTATTTCGCATGTTTTAAACATGAATTTTTTCTCCCTAGTTTCATAATGGCCGAGGAAAGAACATTCATGTAATGTTTTTGTCTGGCCACTTAGGAATTATAATTCTGTTTCTTAGTATTAATGAAACACATTAAGTTTAAACTTTGGCCGTGAATATATAATAACCAATAGTCTATCTACCCATACAAAAACCCAAAATATAAATTTTTTATTGTGCACAAGTAAATTGTGCTATCACCTGTTATTATTTTAAAATTAAATGTGCAAAAATGGAAATTACGATGTGAGCCCAGGCTTTTAGTGTGATATTTATTTACTGTAATCCCTCGGAAACAACGGTATGCCAGTAATTACGAGTCAGACCAGTTTTTGACAAGTAGACAACTGGTCGGTCAATTAATAATCAAATGAACAAAATGACGGATAATTCGAATTATCCAGCACTCGCCATTATCCGGCATGCCGTTCTTTCCGAGGGAATACGGTACATGAAGGAATATGGCCTGAAAAATGATTAACTTGTGTGTGTGCACTGTGGACCATGAATCCACCCCCTGCTGGTTCCTGTAGAAAGACAGTTTGGATTGCATCGCCATCTGATGGTTCTTTTTCTAAAGAGATGATTTTATCTGGAATGTGGCGTCATATCTATATACGATCTATTCGCGATCGATTCGTGCGTTTTGAATTTCTGACAGTTGCCAACGTGCGGATAGGTTAATATGTTATAATATTGTACTTTTCCTAGATATCAAATGATTTAATCAGACGAAACAGTTTAATTGAATTTTTATTGACAGCATTTGCATTTATTTGGAATTTGACCAATTTCTCAGCTAAAAGTGTGGAATTTTTGATATTCCAAGGTTTCAAAAAGACAAATTGAAGATCAACTAATCAATCTTGAACTATTAATGGGCAATAAAATGGAAGTTTAAAAGTCATTGGATTTATTTTTTTATACGTATTTACTTCACCTCTAGTAAGTGAAATGAAAAAGGTTTTTTTGTTAACTTTACTTCTTTTCATTGGTTTATTGCAGAATCGGAAAATTGCAACGGGTTTGGTTCCTTTTAAGTTGGTGTCGTTTCTCTTTTTTCTCGTGTCACTTTGATTGCCTCTATCAAGAGCTGCACATTTCTGTTCCAATCATCCGTGAATAGATGAATGAAGATGAGCAGCAATCCTTTCTTTCCTCGTCTAGAAACAAGCCGAGTTCCTTTAATTTGATGCATGATTTCGTTCAGCGTTTCTCTCCAGGGCATTAATTGGCGAAAAAAATTGAGATGTTTTATTATTCGTTGCTATTAACGTCAAATATGTTGACGAGCAGTCTTTTAGAATGGATGAATGGATGAATTAAGAATGGGAATATGTAACCGCAAGCAGAAAATCAGAAGATTAACGCAGCATAAGCAATAACAATAACCCAAGAGGATGAGCTCTTGCTTCAGCTTTATGGCCTTTTAAAGGGGTTAAAAGGGGCGAGTTGTTAGTTTCTCAATGTATAGTAGTAGCTTTTTTTAAAGATATTTTTGTAGCATCAAGATTTTATGGATTATCTGAACCAAATATTTGAGTACTAAATTGGGATTGGTTATTGGGGTATAGGCACATCAAGTTTTAGAGATTTTGAGGGTTTTGTTGAGACAATAGCTACAGTCAGTAATATATGGATAATGATTTGTGCCTCAACAACTCTTGAGTGACAACTGTTCTTTTTTCCGGCTTGCCGAATCAGTGCTGTTAAATGTAATACTCACTTTATTCGGCAGGCTCAGTCAGGCTCAGTTTTATCCGGCATGCCGCAAAAAGAGAAGGAATGCCGTAAAAATATGACTCAAACTCAAAACTGAAAAATTTTTACCAACGAACATAAAACTATATTTAAAGTTTAGGTATTTTGCTTAAATCAAAACCATCAACACTTGCTTAAATCAAAAAATAGGTGCATTCGGAAACTAAAATATTTTCACGTTTCTCGAGTTTTCCACGTTTCGTTTTCTGAAAAGTGCCGTCATTTCTGGAAATGTTTAAGTTTCAGTCAAGAAACGTGTGCGTTTAGGAAATGCTACTATTCATTCAAGCGTTGTAAAAACTTTGCCTAAAACTTTGCCTAAAACTTTGCCTAAAACTTAGCTAAAACTTTTCACACTCAGAATTATACACAAAACACACAAAAAACTAACCACATGCAAAACTCGTTTATTGACGAGTTTTAGTTTCCGAATGCACCTACTATTTAGCAGGTTACTAGCGAGTTTTTTTGCAAACAGGCACAATTCTGTTGTTTGAGTACTACTAATGTATAGGCTGGAAACAATTCTTAGAAATTCTTAGAAATTCTGATTAGTTGTCAGCTGTTTTCCATTGCACTATGAGGCTATCTTGTATTTTATTGTGTTTATCTCTTGTGTGAATCAGTTTGTACAGTACTTTTTCAAAATTTTGATTATTTATTATCACTAAAATTACAAATTAGTTACTGGTCAGCTGAAATTAGAAAAGAAACTTAAAGATGAGAAAGATAAGAGATTCTGCCCTTTCAACTCTTGTTGTTCTGTAACACTTTAAAATCATATACCGTACCTTAAATGTTGTATACATCAAGTTTTATGGGCAAAGTTTTGAATTGCATTAACCATGTCCCTGGAGCCAATAAACTGTATCTGATGTATGTTGTCCGTGATCTATAATCTAATCAATTTATAACATGCAACAGTGAATTTTAAAAAAAGAGAAAGAAAAAGAAGAAGAAATATTGTTGCCGTAGGTTTTGATGAGATGAAATAAAAATTGGTCGAGTAGACACAATTATATGCTGCTATGGTTCCACATTAACTAATGAGCCAAGCTTACTTTTTTTAGCGGAATTCTTAGAAAAGATAAAGCTGGAAACGGAAGTTCCGTATTGGAACCTAGTTTTACTGGAACCTGGCTTTATTGAAGCCATATTTTAAGAGTAAAAATCTGTTTTGATGTCGGTTGCCAGTGTTTCATTTCCGTCTTTATATACAGCACAGGATCAAAGAGAATAAATTAGTTGTCAAAGAGAATAGCGGAATGTACTGCAACTAGATGATATTACGTTTTATTATAGCTTCTCTTTCAACCATTCAAGACATTGGATTATGTTAGAATGCTGCTATATTCCTCTTGTTTCGTTCAGCAAAAAGAAAAGATTGCAAAATTCTTGAATGTTATTGAGATATTGACTTACAGTTACAACATCATTTTAAAGTATTAATATCATTTCCAAGAATTGGTAAATTATTTATGTGAATACATGAGTTATTTTTTGAACATACAAATATTTTAATACTGCGGTACTGTTAAGTGTGCAATAAACATTTATGTTGTAGTTGTAATTATAATTAAATTTTTATTTTTAGGTTTATCGAAGCCCTTAAATTGTCTGCGGATATAGATGAAGGGTTTACTATAATGCTTCTGTTATCTGGTGTCCAGAGATGAACACGGTGAGTCTGTGACTCAATTTCCTATACTTGTTTTCGACATCCTCTCCTCACATACATGTTTGTCTACAAGTTATTGACAGCACAATTTATTTAAGGTAACACAAATATTTGTGATGACAGCTGGATTTAGATTGAAGTTGAAATCCAGAGGTAACCTCTGTGTATTTCAATGCACAGTAACCTCTCGGGACCGGTAAAAACTTGGAACTATAATGTGTGTTGACTCAATCGTATTGTATGCGGGCAATCGGTATCTGTGGAAATGATTGACTGCAATGAAAATTGACTATAACGAGAGTTTACTGTAACTTGTAAACAAACAAACCATAACAAATCATAATTTTTAAGGGGACAGTTGTGATTGAATTTATAGAAATGCAAAAGTTAACATTGTAATGGTAAATGGAATTGATACAAGTGATATTGATTTATAAAAATTTACGAGTGCGAGTGCGATATTATTAGAAAAAGTCAGAGACTTTTGTTATATTATGAACAGACACTTGAATTACAATATTGTTGTTTAGAAGTGGTGGCTTTCATTTCCGTTTTCTGATAGCATAGTGCGTGAAAATGAAAGGAAAATCCAACTGTGACTGTGCTATCACTTTCCTGATGATATTGTGCCTCCGCTTTTATAGAACAATCTTTTCTTTTAAGAGTTCGTATTAGGAATCTGGTGATTCTTTTTTCTCTTCTTTTCACTATTGGAAAATTGTGACAAAACGTCATTACTCCGCCTCATGTATTATGAAAGATAAAGCTGAAACATTTTTACAAACTTTTTTTTATGGCAATGAAGATTTTGGTTCACTTTTGTTATGAAATTGACCATCCATTTTTAATAATGACAAAAATTTGAATAAATTTTGAAACCTAGACAAGCTTATAGAAATGTCATTGCATCTTTTGCAATTGTGAATAATTCATTGTTGTCATTTAAATTTTTTGTTTGAATAGAAGAAAGACGTTTTCTCCAGATAATTTGTTAAACTTTTTTTTTAATCACGGTCTTGATCTTTATAAAGTGGTTTTATTTTTTCCAAGGCAAGGCTTGATGTGTTAGTTGATTTCTCTTGTATTGGCAGGATTTTCCTCTCTTTTGGGGATGTGTAAGTTCTAAGTGCTGTAAAAATTGAATTGGTGCCTGCTGAGTGGGTATGTCACAGTCCCTTTTTCGCTGATTTCCGCTACTTACTTTTTTTTAAAAAAAAAAAAAGCAGAATGACTTTTCAAAGGACTCTCTGTCTGGCTGAATGTTATTTCTTAATTTAAAAAAAAAAATAAATTTTTTTTTTAAAGTTGGCAAAACACTTGTATTGAAAATGCAATAATGTAAAAACAAAAATTTTTCTGTGATTCTATCCAATATTTATTGGGAACGCCACATGTCGTTGCATTTTTTTTTCAAACATAAAATGAGAAGAAAACGATTTATTCAGGCTTACTTGTAATAATCTTATTGTATCATTGATGTGCTGAGGCATAGAGGGATTTCTGATGTATATGGACGCGCAGCACTGGTAAGAACCTTAGGGATCCATTGTGCTGGCATAAAAAAGAGGAGATTTGTGCGTTTCGATGGGAAAAAGTTAAAGTTGTAAGTATAAAAAAAAAAAAAAAAAATAGAAAATAAATAAATTATTCTTTTGGTTGATTTGGTATAATACAATATAAATATGTACCGACTTGTGTAATTCCCCGCGTGGCTGAATATTTTTATTTGATCATTTATTTTTGGGTTTAGAAAAGGGAAGGAAATATTGGCACATGTTCAGTTCTCTTGTCATTTACAAAAGAAAAGTGTCGATATTGGATGTGGATCTGGATTCAGCATTTGACCATACGTTAGATCACCCATACAAATGCCCTCATTTGTCGTTTGATTTTTATCGGACAAGAAAAGTACTGAAAGGTTATTACATGATTTGTCTTTTCACGTCGTGAAAACATTGTGACTCCAGAAATGTTGGTTAAAGCAGATATTTGACGAGTTTTCTGATTTTTTTATTTTGGTGACAAAATTAATTAGAAAACACCGAGTCTTTAGTTACATGACCGAATACCAAATTGCTAAATTGGTAATTATTTTTTTTTTAGTTATTCAAAAAAGATGTGTGGGAAAATCGATGCAGAGTATTTATCCTTCAGATAACCTTGTGATCTTGTTTACTGCAGCAGCATCATTTTTTTATACTATATATTGGTTATTGGTTAAAAGTTTTGTCTGGCTCGCTAGTTTTTAGTACATTTATTTACATTAATTTCACGCTTGTTGAATTTGTGAAAAATGTTATCTTGTTTTTTAGGTAGTGGAATGTTGTGGTAATTTTTTTTTTTTTTATTTATTTATTTAAATTTTTAATGTGAAATTTTAATATTTTATTTTTGTTGAAAGATTCGGATTGTTATGGCAGCAAACGTGAGCTGGGTTTCTCATCTGGATTTTAAGCTTATGGAGAGTATACAAGCTTGTTGAACCGCATTCTTATTCTTAAATATGAACTGCTTCCTTTTGGGTTTGATTATTGTTTACAGAAAAATTGGAAAGTTGGAATGACGTAAAAAGAATGTTTAGGACTTTTATTCAGAAATGTCAAAGTAGTTAATTTTTTGGCATAAATTTTGTTTAGATATTTGATGGTTGACGGATTTTATTTATTTGACATTTATTTAAACGTTGCTGAAATGGCGAGTTAAGGGATAAAAAAATAAAATAATGGGCATACATATAACAAAAGGTCATGTTATAGTTAGTATTTGTGCTTGAGGAAATGTGGGAAAGTTCTATAGTGATTGATATTCTTTGCTGCTGGTCAATGATTTTGAAATGATGGCTACCATACCCTAGTAGCATATCAATAAGATTTTTTTTTCTTCTTTATTGTTACAAGGTTTTTTGGTTGTATAAATATGAGTCAGTCTATTGTAAATAAAACTAATACATACGAGACTGGTTATATCTTTTTCCTTGAAGCTCTCAGGCAAGAAAGAGGACTATTGTTATTTATAGAGGTAGAAACAGGGTAAATATTGGTACCTCAGGCAATAATCCAAATTACGATTATTGAAGATATTAAAAAAAACGTACTGTCTATTTCCCCGAACGGCTCGTAGCTATAATTTCTATTTCCAGTCCACTTTACTTAGTAAGGTGAGGTTAGCCCGCCGCAGGTGTTAGGCTAAGTCATGAGAATGGTGAACTGGAATTTGAAATTCGTTCGGCGAAATAGCCTTGGCGTAAAATTGCTATTTTCGGCAAAATATAACTAAAAGATGTGGAAAATCAAGCAAAACATTGTTTAAAACAGTAAAACTCAAGAGGGGCTAAAAACACATTAATTTTGACTTTTCTGTTGTTGCCCAGCTGTTGAACCTTTAAATACTATAAAATCTGCGATAAAAGTTTGTTTATGTAGCAAACCTATTGCTGACTCAAAGATTTTGCCTCTGCACGATATTTGCAAGAAAATAGCCATAAACAAGTTGACATTTAGTGGTGAATTTATTTTTATATCATTTGAAATCCACTATTATAATGTGCTCTTTAAGGGACATCGAAGGATTTATTAGTCTGTTCAAAGTTTTCGTACAACTTGACATATGGATGAAGAAGTGGAGTTTCTGCGAGAGTTCTACGTACTCATTAATAAAAAGTTAATCAAAATTTTAATTAGTAGTTCTAGTTTTTCTTTTATTTGATAATTTTTACATTGCAAATTTCAAGACAACATCAGTCAAGATTAGACTAAACCAAAAGTAGAAGAGGTTTTGTTCCAAATGGACTCTTCTAATGTTTTTTTAATGGGGAATTTCTTTTTTTTCTAAGATCAGCATTCACTGCACAAAATGTATTACTGCCATCTGTCTCCATTTGTCACTAATTAATGGGTTTAATTTGCAAAAAAGATTTTTTTTCCTCTTCATAACCCAGCGGGAGAAGTTTTAATTAGTCAGCATCATTGTGACATTTTTTAAATTTTTTTTTTGGGGGGTGACATTAAAATGCATTGAGCCATTAAACTCTTGATCTTAAACTTTTTTTTTCTTTTTAAATCTTTAATGTTAATGATAAAAATCAAAAGAAATTGATAAGATTTTCTGAGAAATGGATTCTTTTTTCAAAATGGATTTAGATATTTGAGGATAACTTTTGTGATTTTTTTTTTAACGTCTTGACAAGGGAATGTAAAGAATTACCTGACTGGAAAAGAAACGGGTGTGGTCAATGGCATCTGGTCACTGATGCTATCGATACCTTGAAATGCTAGCTTAGAGATTTTTTTTTTCTGGCACAGATGTGCCTTGGATCAATGGATCAAGTCTTACTTGTCTGGTTCCAGTGAAACATAAAACTGGATTTAAAGTTCGAAAAGTTATTACAGCTTTTGTTAGTTGCACTTTCTTTTCTCATTACTAGGGGGGATCGAAAATGATTTTGCACTGAACGACCAATGCAACTGATTGTGTAAAATGTTAATTACACGACTGACTTTTCGAGTTAAAAAGTTGCATATGCATTTACACTGGAATTTACACTGAAAATTACACGGGAATTTACACATAATTCACACAATAATAAATAAACAAGCTGTACTTGAGCAATGGAGCAGATGTTTCTTAGCAAGCACATGATTCTTGTCTGCTTTCCTACAACAAAAGTAACATAAAGCCTAGTACACATACCAATTCAGACTCAAAATATTCAGCCAGTCTGAATTTTCCATGTGACAATTATCAACGGAATTTTAAATAATGGATAATGTCACATGGAAAATTCAGACTGGGAATAATGTGGTACACATGGTTTGTTTAATGACATCATATTACAAATGGCGACTGTCTGAAATATTTTTTTGCAAATGGCTACCTTTGAAAATATGCAATGAGGATGAGGCTGATGATGACGATATATTCAAAAATCATTGTGTTGGGCTTGCTTTTCGTTTTTTCCTTTTCATTTCTTGGCAGGATAGAACATATATCCCGCCAACAGCAGCTAATATGGATTCGTCCCTACTTGACACAACGTTCGAACATGCAGTTTAAGCGACCGGTTAAAAATAAAGATAACCAGGTGTGATCTGGTTATCTTTATTTTTAACCGCTCGCTTAAACCCCTTGAATTATGGGTAGTTGAAAAGATTCTATGCACGGAAACAATAGGTCGTTTCCCGCGCACCAAGTGCGCGGAAAGAATGATTTTTTCAGCTACGGAATATTTCCTCACAAGGAAATTTTTTGATGTGTACCACAAAAAAGGAATTTTCAGATTTCGATTCCTTGTGCCATTCCGTGTACGGAATGAGCTGATGTGTACTAGGCTTTAGATAGTAACAATTCTGAGTATCATGCACGTTGTTACTACTTACATTTGAAGCGAGGATTCAAGATGGCGGCAAATAGAACTTTTTGCACGCCAATTTTCGTAGCACGTACATTTGCACAATGAAAATGGGTCATTTCCGTTTAACTCAGATTTACACGAATTAATTCGTGTAAACAACGTGCAAATTGATATTTAAACGAGTGTAAACGTGATTGCACTCGTTTAAATGAATTTTCGAACTCGCCTACTATTTACTTTGAAAATTAATGAAACCTGTTACTATGAAAGCGGAGATTTTTATTTTGCGACAGTGTATTTTGTAGTTTTCGTTTGAGAATTAGATGATAAAAGTTGAAATAACTGGATTTTTTTTTTACGGACTGGGCGTTCTTTAAGTTGTAAAGTAAATTTTGATAAAACTTTGGACGTGGCGAAGAGTGAAATGAAGTGAAATGAGGCGGGATATAAGCGGAAGCGGATGGAATGAATTTGGTTTATTCAATTGAGGTTTTGTATGTTGTGAGGTTATTCAATCTGAAGACGGGCTATCATTTGCATTTAGATAAAAGAATGGAGGAAGATGTTCTGCACATTTCATAACTCGAGTAATTTAATTTATTTTTTTCATTTTTTTTTTTTTGCAAATTTTTTCTGATGAATTCACATATTTTAAATGGAGTTTTTTCTGTAAGGAGAGTAGAGAAAAACTGATTTATTTATTGATGTTGTTTGGTTAAGATGTAGTAATCTGCTGATCAGCAGAAAAGTTTATAGCACCAAAGAGTAAATTCGGATATATAAATTTCTATAGAAAATGTCAAGCAATGTCTGCTTGTTGAATAGTTTTATATTGAAGATAAAAAGATTTTATGGTTAATATAAATGTTGGAAAAACATAATTCAGAAGGAAAGTTCACAAATGCTCACGATGCGTAGTCATTTTCATTTTTACTTAAAATATGTTGAAAGTCTAAAATGGCTGAGGAGGCAATTTAAAATTTTCTAGATATTTTCTAAGAGAACTAAATTGCTGGAAAAATCTTGAAACTATAACGAGGAGACAAAACATAGAAGGGATATTGTTAGTTAAATGGTTAAGTGAACCGACTTTAGGACTTTTTTTTGCAAATATTTCAAATTTCGCGCGGCAATCCGAGGTCACTCAACTAAGGTCTATCGAAGAAGCCTTTAAAATGGATTTCTCTGGATTTGTTGTTCGAAAAATTGAATTTCGGATATATACCGGAAGATCTGGAATTGCTGGAGACTCGCTCGATCAAAAATACGTGGGGAGTTTGAATGGGTGCAGAGTCACCGATGAAATTCTCAATTTGGTTGCAAACAAGAATAATTTCCGGTTGGCTCTGTGCGCCATCAAATTCTGGGCTAAACGTGTGGTGTTTATTTTTAAGTAATCGGCTACATCGGCAGTGTTCGTGGGCGATGCTTGTAGCAAGGACGTGTCAATTGCGAATACAGTGCATGGCTTTAGTTTTCAAATTGGAAGGGTTGAAAACACTAGAGGGAAATAATTTGCAGTTTTTCTTTTGTTTATATATATATATATTGATTTTTAGCATTTTAGATAAACTGTAATATAAAAAAACATGGAAATGCTAAAATTAATTTACTTGCTTAATAAAGAAAAATGTTTTTATATTTCACTGTCAAATGCAGCAGTTTTTCTTCTGTACAATCATCTAGTAAATCTTTCTTTTGAAGCTTTTAAAACTGCCAGCACGATTTTCGTTCATTCATTTTGATGAGGGCTTGTTATCTTTAAGAAAAATCAAAATTTGCTCATTATATTAATAAATTCTTTTAATTCGACTTTTAATGATAATTTTATTGATTGATATTTTGTATAAGCTTTTGAGACAATAGTCGAAAATAGAAACATTCTCATGCTTTCATAACACGACAACTAACCATCAGACGAAACATAAACCGAAGGAAAACATAACTGAGCAATGTGAACGTATCTTGAGAAACGACTCACAAAACTGCATTCTTTGCTAAACAAAGCGAGGATTAAAAACGTTTTCGTTTTAAAAATGGATTTTTATTTTCATGTTTAATTCGCTTCAAGTTTGGCTTTTTTTCTATTAAAAAAAATTTACTTTTTTGTGTTTCTAGGCCAAAATAATCCCCATAATGCAGATGTTGATACGGATTATCTAGATCAATTTTGACATGATGATGTGGTAATTAATTGAAAAATAAACAGGAAAAGAGAAAGGAGTGAAAAAAGGATAATTGAAGCTGAATTCTAAAGAAATTGGATGTTCTTAAAGTGGTTCAAGTGGCTGTCAAACTAAAATTTTAAGTACGAACTTGATTATAAAGGCTGATTTATTTCAATGAGTTTTAAGAAAGTTCATCAACAGATGGCGCAAATCTGAATAATTCTTAAAAACTCATTTGATGAGGTCTCTAATTACCATAGCTTGATTCAACGGAAGAAATAAATTGAAATGTAGAGAATAAGCAATTAGTTTTCTGTCTCGCCATACTGGTTACTAAATGCGTTCATCTCTTGGAGCACGAGTACGTGGTGGGATGAGGGTTCATACAACCACTTCTTGACAACCAATAAAGGCCAATTACTTGAATCGTTGTATGTTATCTTCGTTTAACTGCGTGTCTTGGGCATTCATCTGCAGTTTAGCTATCCCATTAGCCTGTGTGGAGTCAACCCAATCACAAGTTTCAGCAAAACCACTATATCTGTAGGGCAAAAGGCTGATATAAAAGATTTAAGGTTTTGTTGCTCAATGGTTTATTATTACTATACTTTGGGATGAACATTAAAAATTATGAAGATTATTGTATTTCACTGATTATAAAACTCACAAAAAAACTTATTCAGCTTTTTATGACATCAAAATATATTTGACTAACATTATTATCCTATATTAAAGCAAACAACAAAATGCATGAGTACCGATTAGTAGTTGCATTCGAAAATTAAAACCAAACTGGTTTTAGCCGTTTTAGAAAAGTTAGTTTTAACCGTTTTAGAAAAGTTAGTTTTAACCGTTTTAGAAAAGTTAGTTTTAACCGTTTTAGAAAAGTTAGTTTTAACCGTTTTAGAAAAGTTAGTTTTAACCGTTTTAGAAAAGTTAGTTTTAACCGTTTTAGAAAAGTTAGTTTTAACCGTTTTAGAAAAGTTAGTTTTAACCGTTTTAGAAAAGTTAGTTTTAACCGTTTTAGAAAAGTTAGTTTTAACCGTTTTAGAAAAGTTAGTTTTAACCGTTTTAGAAAAGTTAGTTTTAACCTGGTTTTAATAAATTTTAGCTTGAACTTAGCTGGGGATTTTGGTTAAACCAAGTCAAAATCAAAATCAAATCAAAATCAAAAATTAGATTTAGCTGATAAATTGTCTATTTCATCTTGGCTAATATATATTTCATGAGAATCCAGCTAGAAAATAGTAAAGTTTGTGAAAAATAAAGACAAATTATTTTGACGGACATCAGCGAACATCATGGCCGACGCTGATGTTTGTTTGACATTATTTTTCGCAACTCTTACCTATTTTTATGCGGATGTCTCATGAAATCGTTAGGATGTTGTCAAATGATGTCCCCACCCTAAAAATTTGCAGGTTTTATTTGCTAAAACTCAGTTTGGAGTCGAGAAACATCATATCGTTTCCAAGATGGCTGCTACAGAATGATGCTAAAACCCAATAAAACTAAAACCTGCTTTAAAACGACTAACTGGCTAAAACCAACTTCTCTGAAACAGCTAAAACCAGGTTGGTTTTCATTTTCGAATGCAACTAATGAGAATAGCAAACCAGTTGTTTAGGGGCAATTACGGGTCTCTGCAGATCTTTCTCAGGATAATAGAGTGAAATTGATTTGGTGACATTGGTAGATTCTGAGTTCTGGAGGTAGGGGAATGGCAATGCCACCAAATATTCGATTTAAAGGGGTCCCTATAATAAACGCGAATATGAATAAACGCGAACTCGAAATTCGCGCTTCTTCATTCGCGGTTATTCATGGTTACCATATGAATAACCGCGAAATGGAATTTTTCGCGTTTATTCATATCGCAAACACAGAAAAATTTTGTTTTGCGGTTATTCATATTCTGGCTCATCCCGGTGGAGAATATGAATAACCGCGAATTTTGCACAGAGTACCGAAATGCACCAGAAAACCCATTTGCGCCTGCGGCGCCTGATTTTCAATCAAGACAGGTTACAGGTTAAAGCGGTCACCAAAGTGCGCGAAACAAAAACAACAAAGTACAAGTTTTTCCCAGGATAAATTCATAATTCGCGCTTATTCATATTGCACAAAACCATAAAACTCGATTCGCGGTTATTCATATTCTGCATATGAATATGAAACCGCGAATCGAAATATTTTGCGGTCTTTCATATTCGCGCCTATTCATTGTTTTCGCGTTCGCGCGTATTCATAATTTCCAAGTTAGCGCTTATTCATATTCGCGCTTATTATAAGCCCCCATTTAAAGATATTTGATGATTTAAAGATATATGATGTGTTGAACGAGAATTTTTCCAACTGCCAACGTTTTGCGTTTGATGATAAGTTTTGTAGCCACTGGAGAATTTGTGAGGAATAAAACATGATGATTGGATTCGTTTTTATTTCAATGATTTATGAGTTGGAAGTTTTTTTTTATCTTTGGATAATTTGATGATGGTTTTTTTTATGTGACTTTTTTCTTTGTTTTTCAAACTGGCAATTTCCTTATGCGCCTTTTCAATTGGCTTTAATTGAAAAGCGTCATAAGTATTTGTGCATTGTTTAAAAAGATGCTCTCACTTTTGAAATATTAAGAACAGAAAGAAATCGGTTTAAAGTCACTTTAAAGTTTGGGAATATATTTTGTAGATTCTTATTGACTGTTCAGTTGATATATGAATGTGGAGTGCATATCAGAATACTAGACCATTGGCTTGGATCGAGGTGGATTTTATTCATGTCATTTGCTGTTAGACCCGCAGAAAAAAGCTTTTTTATGGAGTACCATTTCCTAAACTATACTGTAGTTTGTATATGGGTTGATTCATTGGTTGAGTTCATTCAAAGTGGACCATAGGTCCAAGAGTGAACAAGTGCTAAGCTTTTGCTATTTTTCATTGTCCAAGTTAATGGATAAAGTGCCTCGCATGACAAAGAACTCTCAAGTTATGTATTTTCTTTAAGAAATTTAAATTTTAAAGAGAAATTTCAATTTCTTTTTATTGTGGTATCATGATGGACATGTTATTACATCATGGTATAACGTTAAGCTTCCAATCATGTAAAATTGATGAGCATTTGTTCGATTTAGAGTGGACAAATGTATTTTTTTAAGATTTATTGAAAATTTTAACCTCGTGCCACACTGGCTCACATTTCTTTTTAATGCCTACTTGTTTGTTATAAGATTGATTTATTTTTTTACGGTGGAAGAAAAAATACTCGTGAAATATATTTTGCCAACAAATTTGGAAATAATTCATGTGTTAGTTGGTGCAACTATTAAATGAAATTTTTTTAAAAAAACGAAAAGGCAGAAATTGTTAATTGTTGATTTATCAAATTGCAATCTATTTATTACACGTTTTTTGAGTGTGAAAACTTTGTCGTAAATTCAGCGTTAACAAGATATAATATCTTATATAGATAGTCGGATAACACACATATGACATGGACTTTTTTTTATATTATTTTAGCTTGAGAAGAGAAGTGCACAGTAATATATTTCTAGGACGAACTAAAGGCGAATGATAGAGCCACTAAAATTTGACAAGACAGCAAAAGCAATTTTCGGGTTTGAAGATATCAAAGTACGGCTTAAAAGCTTTAAACAAGTTAAAGTTATTTCTTAAAGAACAACTGATGCACTGTGTGCTAATCTTTATCATACACAGGGTTTTTCTATTCAAATACATTACGAAACCAGAACATATATTTCTCGATGACCCTGTATTAAAGAAGATTGTAATATGTATTACGGACACATCTTATATGCGGAATTTCATCCAAAAAATTTTGTTTTCTTTCTTCAAGTGATTACAACAGATGGCGTAATGTCCTGTGCAACCGGTTTGCAAATTGGTACAGGCTCACTTGAACACCTGGTGTAGTCACGTGTTGGGACTAAGCTATTGGAAAGAGATCAAGAAAAAAAATGTGGGTTTAGTTCACAGTTCACTCACAAAAAAAATTCTATTGATTTCTTGAATGGAAATTTTGGAAATAATTTTTTTTTTAAAAAAAAAGTAAATCGTTAGAAAACAGTAGGTGCGTTCAATTTGATTTAGATAAATTAACTTAGTTGACTTAAACTCATTAAATGTGACGTTTTGGACGTCATAGTTAAGGCAAATGCCTTTCTTAAGGTAATTAACACTTAATGCTTAGTTCCCACTTGGCAGAAACTCCGGCAGAAAATTTTCTGCTGCTGAAAATTTTGAGTGTAGAAAGCAGCAGTGTTTATAAATTGCCTTCCTTAGCTGGCATCCATTTTTAAATTCTACTTTTCTACAATTTTTTTCCCCCTTTTCAGTCCACATACTTTTCTGCATTCAAAATTTCTCAGAATTTCTGCCAAGTGGGAACTAAGCATAAATTGCGTTCAATATTGCCTGAATAAAATTCTTAGGTGTGTAGTTGATTTAAAGTAGCAGGATATGATGTATTTGACGTCATATTCATCTAAAACTTTTACATACTTTAGACATCTTTACTTAAGATACGAATTGAGTAACTTAAGTAAAGATCTCTAAAGTAGGAGGTTTTAGATGAATATGACGTCAAATACATCACATCCTGCTATTTTAAGTCAACTACACACTTAAAATTTTTATTCAGGCAATATTGAACGCAACTTAAGTGAGATTAATTTCCTTAAGCAAGTCATTTGCCGTAACTATGACGTTCAAAACGTCACATTTAAAAGATGAGTTTAAGTCAACTTAGCAGTTAAGTCAACTAAGTTAATTTATCTAAATCAAATTGAACGCACCTAATGTCAGTTTTTAATCTAAAAGCTTTTGTTTTAAATTAATGACTGATTTATTAGCATTTATTGAATTTTTAAAAAAAAAAAATTAAGCATCACTGTTTGGTGTACAATAATGAAGAAATGTGGTGACTAGCAGATAAGCCTACATTGGGGTTGTGCCAAGTGCATGCTTACAGAAATGACATCTTCTTGAAACTACATAAATCTTGAGTTAAGCTTTGTTATAATGCTCATATATTTTTATTTAGACTGAGAAACTCATAACAGTGTAAATATTTTTAAAATATAGAAAACATCTTTCAAAAAAATTCGACAACACGCGATCACGTTGAAGTTGTATTGTTTTTGAAAATATTGATCGATTAACACTGAAAAAACTGGGAATTGCGAGTTACTAACTTTTTAAAGCATTAAAAGATTTTATTTCTATTTCATTTTCACTTCTTTTTTTTTCGTGATGGGAATTAATAATTTTTTGAGTCCATAAAAAAAAAAAAAATAGTTTTTCGGTTATCACTAAGTTGATAATAAAAAGTCGGATGAAAATAAAATGCTGTTTCAATTTAAGTGTGAAGAGTGCGAGAAATATTGGATTAAAGTATAAATCGATATTAGTGAACGTGAACTGAAAGCTTTGTGGTTACGGGGAAGAAGACAATTTCGGGTTTGTATGTGTTTTTGGGTTAGAGGAAAATATGAATTAAATGATAAGAAAATGAAACTTTCCGTCTACATATTGTTTAAATTTTATTTCGTGGTTTAGAGGCAGGCGGAGAAAGTGTAATTAAACCCCACTCACAAAATAAATCATTCTTTTTTTTTTTATAAGAAAAATTTTAATAACTTTATATTTACCGTAGGACATTACTTACAATGGATTACATTTTACACAACATTCTGTAGGCTTTTTTAAAAATCTGACATATTAAAAAAGTCAAACATTTATCATTTATAGTTTACATGCAAATCAATAAATAATTGCATTGAATCCTCCGTAAGCGAGCTTCAGAATGGGAATTAAAATTGAATTACTTAATTAATGTTTATTTTTTTTTTTTTTTTCTTTTAAAAAAATTAATTTAGGAGTTGAGTTGTTTGATGCCAGCATTGGTACAAGGCCTATTCAGTGCACAATAGCTTAAAGCAGAATGAGATAACATTCAGTGGGGATAATTTACGGTTGCCTTATTTTGTCTTATCAATTGATTCAATCATATAATTTACAACAGAAAGCGCCTCGATTTAGGATGTTTCATAGAATTTAGCTTTCAAATTATTATGTGAATGCCTTGTGGTCGTGGTCAGGCACAGATTTCCCACAAGACTGGGCAGTTCAAGTATTGCACGTCTTTTACTTCTACAATATATTCTGATGCAGGAGAGAAGAAGAAATATAAAATGAAATTGAAACAGTGAGACTACAGAATATTAGCATATCTTGACATATCTTGACATATCTTGACATATCTTGGCATTTCTTGGCACATCTTGATTGTTTGCCGCGATCAATTAAAATTGTTTGGGCGACAGAACCTAGTTTTGCTTGGGGAGGATGTAAATCCCAAAGCTTCTGGCTGCAGTTTGTTTAGTTCAATGGTTAAAGTGACATTGATGATAGTCGAATTGAGGTAGTATTTATTTTTCTTTTTAATCAATCCATAAAAATTGATGATAATTATTACTGACAAAAAGCTCTGGTGCAAACTCAATTATTGTATTAACCTGTTGAAAAATAGCTAAAGTGCAAAGAAAATCTAGGTAATCTGTCACATTAGCATTTAAGGGTTGGGAAATCATATCAATTGCATTGATGAATTTAAATACTAACATATTATATTAAAATTTAAAGACATCTTTTTTGAGATTAACTAAGACAAACTACTGTGTATTTTTAAACTAATTTGGAAATGGCAAAAATGGAATAATTTTCAATGAAACCAAATTTTCTTCATGTTCATTAAATGTAAATAAGAAAGATTCAATTACTATATCAACAAAATAGAATGTGTATTTTACTATTTTATTGCAGTACTTTTTTCAGTGGTAAGATGAAACGGTACACCATAATCTAAAAAAAATAGATTGAAAAATGTATTCAAATAACTTTACTTTAAAACAGTAAAAATAGCTTTTTCTTCTTATTTCTTTGAAATGTTTTTAGGATAAGTATGTGTAGCAGCTGCGAATGTCACCTGTCATGCCTATTCTAAAATTGGAGTGTAGTGATGGAAAAACTTTTAAGCATTAAATTGTCTGGGTAAACTTTTTACATTATAGTTATATTTATACAAATAAATATTGATGATTTAGATGCTACACATTTTCTTGCTTCTATTCTTATTTTTTTTTAAAGAAATTAGCAAAGTTTTGTAGAGTGTGTCCAGGATGAAATATAAAGCTGTCAGCTAGATTTATTTCTGGTTTACCTCTTCTACTTTGGTCAAAGATTAGAAAACATAAATCTTGAGTGAAACTTTGGTCGTCATTCTCATCAATCTGCTGTTGCTGACTCAGCTGTATGCGGAGATTCTTTTCTTTTTTACTCTTTTTGCTTTTGTTGATCTACTCTCAGGCCATCACGATGCTGGACAAGATTATTTAGTTTTGGCAAAAATTTGCATTTTTTTTTTTTTTTTTGTAGAAATAATAATATTTCTGTAATGCACAATTTTCTAAGAATTTCACCACAACAAGGATAGAAATAATTACTTGAAAAATCTTTCTCTTGCCGAAATCTCTTTACCATAACCAACTAGTGTCAACAGAATAAATTAAATTAAGTGATTAAAATATTATCTCACATCCATATACGCCTATAAATGGTCCAGCAACATGTACAAAGTTTTTTACTTGATGATACTAGTGGATTGGAAATTAAAGCACCTACTAAAAATGAACTAAAAATCGAAATAATTTGTAACTAAATTTACCTTGAGAATGCTCCAGAATGTGCACTCTATCGGGATAGTTTTCAATAATTCTATTTATTTTTATTCAGTAAAACTAGATTTGCTTCCACATTCCAAAAGCACTGAAAAAATATCTACCAACTCGTAGAAATATGCCGTTGGTGCCACGATGGAATCTCGAGTTCATCGCATATTTTCTTCACTTTTAGAGTGTTGTCTATGAATGAGGGCAGATTCAGTGATGTTACATTCAGAGGTCAGAATTAGGGATGTCAGATTCGCAGTTTGGAGGCTTTTACAATGGCAATATACTAAGACTTAATTGTATGGACAACTGGATGGACTTTCAATGGCAATTTTTGCAAATTGGTTACGTTGTAAGAGCAGTTAACACAGCTTAGAAGCATTGTAATAGCAGTCTTCGAAGGTTGGAGACGTTGTAATAGCAGTTCTGGCAGCTTGGAGGCTTTAACACTAGCAGTTTTCACAGCTTGGAGGCTTTACAATAACAGTTCTCGCAGTGTTACAATGGCAATATACAAACAATTAATTGTATGAACAACTGGCAATTTTTGCAACTTGGCTATGTTGTAAGAGCAGTTCATGCACTTGGAGGCATTGTAATAGCAGTCTTCGCAGCTTGGAGGCGTAGTAATAGTAGTTCTCGCAGCTTGGAGGCTTTACAATAGCAGTTCTCGCAGCTTGGAGGCTTTACAATAGTGATGCTCAGTTCAATTTCAGCATCGAGATATATCGGGCGGCGACTATAGTGCAATGATTAAAATGGTCCTGACACCAGGATGCAATTTCTCTACTTCATTCAAACTTTCTGCACTTTAGAAGTTTGGTTATCGATACCGAGAATAAAAACGATTAGCAAAATTGACAAAGAGGTAAACATCACTCAAATATTCAATTATCGTATATACTCGCGTATAAGTCAAGGATTTTTAGACCAAATCTTTTATTTTAATTTTTTTAGTTTTTTATTTTATTTTTTTAAATTTTATTTGGTTCGATTTATAGGCGGGTCAATAGCTGTTTTATATTTTAAAAAAGTAAAATAATAAAAAAATAAAATTTAGGGGTCGAATTCAATGGTTTTTGACCCGTTTAAAGTCAGGGTCGACTTATACGCGAGTATATACGGTACATCTTATATTCCTAGTATAATTTTATTCTACTTGAATATTTTTTTTAAATGCTGTGTTAAATGAGTTGCCACAATCTAAATTGTTGTCAATTTGCAACTTCATTTTGAAACTGATGAAGTGCACAGTTGGCTGCCTTTCGGCTAGAAACAGTCACATGACATCATTATCTGGCAGGCTGAAGGTGATGACTGATTTTTTTCCACTTTATGTGACAGGTTGAATTACTTTAGGTGACAGCTATTAGTTAACAAAGCAAAAATTAAAAAAAATGTTTATATATATATTTTTATTATGCGTATTTTTTTTTTTCAAAGTAAAAAAAAAAAAAATACAAAAACAAAAAATAGGATTTTCGAATTTCATGTAAGGTGACAAAAATTGGAGTTTAAAAACATCTTTATCTTGTGTTCTATTGTTGGAGATTGTTGTGGGGGTTGTTAAGTAACAATATGGTGTGGATGTAAGAGCAAAGTTCATGCTTGTAAATGGTGGGCATACGGCGCAGAATGTGGCTGATGAGTACTACCTACTGGAAGAATGGGGAAATAAATGTCAAATTGATGCTGTTGAGTTGTGCACTTTGTTGCAATTTTGGCTGAGTCTTGAAGATTCGTGCTGGTTTTAATATGAATAAACAAAAATTTTATTACTAAGAAAATTTGAATTTGAAAGTGAATTCAACTCTAATTTGACTTTGATATTGCCTAGTGTAATAAAAGTTATGCTCATGATCGTATGGTTGAATATCCTTGGGAAACCCATTCAGAAAACAGACGAAAATATTAGACAAAGCACTCCGAAATGCTTAAAAGAAAAATAATATTTCTCATTTAGCATGTCGTACATTACATGTTTGTTGCTTTATTTAATTGGATTCACAACAACAAATGCTTTTACTGAGTTCATATTCGTCTCTTGGGTCTTTGATATTCGCAGCTTGATGTAATTATCATCTATTATGGCTTGTAACGGCGTTTAAATATCTGTAATGCTTAATGAAAAAACTATTGTAAGCTATGTGTTGTAGACATTTTATTTTCTTTGTTAAATGAACTGGACGACAATAACATGAAGGTGCATTAGCGAGACGGATTTATTTTTATTTGTTCACTCTGGTGGATGCTGTTTACACTATTGATTTTTATTCTTCTCTGATTTTTGTGATATGAGAATAAAATTATTATTTTTAGATATTTAAGACCAAGGTTGAAAAGGTATCCTATTATCTTCAAATTGATTAAATTTACTGTTTTTGTAGCGTCGTTATCGCATTTATTCTTATAAATGTTTATTTGAGGAAAGAAAAAGTTGATGTTTCTAACAAAAACGCAGAGTAATGGGATTTAGTGACCACTTGAGCAGGAAACGTTGATTAATGAATAAGACCATCGAAAGAAATGGAGAAAGCTTGTTAGAACACAAAAAAAGTATATTAAATGTCACAGTCATAAACTGAGAAAATCAATCACTAGTGCAAAGAGGGAAAAGAAGTTATTGACTTCTGCGGGCTAATAATAAAATCAAAAATGACATGTATCATTCCAGGAACACACAGAACATGCACACTACTATAAGAATGATGTTGCTATTTTATCAAGCATTAGGTTTTTACGAAAGAAATGGCGACTGTAGGGTCACAGTGATTTCACTTAATGACAACATTGGTAATAAACTTTCTTACACTTTGAAACTTTGGTGATTGTTTATAGGGAAGTTTCAACTTTAGTTGGTTTTTTTTTTTTTTAATTTAAAAAAAATAATAAAATAGATATATAAAGTAATAAAAAAAATAAAAAAAATGTGAGAAAATGACAATGGCTTTAAGATTATAGGTAAAGCAAAGCGGATGAAGAGGGAAAGTCAAAGGAGGTAATTTGCGTGTTGGTTGCGATTCAAGCGAGAGATATGCGAATGTGCATAGGGGGTAAGTGTATTCATCATTTAGCCAATGCTGCTGTTTATCTCCATAGACGAAAGTGGAATGGTGTTGTAAGTCGTTAACCGTGAATTGCTTCTCTTTTCCATTTTATTATCTTGAGTAGTTGGTGCGGAGAATGACAATCACCTGATTTCTACAAGGACATGTTTTCAACTTTCTTTCTTATATTCTGTCATAGTGAAGAGAGAGAGAGAGAATGAGAAAGAAGGGAAAAAAAACTAATTTTGGAGAAAAAAAATTTGAATTTTCTTTTCTTTATGTGTATTATTAGATTAAAATTATGAAAAGTTGGTTTGACTGGTGACATGAAGCGAACATGACAACTGAAATTGACACGCACTTTTGCGAGAATCAGAAAATGGTGCACTTAAAAATGCATTGTATTATGACGTTCGTTTAACTGCACTGACAGCTGTTTTATTTGACTAATAAAAGGAAATTTGGAGCTCAAGAGAAAAATGTATTTAGTTGTAGTTTCTGAAGTCAAAATGAACTGTTTTACAGTAGAAAGAGCACTTTTTAACAATTGCTATATAGACCTTAATTACATTTTTTTAAGAGTATAATAATATGATGATTCGATAAAACCACACTAGGTGCATTCAATTCTAAATGGATAAACTGTTTATCTTGATTTTTTTTGATTCTCACTAGGCGGAAATGTCGTTTTTTACGTCATTTTCCAACAATCAGTTTATCCATAAACCGCTTTTACATAAACCACGTTGAGGGTTGTTTATGCTGCTGAAATCTTGTTTATGACAGCATTTATGCAGCCATTTTGGATTCGAGATTGATCGAGGTGGCACTCGATCGACTTTATTAAGAGATTTCAGTGCTTTTTTATATAATTTTTACTAGATTTTAACACTTTTGGTATACTTTAATGTATACTACTATTTTATAGTAACTTAAAATGTCAACTGAAAGGTGAAAACTACAACAATCCGGACATGGATTTTGGTTTAAAAACTAGTTCCGATCAAGGAACTTGACCCTAGAATATTTAAGTATGCACAAACTGAAACTTAATAACACGTTCAATGCTTAAAGCAGATTAAACTAATTCTCTATAATCAGATTTAATTATGCTTTTATAATCTCTTTGGAATTGAACGCACCTACTGCTTATTCTGTTTACAACTTTGCGATGACGCAAAGGTCGAAAAGCTTAGTTGTTTTGTAATTATAAATTAATTAAATTTTAAAATTAGATTTACTGGTTTCCAGTACGACAAATTATTACAATTTTTTTTCTTCTAAACTTTTGCTATTACTTAAATTAAAAAAATTCTTGATGGTATTTTTTTGAAAAAAAAGGTAATAGAATTCAATTAAAAGAAAAAATCTATGTGCAAGTTTGCATAAGAAATTTATAGGTCTCCATCTTGGGAATAGAATACTGTCACTTTGGTTCGGGTTTTACGACTTCTTTATCAGACATGCGCCTAAAATAGGGGAGAAAGAAGATTGATTTTTTTTAAGGGTGTGACCTCATCAAGTTGATGAAGTTCGAATGAACCTAGACTTGATGTGTAGGTTATTGGGTCGTCCAGCAGACATGCTATCAATGTGATTTGGAAGTTTGATGATGTGTTTGCCCCTTTGCTCGCTTATCTTACTTTTTACTGTCAACGTGAAGTGTCGAATCTATTCTCTCTAGTCTGAACCAAACAGATAACTGGAGATTAGATTTTGGATGGAGAGGAGCTACAAGCACATAAAGTGACTTCAATTTTCCATAGTTGAAGTTTAAAACTTCAGTTTGTGGCTTGTACTTTTCTTTTAGAAAAACTAACAACACAACCAGAAGTCTCAAGTATTCCAAAAATAATAAAGAAACAAATAGATATTAGACGGTTTGCGCTTTCACGAACGTGATTTAATTACGAGACACGAGATAATTAATAAATATGAAATAAATTCATTTTTATTAATTATCTCGTGTCTCGTAATTATTAAAATTGTTTCAGATTGCGCTTGCACAAACAATTGAATACGAACGATACGAAATAAACAAATGAACAAGAAACATGTCTTGCTCAAAGATGGTAACGTTCCAGTCGAAAATATGTGTGTCTAATGATATCTTTGTATAAAAAATAGTTAGTTGCAAACAAATTACTAACCTGGATGACTAAAAACCTAATGAAAATACCACACGCCGATGAAAAGCAAGATGGATGCCACGCTCGCTTCAAATTGGAAAACAATGCGCATGTGCAAAGTTTTATGCACACTGCGCATGTGCAGAGCATTCGTATTATCAACTAATGTACGAACGAATTGAAAAATAAATCTCGTATATTCGTAATACAAATGTTAAATTAAATACGAGATTTATTTTTAAAATCTCGTATTTATTTAACATTCGTAATTAAAAAAATTACGTTCGTGAAAGCGCAAACCGTCTATTAGATATATTTTTTTTGTGGAATTAACGATTTCGAGACAAAATAATAAGAAAGCTAGCGTAGTGGCCATATCTGTAACATGGCGTAATAAAATAACGATTAAAAATTGTTTGAAAATTGTTGAAAATAAAAGTTAGGAGACATAAGAAATGAAAAATTAGCTGAAGCGATCCGCAAGCACGGGTTTGACCTGTGCGTGCTCGGGATGGCTTGAATGCTGGAGCCATCCGGTTCTCTGAGCCAATATCGCGAATAAAGGGATTTTACTGTTTAGAATTTTTAGAGATGTGACGATATAAGTAAAACCAAATGTAGAAGTTATGACTTTCTAAAAGTTTAATTTCTACAACTTTTAATTTATCTTCTTTCTGTTCACACTTGTGAAGAAGTTTTGTAGAAGTTTGTGACATTTTGCAACCAAAAAAGGCTAATGCACCCTTTTAAAAACCTCTGGATTATTTGTCTGGCAAAATGAAGCCAAAAATATGTGGCAAGAAAAATTAAAATTATTGTTGTTAAACAATATGGTAAACCATGTGGTCACGTGATTGGTCAGGGGGCGTGTTTTAGAGTTGACGTTAGGTAAGAAAGAGATTTCTTAAACTTATGTTGTAGAAAAGTTGGCCATTTTGATCCAAGCTGTATAAAACCAGATCAAGTGTTAACGCAAGACTTTCTGAAAGTGGGTGGGTTATGTACAAAAGTGGTTCAAGTGTGAACAGGACTTAAGTAAAAATGAACTGACAACACGAACTCATGATGAATAATATCATCGAGCTGGATTTTGCATTTTTTAAAAGTTTTTTTATTTTTTATTTTTGTTTTGCTATTCCAGCACAAAAGTTTGTCGGCGTAAAGTCTTCTCAGTACTTAAAAAAGATGTGTCATAACCCCGCATTAGCATCTCTCACACTTGGTTGGTTGCATGTCTAGTTGTGTATTCATTCACAGCTGATACCTCTAATTAAAGAGAATAAATTGGAAGTATTTACAAATTTTATTTCACTAATAATTCTGTTTTCTACAATACCGTGACAATAATTTGTCTGTTTCGTTTTAAAAACACTTGTTATTTTGCATCTGTTGTTGAATGAGCAGTGCATTTGAGATTTATCAGCGGAAGTGTCCACTTGTGGACGGAAATATTTGTTTTGTGATTGGCGACATGTTTATGGTGGCATTTCACATCGCTTGGATGCGTTTGATATTGAAGCGTTGTTGTTATGTGCAGTTCTAGCTGCGAGTTGAACGCTTGTGCTTGAGTTATGCGCCATAATTTTGTGTAGAAATTGTTATTCCACTTGCCAGCTTGGTTGAGTCTTTCTTACCAACTGCGCTTAGTAATTGCTATCCAATGATTCTATTCTTTAAAATTTACAATACATAAAATTCTGTTTACAATTTTATACTGCAGCTTTACTTGGACCTTTCTTGAACAAATACATTAAGTTTGGTCCTTTTTTGCTGCTATAGTAAGAACTATTTTCATTGTATTTTTATTAGTCTACGTGTCCTACCTTGCTGAAAGCGGCAATATTTTGTACAAATATTTATGCTATGTCGTAGATTGGGGTTGGAGAATGTTAGTAATAATAAGAAAAACGGTTGGTTTTTGCTTTTTATGGTTAAAAATGGAAAGTTTGCACTCTGGACTCTGTTGACTTGTATTAATAAAAAATAATATCTTCGTTCTGATTAATTGTTTACATTCTCTGTAGTGGTTTCCTTTGAAGATGTGCGTTTGTATTGTATTATGTTGACAGTGGCATTGCCAAATATGATTGATTGAAAGTGTAAACAAGTTAGTGTAATTATACAAACTCCCTAGGAATGAGTTTTATTCATAATGAAGATGTTTTAAAGGTCATTTAAGGGTCAAGTGTAGTTAAAATTTTAATTCTAATATGTGAAAGAATGTTAACAATAACATGTATTTCATTCTTTAGAATATTTTATCGTTGCATATTTATTATTTTATAACAATTCCAATATTCCTTAGGAAAAATGCAATGCATCATGGTCGAATGATGTTCCCAATCCTAAAATTCAAATGATCCAGAACTAGTTCTCAGGTTTGGTCGAGTTTCAACTCTCTGAGCATGCGCAGATAGTTATTTTGTTAACAATCAGAACTGGTGACGTCTATCAATGCTTGTTTGACCATGATGCATTGCATGACAAACAAGGCGAGCCAACTAGACAATAAATGTTTTGTTTACGCTATAAAATAATAAATACGCAACAATAAAATAATCTAAAAAATGAAATACATGTTATTGTCAACATTCTTTCACATATTAACCCTCAAAGCCCCATCCTATACCACAATTGTGACCAGCTGCAGTTGTGAATACAAATTTTTTTAAAATTTTTTTTAAAAAATCTGAAATTTGCAGTAGCTGTTAAGAATATGCATTTACATTTTCTGAATTAATTTCATTGCAATCAGGCATAAAATAAAAAAGTTATTGTAAAAAGAAAAAACGATCCCCTTAAATTCTCAGCTTAAGTTTTTGGTTGTTTTCACTGCAAATTTTACTCTAGTGAGAGCACTTTTAGAATATTGCGCCTCCTATATATAAACTAAATAAACATACACAGCATTAACCCTTCATCTTTGAAACACATGGTCAACTGAGTTAGTGTGAAACTAATTTCAATTTAAATTAAGTTGATATAGACAATTGTTATTATAAATAAATGATTGAAAACACCTTGCATGCTGTTTAAAACAACATTTTGACCGCATGTCTTGATTATTACAATTGGTGACACCTAGTGTCGGTTGGAGAAACCCTGGTAACAGTACTAAAGCGCTTCAAAGCAGAGACTCCAAATGGTCACAATTGTGACCATTAATCGGGCTCTACGTTGTTCCAAAATTTCAGGGCTTTGAGGGTTAAAATTATAATTTTGACTACCCTTGACCTTTAATTTGTTTATATGTAAATTTTAGAAAAATTGGATGTTGAAAATGATAAAATTTGAAAAATAGCAAGAGCAGGGGTGTGTTTGGTTGGTTGGCTTTGTGATAGGAAAAGAAGAGATTTGAACAATTTACCTCTTGATTGAACTTAAAGGCTGAAAATGGGTAATCAGATTTATTTTTAATGCACACGTTCATGAAGGTGAAACGGGATTGAAATTTCTAATGTAAATTGTTCTATTTTAAAAAATATGTTTTAGAATTATTATTATTATTATTATTATTATTATTATTATTAAGTGATAAAAATTTGCATTAAAGAAACACGATGGAAACTTGGCAAGAAACTAGAAATAAAGTGCTTAGCAAACTCTGAATGTTAAGCAGTTAAAAGAAAAAGAAGTTGTAGCTTCGAATATAAATATGGCTGCCAAGTTCCATTGCTTTGTTTGGATTTTAACAACTTGAAAAAATTGTCAGTTGGTCTTCCAGAATAAATCAAATTTGTAAAATCTTATGTTAACACTGAATATCAAATTTAAAAAAAAAAAAATGAATTCAATTTGCAAATAATGACTAAATGTAGCCTGAAGTAAGGAGCAAAGCTTAAGCTGTGTTTTGTATTCATTTATTCCATTTGTTAAATCATTTAAGGCACGAAGCTTATAATATTTTCTAGTTTTTGATGTGTAAAGAGAGACATAAAAGAGTATTAAATCACGTAATATTGCCAGTTTATTCCTAATATCACAACACCCTTAAAGCAACAAATAGTAATGACCTTTCCTGCCCAAACATCTCGCAGATCCAGAACCCAATTGTGTAGCACTCTATTCCAGCCATATTTTCTTATATTTTTTTGTTTTGTTTTTATTTTCAGCTTATAGTTTTTACAGACAATTGGAATATTTTTTACCGAATTTAGTGTACAGGAAATTTTTTTTTTCTTGCCGAGCAAGGCACATCCTGCCCGGCCAAACCTAAAGCCATTTCCCGTACAAAATATCAATATCAAAATAATTGATTGTATTATTCAACAAAATAAATGTAAAACCAATTAAAATCCACTTAGTTTTAACTTTCATCACAACAGTCTCTTTAAAAAACATTATTTTTAAATAAATAAATATAAATAAATAAATAAATAAATAAATAAATAAATAAATAAATAAATAAATAAATAAAAATAATAATAAGGGGTTATTTAAATAAATTGTATTAACTGTTACATATTTTCTTTTTTTCCAGATTGTGTTAAATTTAAATGGCATCTTGGGAGCAGTTTGTCGCGGCTTTCTACCCTTAGCATGAGTGAACTCGCTGCCCATTTGATTCTGCTTGCCGGCACAAGTGAACACTTGGCTGCTCTGTCCGAATCAGCTGCGTTCTTTCTCTGCTTCGTCTTGCAAGCCGTGAGCTGCCAGCAAAGCGGATAGGAATTGGATGGATTACAAGTGTAATGCAGTGAATCCACTTTATCATTACAGTTGGGAATAAAAAGCTCGCATTTATCTGCATTCACCGCATCAAGTTTCGCTGCTCTCTGCATTTATTATCGGAGGAAATAGAATGTGAACATAATGACGAGAAAAATGTCAGCGGGTGTTCAAGTTTACCACGTGCTGCTCTACTGTCTCGTCTCAAAACTCGTCTCTGCATCTTTTCAAGGTAAGAGTTCCATTAATCTTAATTAAATTAACTCGGCTTAATTTGTTGGGATTTTGCTTTTGCTTCAAATTGGGGATTTTGATTGGGCTAAAAATTAAATTCCACGAAGTATTGGAGCTTTGATGAGTTTTTTTCTTTCTTGCTGTAATGTGATGTTGCAGTGGATTCACCAGAGTTTCGATTATTTGTGCTAATGATGGAGCAAAGCAGCAAGGAGAAGTGAAGAGCTTGGTTGGAATGAAGCGGGGGAAGTGTTGTGAATGGAAATAATGTGGGTAGTTATTAGATAGAGGGTTGGATATGGGGGGAAATAGTGGCTACTTGATGGGTTATTAGATAAGCAATCATCTTGGCCAGGGATAGGTCACTGAAACCAGAAATTTTATATATATCTTTCCAGAATTTCAGATATAAATAGTTTATAATATCTATAGTTTTGATTTAAACTGGTTTTGATGGATTTGATTTCAGCAAATGTCCATCCTTTAAAAGATAGGACATACCAATGACACCATCTTAATTTGCAACTTTTTTTCTTGTATTATTTCAACAATTGAGAAGTGTCCAACCAATGGGAGATGGTCACAAAACAGACTTTAGATCATTATTACATTTTCTCACTGCATTATTTGATCATTGTTGATGTTATTTGTTAGAAAAGCAGCGCAGTGAAGCCGAATTCTTCTTTTGATCGCTTCCGGGCTGATGTTTAAACGGTCAAAATTTAATGTTCTCACGAAACCTTTTATATTGATAATTAACTGAAGAAAATTTTTAGAGTTTTATAAAAAAATAAAAAATAAAACATTATAAAAATTTTCATGTTAAAGTTGTAGAACTTACTAAATGTTAGCTGCAGCAAAAGTGAATTGTATAGATGAAATCACGAGGAAGTGGCGCTGCTTTATGCGATTCAAAATGCTGTTTACTCGGTGCGCTTGGTGGGTATTGGATTGGTGGTACACAGTAATTTATCCACACCTTATCTCCACCGAGGTTTTGGAAGGATTTTTTTTCCCCCATGAAAAGGGAATTTTTCTGTACTAAGTATTCAACAATACCAAGGTTAAAATTCTTCTCTTTTTTTTGCAATTTAAGTGATATGGTTACCCCATTAAAAGTTAGTGACGAGCTATAAACAAGAAAATGACCAGATGCCTCCAATCAAGCGAAATAGATAAAATTCAGCAATAAAAATACCCATTGTTTTCTCGAGGGGGCGATAGCAGCAACCGCAATTATGATTGCATTGCTGTTTTTTCCTTCTTCTGGGGCTCTTATTGAGGACTGCTTTGTTTTGCTAAGTAAATGGTAAATGTCGGTTTTGGTTTTGATAGTCGACATTTTTTGGCAGCCGATATTTCTTTTACTTTTTTTTTTAAAAAAAAAAAATTTATTTCTTCGTTTTGTTTGGTTGTGGTCTTTTGAAAGTTTAGTACGGAGGAAAAGGCAGATTGGGTGGTCAACACGGTCAGTTGGAAGCGTTCTCTCTTGGCCTATCGGAACGGACGTGCAAAAAGTGTGCTTGTTGCCGAGTCACGGTTGACAAATATTTGTTCTTGTTCTTGATTTCTGGACTTTTGCCAATTTCGAAAACCACAACTAACTTTGGTTTTAGAATTAGTTTTTTTTTGGTTCTTTATAGAGGACGGTTTGATTCGATTGTTTGATTATAAATTCATTAATTTTTTTTGTAATTTTTTTTTTTGTTTATTTATTATTTAGAATGGGGACATTGATTTATCATTAAAGGGAAAAGTTGGTTTTGTGAAGTGACATAATTCGTCATTGTTTAAAAAGGAGTTCTTTAAAGACCAAAAATATTGACATGTTTTTGTCTGCTATAAGTCATCTAGGATTTTTTTTATTATTTTATTTATTACAAAAAATAATGACTTATTTGAGAGAGAAAATGGCGTTAGATGCGAAGAGTATTTTTTCTTCTTTGTTTTATAGGATAAGCAGCTAATGCTTGATGAAAAATTGCGAGAGGTTCTAAATGAAATGGGTTTTTCTGGACGAAAAATTATTACAATATCAGAAAGGAATCTTCAATAACTCACACTGTTGAGTTTTAAAAGTCAACTGTAGATGGCGATTACACGTGATGAGATTAATATTAAAAAATAAAAAAAATAAAAAAAAATTATTTTCTTTTCTTATAATATATAAATAAAAACTATATTTTTTTTT
>JH431619.1:40077-91440 GCA_000239455.1 Strigamia maritima | reverse complement strand
TTAATTTATTTATTTTTTTTTTAAAGGATTAAACATTCTTTGTATGTAGGATTCAACAAATTTACGAGATAATGCACTCAAGGAATGTTCATATAGAAAACGAAGGGTGGCATGAGTTTTGTTTTACCTAACACCATACAATCTCGAATCGTAACTTATCCAGGGGTTCCCCTAACATAAACACCCCGGTTAATTTAATCTAGAACAGCTTAAGTAGCTTTTAATGTGTTAAAACGTTGATATTTTTATTGTAACGCTTTGTTCGGGCGAGTTTTACTAGTTTGAGATTTACTTTGTGTTTTGTTCCCAAGTGTACTATTATATAGGATTTTGGTGGTGTAAAGTAGACCATTGGTGGTGTTATTCTGGTGAATGGAGGCGCTGAGTCCGCCGGAAATTACTTTTCTGATGCAGCAGTTTGTTGCTGTTCGGCCAGTGACGCATTAATAAAAGGTGTATGACCACAACGAGCTGCTTATATTGCTGCATTGATATATATTCAACACGTTTCAAGTTTGTCTTCGAATATTGCCCTTCATTTGGTGTCCCATTATTATCGCGACCTCGTTTTCTCGTTTTTGTTGCTGAATAAAACATTCATAAAATGGAAGCCTGAATTATTTCTCTAATTGCGGCTCGTTAATTATTAACAAGTGAACATTGTTTGTGTTGAATGTGCAATTTGCAAGTTTCTAATCAAGTTAATTAGGTTTCATACTTTTCTTAGGATTCATACTTTATAATTAGTCTTATATATTTTACCATTAACTTTACTTTAATGTTTAATACGGTAAAATAAAGATGACCGTTTATTGTTTAATATTTGCATTTTTTTTTTTTAAAAAAACTAGTTAAATTCCAGGGGGAGCGAGCACACGGAAGATCTCAGGCGAATAAAGATGGAGCAGAAGAAGCAAAATTTCGTGGGGTTTTGTTTGGAATGTCTTGGCAAAGTCTTGGAAACACACGTTGGCACGATAAAGGCAAAAGAAAAAGAAAAAATCTAGATAAGGTGTTTACATGGCAAACAATTGTACGCATGGCTGGGAAAATTTGCTTGTTGCTTCTGCATATAGAGAAATGGGCGTAAATTCCACGCGAATTTTATCGTGGTAGGGAAATCTGATGTGGTTAAAAGTCAGGGTGTAGAATTGTTGCCGATTTGGGTATTGATTCTGCAGATGTGAGTTTGCCACATCGATAGAAATTTGACAGTGGTAAAGGCAAGGTTTGAGTTTGAGTTTGAGTTTGAGTTTGAGTTTTATTTGAAATACTGTGATAATACTTTTTTCAGGTTTAAGACGAGATGAAATAATGCTCTTTATCTTTACTCTTTCGTTTACGGACAATGAGCGGTAAACGGTGGGTGTCAACTTCATTTTGAGGTTTCCTGTTGTGGTGTGTGTCGGGAGTGAAGGAAAACAAGATGAAATGATAAATGCGTTTAAGTTTGCGGAGACCCACTAACTAAGAGGTTGTCTTCGGCTTATAGTTTAAGGGTTATAGTGGGTATAACCCTCCTCGTTTGTGGGTAATTAAAAAATACGGATACCATTAAAATGGTGTTGTTTTACATGAATGGGGGTTTTGCAATGCAGCGCTAGTCGTAAAACGATGCAAATTTTTAGATGATGGTGAGTTATACTAGCGGGTTTGGAAAAATTATTTGAAATTGGATTTTTATACTTGATTTTGAACGGTTGAGGTAGTAAATTTGGATTATCCTGGTGTCCGGAAGGTGAAATCGGTCGAATTCCTTTTAAATCTTTATGTCGTTTCTGTTTTCTAAAATGTCAATTACATTGGCTCGATCGAAACTTGCGGCATCTATCTCAATCAGTTTGCATGAAGTGGAACTGACGAGCGCGAGATGGGGTTTTCCGCACAAGGAAACAGTATGATAATCTATAGAACGTTAATCAGTGTTTGGACCGGATTTATTTTTATTTTTTAATATTTTACCCAAAATGCAATTAAGATTTGAGCTGTTGGTGATTTACGGGTGATTGTAGAGTTTAATGCAATTTTCAATCTAGCTGAATGCTTATTAAATTACATGTCTAGATGATCATTTATTTTTGTTCAGTCAAGAATGAAATTATGTTGAGTTCGTGAGATGGTTGTTTGATGCTGCGACTGCGAGGGACATTAGAAGGCACTTTTCACCGGGTAATTGGTATTCTTGTCTATTTGCTTCGTGGTCACGATTTCGGAAATGAAATAATACCAACGGGCTATCAAGCAGTGCGTTAAACTCAGCTACAATTGAGAGGAATTATGTATGATAAAAAACTGTAAACAATATTATCAGAAGCAACCCCAATCTTAAATTCGTAATACCAAACACAACACAGACAACATTGCAAAAACATGTCGCTTTCAGTTGTGGCGTTGATGACTTCCTATCTCATGAAAGAACTTCTGTTAAATCAACATTCTGAAACAACAATCAAACAGTTGAATATGGGTTGTTGATATGCAACATCCGTTTAATGTTAAATCAACATTTTGTTATGTTTGAATATTGAAAAAATGTTGATAAAAATATTTTCTGAATGTTGTTTAGACATTTTCTTGTTTCATGAATATGTAATATTATTATAACTGCAAAGCGCCGAAGTTACATTGGCATTTAATTTCGGTAAGGATTACACTAATAGGTCTTATAAGTATGTAGTTCATTGCTTCGTGACCTGAACGTGGCAAGATGGTGTCGTGAGGATGGAAAGGGTCGAGAGGGCAAACAGATAATTACAAATGTGTCTGTGGCTACAGACCACAGGGTCGTTCAGTAGTCACTTAATTAAATGTAAAGGATAAAGATTAAGCTCCGATTTCTTTTACGAAGAAAATTCGCCATTTTTCTCATTGTTCCATTTGTAATTTTCATTTTCTTTCCCGACAATATTTATTGCGTGTTAATAAAATGCGATAGAAATCGTAAAGAACATTTTGCAGATATTTTGTTGGAATTAGTTTTATTATTGAATAAAGCGGAAGGATGTTGGGTGACGTCATGAGCACTCAAAGAGAAGTGGGAACGTGCTATTAACAATCAAGTGGAACATGATGTGAGAAGAAGTGGTGCTGAGAAATTGCCATGGCTACAGAATGGGACCGTGAATGGAAAGGCAAAAATTAGATTTTGCACACACATATAGAGAAGTAACAATTGAAAAGGACCAGGAAAATGGACTTGTATTATTCTGAAAATTGCATCAGAATGCTATAAGGTTCCATCTGTTCAATTTTCTTCTTTTTTTTTATAGAGTTACTTTTATTGGGGGAAAAAATAAGAAAAAGAAATGTCTAATGAAAGTTTTACTTATAATTGAGCTGATATAGTTTTTTTTTTATTATTTTTATTTTTTTTAAAGGGATTTTAAGTGGTGGAACGTGACTTAACGTGCGTTTTGAGCAAATGATAAATAGCTTGTGGCCTGAAAGTTGATGGAGATAAATTGTAGGCACGTTTTTCAGATTGTTTTTTGGTTTTTGCGGCTGTAGAAAGAGAATGTAAATATTATTTGATTGACGGTGATATTTGTGATGTATTAGGTGCAATTGGAAAATTTTTCTCGATCGTAAATTTGTGGAAATGCCCACTTGACGCAGCAAGACACTAAGAAATGGCAAGTTCTTTGTTTTATATCTGGATTTCTCGGTGGATGGCAGCTACGGGTCTCTTTATTCTTTTTTTTGGATGTGTGAAATTGAGCAATTGGAAATGTGGTTGTTGTTATTCAGCAAGTAGTTTATTTCTTAATGGAACATGGAAGTGTTGATGCCGCTTCTTATCAGTATTCATTGAAGACATGAAGAGATTGTGGGACCCGCATTAGATTATTTTCGAATGGCCAACGATTTTCTAAGTGAACAAGCTGCTGCTGGTGAAATACTTGCTATTTGCAAAGTTGATTCGATTGCGTTGAGTGGCAATTAGCTAATTGCCAATCGACAACATCCTTTTTGGGCAGATTGTCTTGGCATTAATGGGAGAACTTCCAACTCGATGTTACTTAACATAAAGTGTCGAATCGTCGTTTAGTTTTGTTTTGGTTATACACAATTTAGTCTTCAATTATCAATTTTGAAGGAAAAAACGTGATTTTTACGATTTTTATTACTTTTGCGATGCATATACACGTTATTTAGTGACCTAGTTTAACCATGCATCATAAATGTTGATAAGGTCATTTTTGTCTTAAAGATTGAATGTTATAAATTTGTGATGGTAATGTTGGAATCTCTTACTAGGGGGTATACACTATTTAAATGTTTTACTCGAGCAAATACTACAATTGTGGCGAATGAATTGTTTATGTGGGACATACACGTGCCTCCCGTTTTGTATATATAACAACATGTCCCCAGAGCATATATCGACATTCAACTTTTCTTGTCTTTGCTTGTAACCAAACAAAACATGCAAAAACGATGCGGAAATTAATTTTCTTTCTTTGTTGTTGTTTTTAAATTTGTTATTTTGTTTACATAGTTTTTAATGTATAAGCACACTGTAAGTCAACACATCGATTGTTATCTGGAAAACATAAAGACAAATACAACTTTGTTTATTATTTTTTCTGAATAATTTTTTTTTAATGTTGGAAGAGTTTTGTTTGTTTTTTCAAAGCCATTTTGGATTGTAATAAAAAGATATGTTTTTAACCCTTTCTAAGTTTGATACACTTGTTCTCTTGTTGGAGGGGAAGTTGTAAACCGGTAATATGGAAATGAAACGGAAGGTGTATTCACGCGGTTTGAACTCCTACTTTTTTATGGTGTTGTAAAGTTGAAAGTGCAGAGTTGTTAACTAGAAATAACTTTGTCTTGGGTTTTTATTATCTGCTCAAATGATGCTATGAATGACAATCGCCTGATTTGAACAAGAAACTCATTTATTCGCCTTTTACTTCTTTTTTTACACAAATTGTCAGTTTTATAGTTTAATCCATTTCATCTTGATCATCTAGTGTGAATAATACATTTTAATTAATGACAAATTGTGTTCTTGCCACTAATTTCCATCAAAAGAAGTTTTAAACATTAGGTGAGTTCAATCCTGAAAAGAAAAGTCACTTATTTGCTTGAAATGAATGACTTTTAAAAGGCAAATATGACGTAATTTTCGTCATATTTGCCTTATAGAAGTGACTTAAGTGACTTCAGAGAAAAGGCAAACACAACTCACTTCTTTGCCTTATAGTTCTTTTTACTGCACGTGCGCAGTGCTCACAAAAAATAGCTTTAGTGGCATTCATCTTGGAAACGATTAGATCGTTAATGTTTCTCTACTCCAAACTAAAATTTTAGTGAAGAAAACCGGTCAATTTTGTAGGTGGGGACTTCATTAAACAACATCCTAACGATTCTTTGAGAAATCGGCATGAAAATAGGTAAGAGTTGCGAAAAATGACGACAAATCGGGTACGGACATCGCTGATCATTGTGGCCGGCCGACGTAGGTCATGTCCGTACCTGATTTGTCGTCATTTTTCGCAAATTTTATCTATTTTCTAGCAGATTCTCATAAAATATATTAGCCAAGATGGAATAGACAATTTTATCAACGAAATCTAATTTTTATTCAAAAATTCAAATGAAAATAAAATTTATGAACAATTTAAGTGTGTTCACTGAGAAGTCACTTTTCCATAAGGCAGATAAGAGGAAGTGACTTTTCCTTTTCAGGATTGAACGCACCTATTGCTAAATGGGTTTACAGATGTTTAAACACATATACACAGAAATCCTTTGTAAAATTTAAATGAGGTGGTGATTTACATGTATACATGCTATTTCAAATGTTTACGCCAAAGTTACACCTTGTGGTTTGTAAACAGATCGCATGACGAGCTGTTGGACGTGTTTCTGCCATCTTGGATACGCAGCTGTCTGTAATTAATTGAAAGGTATAGGAATTAGGAGTGTAAATATGCTGTAAAAACCTTGTAATAATCCTCTGGTTGACCCACTTGTTATTTTATTTACAAATCGATTACGGTACGAATTTTGTTAAACTTGTTCACTTGTTCACTTGTAGCTCTTTTATATACACTAACGGCATCCAGAAAAAAGTTTTTATTTTATTTTGTGTTTTACTGTTTGTGGTGACTTCACCACAAGAATGAAGCTCAATTTTATGGAACTGAAATTGTTTTATGTTGATGTCTTCTTATATTCCCTGAGCACAGTTGATGGATTGCAATTGTTTAATATGCGTTTATTATGATGCAATTTAAAGATTAAAAATTTTTTTTCTTTCTTTTTTTGAAGAGATGGAGTGCTCGTGAGTTGTTAAATAGCGTTGGCATTTGCATTTTATACTGGTATGGTACTATTTTTTAAACATCACGTAGTTTTGTCACTATTTTTACTCATTTTTTTTTATTGTTTCTCAAGACAATAAATGTTTTTGTCTTGAAAAGTAAATTAAAGGCAAGAAAAAAAACGACTCTTGTGAGAGCACTGGCACAAACAAGTTTGAAGCTAAGGTTGTTTTTGAAATTGCTTTTGTGTTTGGAACAATCCTCGCCCATTTTGTGAAAAGTGTGGGTTGTAACTGGACTTAAAGAGGAGGAGTGAATCAGGAGACATAAAAAAAAAAACCTCGGATGGCTCATTGTCTTATGATCGTTTTTTTTTTTCACCACGTAAAAACTATTTTTTTTTTTATTTTAAAAAAATGGAAATATCGATTTTCTTGTTCCATTCTATTTTTGTCGAGTGTATTTAGCTTTTTTTGTGTGTTGAGGAATGGATGAGATTAAGTATATAAAAAAATTTTTTAAAAAATGTTTACAGTAAATTAGAATTAATTGTCTGTGCTAATTGTGATATCTTGTTGATTGACTAAGGGCAGATCAGATTTCAACAATAATTGCTCGGACTTACGAGTAGTGCTATTAATCTAGACGAATAAGCAGAGTCATTCGCTTCGCTTGCACGCTCCCTGCAGTGCTATACATGTAATTAACCACAATAGCACTTATTTTTTCGACAAATACAAATATAGTGGGCGAGATAGAATTTATGATGGCACAATCAACGAAGGTGGTCATGGGAAAGGATGATGACAGGAGTTGCTCGTGACACGTACGTTAGGGCGCAAGAGTTCGCACTCGCACGTGGAAAGGGTTGACTGGGGACTGGCGGTCCCCAAGAGACACCATGAATAGTGTCTTGCGACCAGCCGGATGATTTAGATAGGAAAGTGGAGAAAAGCTATTGGACCAAGGGATTCGAGTGGCATGCCGTGCTGTGCCACGCAGACGTGGAATGGACCGACATGTCAACTCTATATGACCACGTAAGAAAGGGCGATCACTTTTCTAAGAAATAAAAGCCAATTACTGTGTTATCCAGTGTCCAATTTGATTGCATGATGTCATTTGCGAAGAGAAATAATACTGAGGCGGATGATTACAGGTCTAGGATAACAATGCAGGTTTATTTTATAAAGCCTAGTACACACAAGCTCATTCCGTACACAGAATGGCACAGGAATCGAAATCTGAAAATTCCTGTTTTTGTGGTACACACAAAAAAATTTCCATGTGAGGAAATATTCCGTAGCTGAAAAAATCATTCATTCCGCGCACTTGGTGCGTGGGAAACCACCTATTGTTTCCGTGCATGGAATCTTTCCAACTACCCATAATTCATGTGGTTTAAGCGACGGTTAAACCACATGTTGGAACGTTTGCGTCAAGTACGGACGAACTCAGCATCTTCTTGCTTTTAGTTTTTTTCTTTTCATTTCTTGGCAGGATAGAACATATATCCCTGCCAACAGCAGCTAATAGTAGCCCAATACATTGATTTTTGAATATATCGTCATCATAATCCTCATTGCACCAAGGCCTTGATTGCACATTTCAACGGTAGCCATTTGCTACAAAATATTTCAGACAGTCGCCATTTGTAATATGACGTCATTAAACAAACCATATGAACCACATTACTCCCAGTCTGAATTTTCCATGTGACATTATCCATTATTTAAAATTCCGTTGATAATTGTCACATGGAAAATTCAGACTGTCCGAATATTTTGGATCTGAATTGGTGTGTGTACTAGGCTTAAAGCACAAATGATGTGTTTAAAGGAAATTTAAAAAAAAAAATTGTACATGCACCTGCACAAGGAATATTTATGTAAACATTTTTTTTCTGTGCATGTAGCTTCATAAATCAGAATTCTGGGAAAAATAATCAATTTACTTGAATTTTATGTCATTTTTCTTACAAATTCAACAGAAAGAGTTATGTTTATGAAAAATTTGATTTTTTTTCTTATATTTTATTATTACAAATAACATTAATACATGAATTGGTGGATTTATTATATTGCAACTCCTGATCTTTCTGTAGCTGATATTGTCTTTTTGTGTGCGTGGAGATCGGATTTGAATGTCTAAGTGCATCCATTGCGTCGCTAACATTTTTTTTTTTTATTTGATTTTCTCGAATGGATTTTTCTTGTAACACTTTCCAAGTCAAATTTATTCTTTTTTTTCTTTTTAGAAGAGTTCAGATGGAACTTAACTATTCAGGTATATTTTTATTTTTTAACTTTATTAACGTTGTAATCAAATGGGGAATTGAAGGTCTGAGTAACAAAGACTGCAAATGTGGAGTTTTGGAAAATGTTTAGTTAAATCAAATGAACAGGATTGTTGAATTATGTATACTACATTTTATTTGATTTTAAAATAAAAGTAAGCAAGGAAATATACACAAGATTAAGTTAAGTTGCCTAATTCAATCAACTCAGCAACTTCAATTTTCTTTCTCTATTGAATTTACTGCGCAAGAGAAACTAGGATGTTTTTCGCTGTAAATTACATTCGAAGCTCTTTGTTCATTTCTCTTATTCAGCATAAAGCGACAACTCTATAGTTAGTTTTATTTCAATATTTTACAAAAGACATTACGTGACAACATAAAATTCACCTTTACATGTATTCTTTGATGATGGACTTCTGATACCACGGTGAGGACACAAAGGCCACGTGCGTGCACTGCATTATTTAACCAGAGAAAAGAAATCTAAAGACAGATAGAGTGACAGAAAGCTATCACATTATGTGATGGACGAGCTAACAAGTTTGGTTTTGACATATCAACGAATGACTTGTAAAATCCGAGCATTGTATATATATTACATCCAAAACAAGACAATAAATAAGTTGTGAAGTATTTTCTTCTTTGGGGTATTTTTTTTTATTTTTTGTTTTCCTTTGGTTTTATTGCCATTGAAATCTGTTTTCTTCTTAAATCCGATATTCCGGATAGACGGTGCATTCGTCAGCAAACGTTAAAGTGTGTGGGTGACAGTGTGTCAGCAGAGGATTCGCTTGAATAGATTACCAGTGTGACAACAGCTGTATCCCCACTCTTAGGATTAGGATTCGCTCACTTGGGTTTACAGTCCTGATGCAGTGACATGTTGAAATTTCATTACTCAACTGGCATTATGTACTAGCAGAGGAAAAAGGTTTTTTTTTATTGTTTTTAATATTTTGTAATTAATCTATTTAAGAGCGGAATTTGAGATCTAATGCTGGCTATTAAATTTTGTAATTTGAAATTTAAGTTTAAAACGACTAAAGAGGGAAGAAAAAAAAATTGTTTTTCGGTATGCAGGGTTAATTTAGCTTTGTTAATTAATTTTTTTTTTTTTTTTTTTTTTTAGTGGTGAAAATTGTAAACAAAACTGTTTGTCGTTAGGCTGGGAAAATGTGTTGATGTTTATTGCTATTTCAATTTGAAATTGCTTCGAGTGATTGATTTTTTTGATATACTGTATCAGATAGGACGTGACAGTGCACGATCTTTCACACAAGATAGTCCCGTGGGCGAAATTAAGGCTTCTCACGTGATCACTCTTGCTGCACGTGTGGCCAGGGCAAAACTCACAAGTCAGACAAAACAAGTCGCGCACTCAAAAAGATGATGGTAATAAACTGCTAACAAGGTGCGCAGTCATTCATCAACTCACGCATAAAGTGAATTCAGTTAAGCTCTGAACTTAACAACGAAAAATCCTTAATCAAACTAAATATGTAAATTTATTTGTTTACATTTTTTTGTTACAATAGCGAGGATATAATGGTGCTCAAAATTTGAACATTGGGGCCGCCAATCAAAATTGGTCACATTTTGAGGGTATTTTCCTCTACTGAATCACTTTGTAAGGTTAACCTCTTTTCAATAATGACCAGAACTGGTGCTCCGGGTTAAAATATAAGACTGGCCTTATCGACGGCACCTGATTTATGTTAACCAATAATTTGACAATGAAAATTTGCATTTTCGTACCTGGGGATTGATAACATCGATTGACTGCTAGCCAAAACATTTGAAAAGTGTAAAATGACGTGATCTCCCAATGGTGAGTTTGGTACATGTCAACATTAAAAGCTTGAGTGTTACGGGAAAAAAAAAACATTACAAATCGAACTTTTATATCTCTCATCACTTGCAAATACTGTGCAAATCCTATACTTTTTTTAATCTTAAAAATCTTGATTGTTTTTCCTCCATTTCTCAACTTACTTGAAAATCCTTTTGTCCAAATTAAAGCGGCGGGATTCTGTACTTTTTCTTTGATTGAATTAAAAAAAAAAAATGTTTCGGTTTTATGGGGATTTTTTTTATTTTATTTGAAGTTAAAGTGGAATTAAAAGGAGAAATGTCCAGGAAGGAACTGAACTGATTTGTCCGGATTAGATGTAAGAAAGAAAAGTCAATTAAGCATTAGGTCATGGCCTTGTCTTACAGAGTCGCGACTTGGGATTGAGAAGCAAACGGATAATCGCAAAATGTCAAAATTTGTGTACGACCTTTGGCCGCGGATCGTTAATTACACCCAGCTAATTAAATGAAACGAATTAAAATCAAATTACACATGATTAAACATTCTCTCGCTGTCACTGGCTTATTTCTATACTGTTTATATTGGTTATTAGAAAATGTAAACAGGCCATTACGGTGCTGTTTAATAATTTCAACTCGGGAGTTCTTTCGCTATCTAGCAAATGCTGGGCGCAGACATGCAGCGATTCGCATACCATTCGAATCGCGGAAAACGTCACTTCCGTCGCGCGATCAAAGAATGTACTTTTGAAAACAGTACAGCAGCTGTACTTTTTCACAGGCGATGCAAATGGCATGCGAGTATTGCATCACATGTTCTAACTTCTAATTGCTCTATTTTGTTTATTTTTTGTTCCAAAATATTTGTCATAGCAGAGGGTATAGACTGTCACGAATCGCGGGGCAAAATCGCTAGGCGACGCAAATAGCTGCATGTCTGTGCCCAGCATTATGGTGGAGACACACTAGGCGCGAATCACGCGAATCGCATCGCTTTGCGATTTTGAATGACCCTAAAAAATCGCTTGATTGGCTGCGATTTGGAATCGCGATCAAAGAAGTACTGGCAGCATGTACTTTTAAAATCGCTTGGCAAAAGGCGATTTTAAGCGGATTAAAAATCGCAAAGCGACGCGATTCGCACGATTCGCGCGATTCGCGCCTAGTTTGTCTCTAGCATTATACTTGTAGCAGAAGTAAATGAAGAGGGAGAAGTATGACACTCTATTTACTTCTGCTTGTAGTAATGTATTGAATTATTTCCACCTTTTTATTTATTTTTTCAATTTGTCAGGTTTTGCACATTTTAAAATGTGAAAGACGTCTTATCGTCTTTCTCCCTATTTTCAAATGAGGAAGTGAAATTATTCCAAATGTACCGGTGTATATATATATTTTTTAAATTTTAAATTAAGTTTTCTATCTGGGCTTGTTGAAGTCTTATCTTTTAAATCTAGTTTCTCAGATGCTGATTACTTTTCTTTTTGTTATCTCTCCAATGTAAGTTCGTGTTGGGACTTTCAAGTACCTGATTTGTGCAAAGTGCCCATTTTCTGCCATGCTTGCAGTTAACCCTTCGCAAAGACTACATTTTTGACACTGACAACAAAAAACTGCAATTTTTCTCTTTCCCTTTCTTTATTCCGTGTAGTTTTTCATTCCAGTAGGGTGCTGGAGTTCCATATTAAGCTGCATCGGGTTATTCAGCGAGGAGAAGTAAAATATCGATGGAAGTTGCACGAAATAACAAGCAATTATACTTAATCTTGGAGACGTTTTTAATTTTGCTTTTCGATCGTTTCCCTTTCCCTACATTGAACCTAATAAATCAGTTAATTGAATGCTGCGGTGCGCTAGTCCTTATTTATTGATGTACTCAGACGAGAATGACCACTGGTCACAATTCATGTAGTTCACGCTTGTCTCGTGTAAATCGACTTTGCGGTGTTAAATCTACTCGTATACCTGCAACTATACATTTCTGACACGGGATTTGAGCATGTCGTGACCCTGCGCTACGTTCTTGATTCAATTAATTTTGGGACAGTTACAATTTACAAATCAATTGTATCGCTTTGTTTACTATTGATTCTTGTCGGGTTGTGATAGCACAGTGTTTTAAAATAGCTGCTGGGGTTTGGACAGATTAGGTTAATTAATAATGCTGAAAGATTTATTACTGGAATTCAATTTGCTTCTTGTTTCAATTCGTATTAATTTATTAATTTAGTAATGAAGATTTATTTGCGAGTTGCAATGCTCGATTATTGGTGCATTTTATTTGTCAGACCGTGAGTTTTAGATCAAATTATTTTGGGATTTTGCTTATGATTTAGCTTATTCTTTTATGGTGGGTAATCTTAAAGTCTGTCTATAGTCCATGTTGGATTGGCTGGGATCTTTTTACACAGGGAGCGAATTCGCGAAAAGGTTTGTGACCCGGTTGTAGACGATTCCATCAAAAAATGGAATTTCATAAAACAGATGGACAAAAGATGGTATTTTTTGGTGTTGTCATATACAGACAACAGAGTGCTCTCGGCCATTGTTTCGCCATTGGACCCTGGATTTATACGCTTCCGTAGTTTTAAATTTACTTTCGATTTGAAAATATTGACTTTTAGAATGTACAGCAATATGACTTAAAATGGAAAAACAAATAAAAGATAAAAAAATATAATGAAAAATAAGATTGGTCTACTTGATATCAAAATGGGATTTGAAAGCGTCTTTAGACAATATCTATATCTGTATACCTAAGTTACCGTATGTAGTTTTCGAATTGTAAATATTGTCTGTATCGGAGAGTACCTACTTGCAGAATATGGGGACGTAATCAATTTGTCATTTGGCATAAGAAAGAGTTAGTTGGAGTGGATAAGAAAAGTAAATTGGAAAAAAGAAAGAAGGTAAAGGGGAAAAAGTTGATAAGTTTTTGGAAACAACATTAATACTTTTTGTTTTACTCGAGGGAATGTGAAAATAAATGAAGATAGGATGAAGATTGAAATGGGACTTGAGAATGAAATGGGGGAAATTTAAGAAAGAAATGGGCAAAGACAGTAATTGACTTACATTTTCCCGTCTTATCTTTTGCGCACTTGGGTTTTAAATTTATATTAACATTTTTTTATGGGACGGGTTTGTGTAATAATTTGTTCGTCAATATGCTACAAATATAGCCACAATTCTTTTCTTCATGTTTATTAATGGAACAATTCAATATTTCGATGGAATAATTTTTTTTTGTTTTGGAAAGATTATCCAATGAACAACTCAATAGAGTTGTGTTATTTTCCAGCTGGATGCTGTACAGTAGAAGAGAGCTGAGAAAAAGAAAAGAAAATATGTTTACATCATGGGTTTTGGCAGATGTAACTGGAAATGGTTTGAGGGTTTAGAAAGAGTGCCAAGAATAAGGATCTATAGTTTTTTTTAACTATAAGCTTTAAGGATGATGGAAATTAATTAAATTTCTTTTGCAGGCAGAAAAACTGCAATAAAATATTTCAAACTTACTCTTGGGCAGAGACTTTTTTTAATGATGACTCTGATAATGTGTTACTTTTGCACTTTGCGAAGTCTCGTACAAAACTAATAAAAATACACGATAATGTGAAATGATAAAAAAAAACACATCACAAAAGCCAACCCATGAAACAAGAAAATGTCTAAACAACATTCAGAAAATATTTTTTAAAAACATTTACAATAAATGTTGATTCAATGAAATAATTTTTATCAACAAAGAAATTTTATCAACATTTTTTCAATATTCAAACACAACATTATACAATACTTAAATGCAAATGAATGTTAAACATCACATATTCCACTGTTTGATTGTTGTTTCAGAATGTTGATTTAACATTTAATGGATGTCGTCTATGAACATTCAACATTCAAACATTCGATCGACGTTCAAAAATGTTGATTTAGCATTGGGTTGTTTCATGGGACTTTGTTTTTAAGATTGAATATGAATACCCAATGCACCTATTTACTTTTCGCCAAAACCATGCTCACTCATCTTTCTTATATTTTTTATCTTTCTTAAAAGGTTTACGACATCACATTTTTTATTGGTCCATTGGATCAAGCATCATTTAAAACCCTTAAATAATTTTCCAGAAATTTTTTGAAAAATATTAAAGAGTTAAAACTCACTGTTGAAGTCGTGCATGAAAACAAGCAGACGACAATATGAAAAAGTGAGACAAATCAAGAATTTGTGCGATTTTTACCAGTTGTGACATGAACCCTATGTATTTAACATGGGAAATACCAACTGTGACGTCAGAAACAGCGCCTTGTCAGCAGCGGCCAACAATGTCCCTATCACCAAGCTCAAATAAGCTGCTCAATATCTGATGTCGTAAACCTTTTAATGAGTAATTGCAATGATAGCGAGGTGCGATACCACGTCATGTTTAGAACCTCTGCAGCATCTATTAAAGTTTTTCTTCTTTTTGCATACGTAAATAAGTCTGAAACAAGGAAACTTCACCGGGTCTTTGTACATGCTTTAACTTTTAAATTTCTGAATTTAAAATTTAAAACATTAGGTGTTAGAATTTAGCATTAATATTTTAAATATAAACAGTAAATTAGTAAATACACAGCAAGAAAAAATAAACTCTAACTGAAGGTGTTAATTCCGCTACTGGTATATAAGAATTAGCTAATTTTATAGCGGAGGTTAATTTGTTGTTTAGTGTTTTTCGGGTGCAGACAATTGACTTGCTACGATGTTGCTAATGGGGTAAACAGAATAGAATTGCAGCACATTGAATTGTATGTTGTGCAAATTGGCCGTTTTCATAGGAATGACTGCGTAAATATCAAAGAGAGCGTTATAATTTTAATAGGAGGTGTGCTTTTACTGTAATCGCCAAACGGCGGCCACAAATTGTACGTTTGACAATAGATCCTAATGGACAAATGGTGTAATAGCAAATTAATTCTATTATTCGTGCAAGGCGAGCACAATAGAATGCATTGCGAGCATAAAAATTTTCTTGGAATATTCAAATTTTAAATAGGAAAGACAAGATGTCAACTAGCACTTGAAGAATCAATTGCGATCACTCATAAATATTCAATTATTTGAAATTGAAATTGAAATATGTGTTTAATAGAGTGATTAGCTCTGATGACATACATTTGACAGCTGCTCATCTCGTTTTAATGAAGATCACGTGTCAATTGGCAATTGACGACGAATTTTTCATTATTTTGATGTTAAAGGGTATTTTTTTTCTTCAAGTTTTGGAGCTTTTAAAAGAGAATAAATTTAAATTTCGAGCGTGTTTCATTTTCTATTTTGTTCTTTTATTTTCCATGTTTCTCTTACCTTTGATCATTACTTAAGAGAATAATTTTAAATTGGAGCAATTTCTAAGAGCAGTATGATGAGAAATTGAGTGCCGCGTGTCGTATAAAAGAAATTTTTTTTTTCTTTTTTTTTCCTCTCTCTTTTGTGAGTTCATCTTTTGAATCTAGTGACTTTCATTTCCGTGCTCGTTTCATTCCTTGATGGTGGCCAAGTGAAAATGAAATGAAAATCCAGCTATGACTTTTGCTACAGTATTCCTTTCTCGCTTTTTATTGGCGGTGATGCATTCGTAACTTGAGATGGAACAATCTTCTTCGTTTCTACGAGGAAGTGCATCAAAGAGTTAAAGAAATTTTTTTTCTCGAAATGATCAAGTTTGTAAGCGGCTTCATTCTTACCATTGTTTTTAAAGTTGTCATCATAGAAATTCGTTAGAAAACCACAAAACTTTTGCAAGTGGATGTGCTTTTCTTGCACATTGAACCAATTTTCAACTCCTAATGCGCTTTTAATCGACGTTTTAATTGATTTCACAATGCAGATAATGAAAATGCGATCTTGTTATTGCTTCTGCTAAAAATAATTTGCAAATTAAACCAAGTTAAAACAAGTTTTAAAACATTTAATTTGGTTTTTTTTTTTTTTTTTAATGCTGTAAACCACAAATTACCTATAGCTGCGAGTCTCCATGGAAATGGAAAAGGGAATAAAAGCCAATAATCATTAGTTTTGGAGTTCTAGTAATATTTGGATATTGGATGAACTCTTCAACCTGAGCTCCGGTTTAATAACAGTCTGGAGGATTTATGGGAGTTCTTATGTAATTGACAAAAAAGGTTTACCGTTCATAATACATGATGCACTGCAATTGAATTTTCCATCTAGAAAGTATTTTTATTTTGATTCAGTACATCCGGAGTAAACAGTTCAACTTCAAATATTGTCTGTTTCGGGATTTACCTGTGTCCACAATGCGAACCACATCACCTATCGTCTGATTGTGAGTTATCGGCAGCCACAAAATTGAAACACATATTGATTTTTAAAGCTGGTTATTGCCAATTATACCATTATACATATACTGCAGTATTGATTTGGATTTTTATTTTTTATTCATATAAGTATTTTTTATTCTCTAGAAATATAAAATTCTAGTTTTATTAAGTCATTTGTTGGGTCTATTTGGGCTACCTACCATATGTTACTTTGATTGAGTTGTTCCATTGTGGGTAGTTATTTGTCAGTGCTGCTGGTTTATGTTATGCGCTGTACGATTGGCGAACGTTATAGTTTGACAGTTGATCGTAAATAAAGTGTGCGTTGATGCAAAATTTAAAATGTCACGGATATAATTGAAGGTAAAGTATTGGAAATTTGGTTTATTCATAGTTATTGCAAAGTGCATGTATTAAAAAAGGAAAAGTGATTGATTGCAAGTTTTCTCGTCAGGTTGGTTTGGTACTTGCATTAACCCTGGTGCAATTTATCAATATAAAATGCAAAAGTTTGACAGATCAGAACACTTTTTTTGGAAGCTGATTCAGTGGAGTTTTAAGGATGGTGCATATTATTCACGTGATTATATTGTAATGTATGAAATTAATAATTAAGGAAAATATTCAGAGTTTGAGTTTCTTAAAAGAAATAAAAATATGCGAAACACGATTGTTTTAGAATGTAAATTGGCAATTTGTAATCTGTCAAAACTAGTTACGATGATGAATGAATGATCGATATTTCTCAGTTTAATGAATAATGTTTTATTTTTTTTTTTTCAAACTTCCTGTTTGTAGGATTAAAATGAGTTTTCGAGGGGTTCGACTAGGTTTGTGAAAGTGCTTTTATTGATGGCCAAGTGGAAGACGACAGTTTGGGAGTAAAAACAAAAATATTTAAAGTAATGATGAAATAATGCGAGTATTGAACGGAGTCAACTGGTCAGGTCTGTTGCAAGCAGACACATGTCCCACTGTATAATACAAATAGCAAAGAGAAGTGCTATTGGCGAATAGCATGCGGAAGCGTGCAGCTGAAGTGGATGGACTGACTAGGCGGTCCACCTCCCTGTCAACAAGAAAAGACGAGACATCAGCGAAAGTAGTGATTCATTCTTCCGCTTAGTGAGATTTTGGTCAGTTTGCCCAATAGTTTGCCCAATAGTTTGCCCAATAGTTTGCCCAATAGCAGACCAAATGTTGATGTTTATGGCTTCACATCTGAAGTTTTGTGTTTTCTTTGCTATATCAATTTTTTTTTTATTTTGAAGGAAAAAACGATATTGTATTTTTTAAACGTCTGTACTGTTTCTTTTTTGATTTTTTTTTCAGGAGCTCGAATTATTTGTTGTTTTCTCCACAGTTGCATGGATATTTGCATCTGCTCGCTTCCCATGCCATTTACAAACGGATCTTTGTTCGTATTGGATGTGGTTTTGGCGTGTGGCCATTTTTTTACATTTACTTTTTTTTTTTAAAGTATAGGATATGTTTGAATAAGTAATTTTAAACCGGATGTGGTTCAGTTTATTTTGTCCAAGTTTTACATTTGCTATCTTGGGTGAATGATGTTGGCAAATGTTGCTAAAGTTTGATTAATTTTTTTTTTCAGTTTTAAAATATTTGGAAAATGAATTGTCTTATAAAATAATCAAACAATGGTGATTTTGTAATTTAAATTTTAAATTTCTTAGTGAATTTGCATTTCTGATGCGGTTTTCAATGCTCTTTGCAATTTGCTGTTGTTGTAATAGCAATTAGTTTGCGGTGAGTCATCATGATAAATGGTCAATGCAGAGAAGCTCTTATTTCAAAATATAAATTGAGTTTAGGGTTGGTTTTCCTGTTCATTGGAAAATTCATTGGCAACTTGTAATGGGATGAAAGTTGATTTCTTTTATTAATGGGAGAAAAAAGATTGTCATGAGTGTGTGGCATTTTGTCATATCACTGGATGATCATATTCGTGATGTTGAAGGAGCCATTTTATTTCGCTCTCCACGTTTATTAAAAAGTGATGAAATGGCAGAAAAGTTGAGATGATAAGCAAAAAATGCTAATATAGCCTTTCTTATTCTCAATTTTTTTTTTTTTAATCAAACTTTTTAATTTAAAACAAAAAAGTTAAAACTTGACAAAGGGGGTCCATCCAAAGTTAGAAGATGTATTTTTAATTTTTTTTTTTTCTTTTTAAAATTACTTTTTGGAATGTTTAATGAGAGGATCATAAGAAAACTTTTTATTTATAAAAAAAAAAAAAAAAAAAAAAAAAAAATAAATCAAAAAAATGTCTGATGAATTGATTTTTTATTGATAAATTACTCGTGATGAGCAAACGCGACAGGTGAACAAATGAAACCATTAGCTACGTCCATCACAATTGATCTCTTGGTTAATAACAGCGCTGGACACGTGAGTGACAAGCAGCAAACAAATTACACCAAAGATCGTAATATGAAATACAAATATTTATTCTTAGCAGCTAATAACGAATTTACTGCGCACAATGACACATTGTGACAAGCTTAATTAAGTTTCGCGGTGAGGAAATACACGTTTATTACGTGTTTACCCGATATCATAGCGAATTAACGAAGATAAAGGCAATAAAACGTTGCGCGCCATTTTTTTTTATCAAGTGCTATTTAGCAAACAAATAACGAATGGCTTTAATTAGCAAGTTTTTTTACGTGTTTCTATCTTCCTTATCGGAACGAGACTGTATAATTGGAATTAGTTAACATGACTCGTAAAATATTTAAGGACATACTTTTTTCCTACTTGTAAATTTGTTCGCTTAGAAATTAAAAATTATTGCCGTCATTACTCGCGGGATTTATCTGAAGATCAAACTCTAGAAGTTTAATTTGCACATTTAAAATTCCTTCTGGCTGTGTTTGATAGGAGGTAATTAGAATTTTATTATCTACCTGAGTTAGGTGTCAGTTGCGCAGGATTTTCTTGCCGTGAAAGCAAAATATTCATTTTTTATTCTTAATTTTAAATAAATAAATAAATAAATAAAATCTATTTGCATTTAATTAAATAATGTGAGTTTTCGAGACGTTTGATGGAATTTTATAGTAAGAAATGGAAATAATTTTTAAATATAAATATGACAACTTTTGGGCTTCTTGAAGTCCATTAGCCGTGCCACAAACAGGAAATTCAACGTAAAATGCTGGATTCAAGAGATGCATAATTAAACTTAATGCCATCTAGTTAGCAAAAAATTTAACCGTATAAAACGTTAATAATTAACTAACCTTAACACATGATTGTCGTTTGCTAAATTTAACTTGATGGATTAAAGTTGAAAAACTTATTTAATCCAATATTAAGTTCGAGAGGTGGAATAAATTGATAGAAAACCTGGTTTAACGAATTGCCACAATTGACAAGCTATACCGCCCTCTTATAATAAATTAGAAAAGTGGGGAAGAAAGATTTGGATTTGTTTTGGATGCAGTTTCAACTTGGTGGCCGCGGGAGGTCGCAAACATCGAAGATTCTTACAAATAATTTGAATTTATACATGTATTACTCTAAAAACGCTTCCAGAATCCAGATAATAGTGATCTTTAGTTGCCGGGTAATGGATATGATGATTGGATGCTGCGTCTATGGTTATATGCAACGAATTCCATTGTTTAAGTTGGATGAATTACCGAAAGTAAATACGGCAGTGGAATACAGAAGCAAAAATGTCAATTTGGTTTAATTGTATTGGATAAGGAAAATGTTTGCAAAGTTTATTTTTTCTTTATGAATTTTATGGATTTGGAAAGTGACTGGATGGAGTGGAGTCGCTTAAAATGTTTGAAATATGTATATAATTTTTTTTTGCATTTTTTCATGAGATTTAACTAATTATGCCGTGAGAATTTAAAATCAAAGTGCTGGCGCTTATTGCGCATTCACAATACAAATATAATCCGATTCTCTTAGGAATATTTTATTTTATAATGAGATATATAGCGAAGGTTTTAGAGATTTATATTTTTTTTTAGGTATAATGGAGTGTGAAATGAAATCTAGCTTTTCTAGAATATTAATTTTAGACAAAAAAGTAAGATTTTCACACTCAGAATTATACACAAAACACACACAAACACAAAACTCGTTTTTGACGAATTTTTCTTTCTGAAAGCGCCCAATGATTGAGCCATTGTGTGAAAAAATCGTTGAAGATATTGTTGTTCTATTGTGAACGTTAGAATAATTTGTGGGTTTTAAATGTACCAGTGTTGTTCGTGCTCAGAATTCTACAATTCCCACTTGTACATTTTAATCTACTTCCATATTATTTATGGTGATTGATTAAACAAAACTGAACTTTGACATTCCAAGCAGAACGACTGCCCACTGTTTTCAACAAGCACATCTGACAAAACCTGTTAAACAATTATCAATTCTAGCAGAATATTATTTGACAAATTGACGCAAGATGATTTGTAGGTGAATTTTGAAAAAGTTTTGGATAAGATGATAGTTTGAAACAAATTTGTGTAATAATTCATCATCACCTTTTCTTTTTTATTATTATTACATACATACAGTATATATTTATATATATATATTATTTTTTTTTATATATATTTTGAAATATGAGAGTGGGTCGTAGAAAGAATGTTCAGTGCATGGCAAATTTATTGTCAGTGGCAAAGGCCCAGATGGAGTGTTACATCAGAGAGAAACTTTTATTTCTGACACATTGCAGTTTCCTGTGAAGCAGATTCGAGAGTGACCTCCCCCTTCCAATACCAAGTTTTAGCTCTCGCGAGATTCCCCGGGGACCTCTTTCGCAATCTTTTGACCTCGAGTGTGAAAAGCGTAGGAAAAAAGGGCAGAAACGTGAAAAATACAAATATTTTAACTTTGCTTTGTATTTGAAATTGTAATTTGTAATGGGAAAAATTTCATTTCCAATGAGTTGCCGTTTCTTCTTTGCGCCGAATAAATAAATATATATGTATGATTGATCGTTTGGTTGGGAGGTTCATTCAGAAATGGTCTCGTGTCTGGAAATTATGACCAACCGCCATCATTTGTCACTACGACACCACTGTGGAGGTAAAATAGAAAATGATGGATGAAAAGAACCACAAATGCAACTTATTTTATCTCTGCCGTCTTATGAATGAAATGTTTCTACTGTATTCAGCTGTTTCTCACTTTTTTGTTTTTGACTGCGTGCAACATGTATTTCAAACATTCATAAGTTAAAGATGAATAAGCAAACTCTTCAAAAACCAAGTTTTTGTTGAAATACATTATATACAAGATGTACTCATGGAAATTCCACAGTAGGCACATTCAAAAACTTTTGTCGCAATCACGATTTCTAACATAAAGTAATTGCAAATATTAATAGAATAAGTAAAGTCTGCGAGTTCAAAACTTTGAATTGCGAGGTGATGCTGTTGAACAGGCTTACTCTTGGCTGGTGTCTAGGGGTTATGATAAAGGAACTTACTCTAATCTGCAAGGGTCGAATGAAATAAGTTAAGACTTGTTTCATTCGCTTTTCAAATTCAAACACAATCTTTATTCGAAAATAAGATTATATATATATTAAAACACAATTTTCCAAAGTAAAAGCTAAAATCAAACTGAATATTATTCGCATGGTTAAACATATGTATTTTAAGATAAAATAAATTGATGACTAGAAAGTTATTGAGCAGGGCGTCGGTTGAGTTTCGGCAGGAAACCAGTGGCGTCGTTCTTCTCAATCGTCACTGTTCTTGGCGGGAAAGTAAGACTCGTATGCCACGGTCTTACTCTCTGTAGTTCGTAGTTTTACCTCAATCGAGTCAAACCACGAGAAAATCAATACACTGACTTATATTTACCGTGTCCAACGTTCCTAGTTGGACAAGTAACTGGTCGATGATTCAGTTGAGTCTTTTTCGTGCTTCTTCGATGATATCACAAATCAACGGGTCTGGGGTGAGCAGAGGTTGATGATGTGATCAGGTCAAAGGCAAAGAGAAAAAGAGTCAAGATCGAGGGTGCAAACCAGTGATTTGCACTGGGACGCATGCGCAGATGCATGGTCCCCTGAAATTCGGGTGCAAAATTCAGTTGAGTTGTTATGGCAACACCCCATGCGGCGTGCCGTAACCGAGGGGAAAAGTGTCTGGCACACTTTTGGCACTAATTAGGGTTAAAAATTATCAAACAATAATATCCAGAGTTCTCACATTTATTCAGTACTAAAAATAGGTTTTTTGGTCACTGCACTTTTTGTGCTCGTTTTGTGCAAAACGAGCACGAGTCCTAAACTGCTAAACTCGTTCTAAGTATTTGAATGCGCTCGTGCTATTGTTAACACGAGTGTGATGAAATTTTAATCATGTGACTAAAACAAGATCCAGATTAGGATTCACTTTAGGAATACACAAGATCTTAACCTGGATCTTATTGTAGTAAATCAAAATGATTGTCCAGAAAAGAAAACTTCAAGATTTTTATCAAACGGTTTTCATTGCAAATAAAGGTTAGAAAGTATTATTTTTGGCTAAAAGTACTGCCAACTTACATTCTCTCGGTCAATGCTTTTCCAAAATGGCTGCTTAAGTTGGCATAAAAAGCTGAAAGAGCACGAGAATCTCTCTTAACACGTGGTGTGAGAGGTCGTGCTATTTTTCTCGTTTTAACTGCTTAGCACTAGATGGATGAGAGTCACATGACCAAAATGGCACGAGAATCTCGTGCTATCACTCATAGCACGAGTCGTGCTTTAGTTTTTGAATGTGCCTACTGTAAAACTAGACAGCTTAAGTTAAGACACATTAAGAACCTAACACTGGTTGGTTCCGTTTAATAGTTGTTAAGATGACTATTTCTGAGTCACTGCAGAGTTCTAAATGTAAGACGAAGAATTGATCGAACTGCTGCTAATGAATAGACAGAAAATTGCTAAACTCCATAGATTTATGGTAGATTGGAATTCTGTTATTTTATTTTTATTTCTAATGTCTATCATCCATCTACTATCAAAATTACACTGAATTGAGTATTAGTGTTTGTTATTCATGTGTGGATTATATTATTTTGATATTTATTCTTTATTTTATTTGTTTTGCTGCAAGTTCTGTGCTGCAAGTTCCGTGCTTCCCGTTCAGTGTGGATTTTAGACAGAAAACTGCTAAAATCCATACATCTATGAATTTTAGCAGTTTTCTGTCTATTCATTAGTAGCAGTTCGACCAATTCTTTGTCTTAAAATTAGAACTGCCAATTTCATACTCAAAAATAGTCACCTTGATTTTCAGGCACCTAAATGACTATTAAATGGAACTAAACTCTGTTTCCAAAACATTGCAAGAAACTTCCATTGGCTAAAGCCTTTTCCCAGCAATTTTTTAATACACTTAAAAATATAATTCGAAAAATGACCATAAAAGGGCATAAACTAAAATAAACGAAAATAAACGAATCTAAACGAACCTAAACGAACATAAAACGAACAAAAAACGACCATAAACTATCAGAAAAATGACCAATATATGGCAGTTTTTTTGTATTAATGTGCAAGCAAACAGGCTCCAACCAATGGGAGTTGCTCGCAATGTTTTAGAAACAGAGTTTAGTGTTTAGGCTCTTAAAATGTCTTAACTTATGCTGGAGACACACTAGGCGTGAATCGCGTTGCTTTGCGATTTTTAATCCGCTTATTTCCGGGTAAAATTGACTTTTGCCAAGTACTTGCTGCCAGTACTTTTTTGATTGCGATTCCAAATCGCAGCCAATCAGAAGCGATTTTTTAGAGTCATTCAAAATCGCATAGTGACGCGATTCGCGCCTAGTGTGTCTCCAGCAAAATTTAGACACCTAGATTTGCAGTGCAGTAGCCCTTGCCAACACTTGCAAGCGTCTGCTCGTTTACCATACTGTCGATAGAGGGACTGATCAGCAGTCCCTAAAAATCTAAAAACTAATTTCGCTCGCTGCGCGTATTCCTAAACCTTGAGGTAGGCTACCCTAACCTTAAGCAGTCTCAATGTGTACTCAAACAAACACAAAAATGTGTTTGTTCTTTACAACAGGTATGGAACAACAGGTATGTCAGCTTCATATGCATTGTCAGTCAAACCTCGTTATGATAACACTACCAAACCACATGTTTCAATGATTGAGCCATTGCAACGAGGTTTGGGGACTGTAATATTTCATTGTTGCCGGCAAGGAGGCAATTGTTGCCACTCATATAATTCACCGTGGTCTGGAGATGGATGAGGCATGTCTTCGGCAACGAGTCCATGTGCCAAGTTTCGGCTTGATTGGACGGCGTCAATCGGCTTTTCGGAGATTTGCATTCAAACAAACAAACAAACATTTATTTATTGCCACAAAATTGAAGTTAATATAGTATATTTAAAAATTATTTGTCTGGTACTTGAAAACGAGGCTGCTGAAAGTGGTTGACTTTGGTGATGGTATTTTATCAGTTTAGATTTTTGATTTTTTTTTTTAATAGTTGCGACGTTTGATCGAACGGTTCATTTTTATGATGAATGGTTCTATTAAAGCGGATTGAATGTGGCTTTTGGGAGACATTGAATCATATCTGAGAAGTTGCTGATCCAAACATATTAAATTGTAGTGCTATGCATCATGCTGGGTGTGGCTCTTAAGAAAAACCCATTAAATTTAATATTGTAGCATTGTGGTGTTTTATATGCTTAAATTATATCACTGAGTGATATGAATATTTCGAAGTTTTCGCTAAAAGTTAAAATTGTATTTGAGATTAAAGATTATTTTGTTATTGGACGAACGAAGCAATTATTTATGATGCCATCAACGTTAGGCTTTGAAATGGATAAGTTTGCACTGTTATCACAACGTTTGCTAATATTATTGAAATTTTGCAACGCTGAAATCTAATATTTATGGTGTCGGATGTGTTCTAAATGTTTGTGCCTACATCAACTCGTGCTTGGTTACTCATTTAGAATCATTTGGTTGGTTAGTTCATGGTCCACTGAGTATGTTTATTCGGACAATTAGCATAATGTTTTTAAATTTCTAAACATCAGCACAAATTAGGAAAATTTTGGTTCGCTTTTGGTTCTGATTTTAATCCCAAACAAAAAAAAAATAAATAATTTTTTCTTTCTTTTTTGTGTTTCATTTATTGTTATTTTCTAACTTAAATGTGAATTATTGGTGGCGAGTGTGTGTTTCTTCTTCTGCACAGATGTTTACAAAGTTTTCTGCTTTCATTGTTCACAGGAAGTTTACTCATAAAAGTTAATGAACCACGTCTGAGAAAGAGAACGAGAGAGCTTTGGTTGAAATTTATTGATTAAAAAAAAAAATGTATATAAAAAATAAGTCTTTTGGTAAACCAAACTGAAAAGAAAATGTGGTTTGTTTGAAATTTGAGATTTATTTTTTTTTTTTTAAATTTTATTTTTTTTCTTTCTATTTTTGGCAAATAAATTGCCTCATGACTGTTGGAGAGGAATTGTTTATCACTTTCTAGGGAATTGTGTTTATTGGGCAACTTAATCCCCGTCAATTCTTCTTTAACGTGGAAACTAATACTCTTTCCCTTACCTCCTATTTGAAGGCGGACTATACATTGTGTCTACCAGATACAGGGCACGAACCAAGTGACTTTGTTAACCCTAGGTTCTTATATCAGCCTAGAAAACGGATTTATAATAAATAGCTTACAGCCTGACCTTTACATTAGTATCATTTACACAATTTAATTAGCCAAGTTGGAAGAAAATTAAATAATTGAAAGTCTCCGAGTTATGCATAAATTAAAAATTCAAACCGAAAATTAAATTAAAAATTCAAACTGACTCGGATCAATAAGAAAACAAACTTAATTCAAAAACTAAGTTGTAGGGGAATGAAATTTTAGTTTGACACGAGGTGACATGCGCGTTGTTGAATAAATTTGATACATTTTGGATGTTCGTTCGGATTGGAGTAAAAATTTATGATGTTTATTTGACACTCGAATATTGGCCCTGTCTTGTCTCGTATCTGAACATTGTGGAAGTTGAACGTGGAAACACAATGTGTCAGCACTAGAGGCTTAGAGTGAAAATTTAACATTGAGTTGAGTTTGCGAACATCTGTTGTGCTCTCACTCAATCCGATTGAGTTGAACTCTTGTTATATGTCAAACGGCATTCAAGATACACTGGCAAATGCTCAATCTCCTTTTGGCGGTGGGCCAAAACATACCCATATACATCATCGCATGGCTCTCCACATATTTTACATATCCCTAATTGCAGATAATTCGCAATTAATTTCTATGGCCTAGTGAGATTGAGATTTGAGAAAATTATTAAAATCGCAAAAGGATGATGCGCCGCCTGTTGTAAAACGAAAAAGTAAACAAATATTAAAATTCAAAATTTAATAAATCGGTCAAAATCAATAAAAGTAACTTTAATATTATAATAATATAATATTATGATTAGATGGTATTTTTTATTTATAATAGATAGAAGACTTAAAAATGGTAGTTGCAGTGCATTAAATGTATGAATAAAAGATGCATGTTCAATATTCATACATGAATATTTCAAAGATGAAAGGCATCTTGTAGGACAAAAGATACTTTTAGTTAAAACGCATCTATTGTTGAATTTCTTTTATTTCTTTTCTTTTGTTTTTTTTGGAATGTGATAAGAGGCAAGACGAGAGAAACGTGACTGCAAACATTCCAAGCAATGAGGAGAGAGAGACATGAAGAAAAAGTTTTGGAGATTGAACTTGGCTCCAAGGAACTGTAACAGTAAGGAAGAAAATGGTTCGATCAGACCACGCGTCCCTTGGTTGCACTTTTCAAGTTCTGCAGTCAGTTTAGGTGATGCTGTTCTCTCGCGGCTTTATAGACGCAGGAATAAGTAGGCGCAAAACCAATACGGGTTGTCAGTTTTTTTTCTTCTTTGTGTTACGCTGGGAATTAAGCGAGCTTGTCATTATTTTTTCATAAAAATAAGTAATTTTGACCCGGGAATTAAGAAAACCTAGGGTTATTCAATATCCTGGAATTAAAAGAGGATTTACGGTAATTGAAAGATGCAAAAACGCATTCAACGTGACTGTGTGAAGTATTCTGCTTTCAAGAGATTTCCGTTTGATTACACATTTAAATCTTCTAATTTAAATAGGCGTTTTGATTGGGCGAAGTAAATCTCACGTGTGTTTCTATTTATTTTAATACTTTCTTTAAAAAAAAAAAATTATTATTATTAAAGTAAAGGTATATGAGTGTTGGATGCACATATAAATGACATCATGATCAATTCAATGTTCAAAGTTTTTTTTCTAATGCAACATGAAGATGACCTTTTTTTCCATTTCTTTTCATGATCCATAAAAATGCTAGTAGTAAACAATTTTTTTTTCTTTATGAAATGTGTAAGACTTTTCTTTTATTTTTCTCTTTTGAATGTCACTGAAGATTCCATGAATTTGAAAATGAAATTTACAGAGCGGAAATATGCTGAAACTTGTCGACTGGTTTATACAGAAAAGCTTTTGTTTCGACTTATAAAGGAAATGAAACAAACATAGAGGCGAAAATAAATATTTTGCATTTTGTTTAGAGAATATTCCATTAGTTTCGTTGTCTTTTTTTTTCGAAAGAAACTGTTGGCTCAATAGTTGTGAAAATTTGTGCGTAGGTCCAGTTGTGTGAGTTGAGTGGCCGTTTTGAAAATTATTTTAAAATTTCCAGGTAGAAGAATTCCAAATTCTAGTTTAAAGGTAAATTTGCAATTAACACTGATTGTTGATTGTGTTCTTGTTGCCATCAAGAATTTCCAATTGTATTCGTTTTTTGAAATTTGCATAATGTATATTCGCATATTTGCGTATGAATAATTTGTTTTTAATGGAAGCACTGGATGACCAGTTATTGGTCACCAGTACTATGGTTTTTAGATGAATTAGAAGTAGTTACTTTTATTTTTATTTTATTTTAAAACTAGCATATCAAATTGTCATTAAAAAACAAATCTAATATATATAAAAGTGATGTAGCGACCGCATTCCGCACGCTTGGGGCGATGTTGTAGACGGGTTTTGGAAAGGATTCGAGCGTGAGGTCAAGGGGGTTCTCATTGTATCGAGTGGTGTGTACCATTGTCATGCAACAATCACCAGGCTTAGCCTTAACATAAGCATGAAGCGGTGAACAGCCTTGAGCATGCAGCATGTAGCGATGCACAGCATTCTGAGCAATAGCAACCATTGTCACAGCCAGACCCCAGTATGATAAAACTGTCACATCACACATGTCAATGGTTGAGCCATTGTAATGAGGTATTACAGCAATGTGTACTTGTGTACTTGTGTACTTGGTGTAAAAAAAAAAGAAAAAATCAACAAAATGCCATCACCTCGCACACATAAGGCCAAGCGACAGTTCCTTAACCCCGGGAGACACCGGTGACCCTGCTAGTTATTGTTAAATTGAAAGGATATGCTTTGAAGATGTTTTTAAGCAATACAAATCAAGAAGCGGTATATATATATAGTCTCTTTCTACACATCAATTAAACTAAAAGGAGACATTCCATACAAACTCGACAACTATAATCATGAAGAACCGGCTGTAACGGGAGTATTGGCATTACTGTAAGAAGAAACCATAAACAAAAATTAATAATGACTGAGCGTTAAGCTTAGTTGACTGTTTTAAGATTTCAATGTTACATATTGATTAGCTTCTTCAGTTGTATGTTGCGAGGTTTTTCATTTTTCCAAGACTGTATTACAATTTTAAAGGGTTTACGACATCAAAAATATTACGACTGAATAATTTGCCATTTCTTAAAATGGCTGAAATGATTTAGTTATCAGAAGTTATCAGAACACCTGTTTATGACCGCTGTTTCTGACGAACCAGCTAGTACTAATGAATGGGGTATCGGTATACATCACAAATGGTGTTGCGCGTAACAAAGTAGTTCTAAACTGGTCAAAACCGGTCGTCAAATGTTCGACCGCGCCATCTATTTATCCAAGATGGCGGTTTCACACTGTTTGACCGGGCCATTTATTTATTCAAGATAGCGGGTTCGCGCGGTTCGACCGAGCCATGATTAGTGCTAATCATGGACCAGGCCATCTATTTCTTCAAGATGGCGGTTTTGCGCGGTTTATTCAAAAACAACCTTTACTTTCATTGGTTACTGACAGACATGTGACTTAGGGTATGAATACTTTCCTGCGATCAGTCCACTGACCAATCCGAGTTGTTCCAAACTTATAGGTAAATAGACTTTAGCTAAGAATTTTTCTGAGTGTCATTTGTAGGTTTTATTCGCTATAACAATGTAAGATTTATAACAATTTTTATTATTTTTTTAACAAAAAATTTAGATTAAATTTGCAAAACATAATTATAAATAACAGAATGTACAAAGAATATTTATTTGATTACATTAGTCAATAAGGAATTTTTTTTTAATTACTCAAACACAATTTAATTGTACTCGCTTGCCCTTCTGGAAAATCCTCCTCCTTTTATTTTTTTAAAATTTGTTTGGTATTTGGTTATGAAAAATAGTGGGGTAAAGGTGATTTTGGGAAATGCAGCATATGATTCGGTCACGTAAAGAAGTTGTCTGTTTCAAAGTGCAAATGGAGAAAGCGGGAAGGCAGTTAATGGCAGCTGAAAAGAGGATGAAAAGAGGCAGTGGTTTGAGTTCACTGAGGCGTGAACTCGAGTTGGGGTGCCATTAAACTAAACGATTCTAGCAACGTGATCCGCACGTGCAAGTGGCAAAAAGAAGAATGCAATCTGATTTATGGACAGTATCGATTTGTATAACTATGTAAGTCAGGGGCTAAAGAGGTCAACATGTTAAATATAATCGGATATGTGTTTCAACGAGTTTTTTTTCCCCAGGGTTTCATTAACTTAATAAATGGTAGAATTGGAAAAATTTTCATCGCTGAGACATTTGTGTAGAAAAATAAAATAAATAATGATGTAAATAAAAGAGTCAATCAAATGAAAGTGCAAAAACAATAGTAATCAATCACTATTGTGATCTGATTAAGTCATTCAAGTTGGAGTCCAGGTTTAAGCCATTAGTGGCATTCAAATTTAAATCGGATGTATAGTTTTTAGCTACTATGATAATGAATGTAGTTTGCATGTTGCAATTAGTGTCGTTATTATTGACGGATGTAATTGATTTAGCAGGATTGAATTCACGCGTGGCCAAAGGGTTGACAGTATTTTTACATGTGTTTATTGATACGAATATTTCCCTGTAGGGGGATTACAAATAAGATATCTGACGTGTCTGTATAATTGTCATATTTGTAATAATTTATTATTCTAATTTATTTAAGAATTTTTTCGGTTTGGCGATTCGGTTATCAACCAAAGACATTTTTTCTTCACAAGTGTTGCCATGTGGAATTGTTGATTATTGACAAATTTCACCAGAATTCTTGCTGCTGTATTGGGTACGTGGTATATGACCAATTTCTTTCTATCTGTTGAAATGTTGGATATTAAAATATTGTAAAGTTTTACCTTGGCATTCGTAATCACTGGATGACTATTCAGAATTCTGATATCTGAGATGTGTTTTCAAAAGGAATGTAAATAGGAATTTAATATATTTTCTTTTTTATTGGATTTGGAGTTGCTCTTTTTCTATTTTTCCAAAGTCATATACCGAACATAAGTTCATTTAAATTGCAAGTGGCTTGCTTGATGTTTTGTTGTGCAGTTGTCAGCAGCAGGGGCATTTCACGAAGTCCTCTCAAGTTTTGAGTAGCAGTAAATTGCTGTAATTTGTTTGATCTTTGATGGCACTATATTGTGTTGCACTCTTTAATGACAAAATCAGATGGTACATTATATAGAAAAGCTTGAGTATTTTTTCTTTTTTGTTCTTGTAGAAATTCTTTGTGTTCGTAAAAGATTAGATCCTTAAAGCAGCCAATTTTAAGAAGTTTTATTGGCACATTTTTCTTCTTTTCCATCAGACAAGTAATTTTCTTGAATAATCTCTTGTAATTAGTTGGAAGGATTTTTGACATTTAGTTTGAATGCGATCTTTAAATAGATTCAAAATGTGGGGATTAACACTTCCAGTTATTTAATCACGTGGAATAAAACTGGGAATCAATTTTTTTTAAATTTTATAATGATCTCAAAATGGCATTTTTTTTTTCAAAGTAAAAAACAGAAACATGATTATTTTTTCCCAAATTTTTTATTATAAATAAAGAAAAAAAAGTTTTTAATTTGTAGTTTAAGTGTCAAAAGTGATAAATTGCTATGGAGAATGTGAAGTACATTTTTTATATCGTTTTTTAACCTCAGGTACCTTTAGTGGTTTTTCTGGAGAGAAAATAAGTTTTTGATGAAGTTATCAATTATACTTTAAAGCCATAAAACGAAATAATTGGATTGTACCATTTAAAAAAATAATGAGTTATTTTTCTGTATAATATTAATTTTTGTAAATAGATAATTGGAAGAAATGCTGTAAATGGCTTCCAAACAAGCAGTTTGTTCCGTTTTAAAGCAATAAAAAAGAAAAAGAGCTATTTATAGGGATCGTGGCCCCTTTTTAATTGGCATTCCACGGCTTGTTTCAAACATAAAAGGGTCGAAGAGCTTCGCAGAGGAAAACTCATGACTGATAAAGCTGAAAAAAAATTATAAATTATAAATTAAAGTCTAAATAATGTAATTGCACAGTTTTCAGCAAAGACAGGGTTAATATAATGGAAAAGATATAATTTTACGAAATCTGACACTAAATTGATAAAACAGCGCACCCAATCTCCTAGTTTTTCACGACTTATTATGCAAAATGTAAATGTAATGTTGATTAATTCTGCCGACGACATTTGTCATATGACGCACCACGAGATACGAATATGTTCAATGTTTCTTTTCTCTAAAAATGCATTTAAATTAGGATAATTCTAAGTAATTGCACGGTTGTTTCCAAACACACAATTTGATTGTCACGTGATGTGTTTTCAAACTAAATTGCACGAAACAAGAAAACTTTTCCACTTTCTTGTTTCACTAATTATTAGGTGAAATCGGCCGTAATTATACGGTAACGGCTTAACGGGATTAGTTTATTACTCGGTTGATTTCACGTAAATGGTGAACTTTAATTTTCATTTCGAAATAATAAATTTCATTTGTAATTCTGGAATTGTGCTGATGATGATCGTTTGCGAGAGCTCCAAATCTCGTGGAACGACATTAAAAATTGAATTTTAATGAGTTGACTTAAAGATCAATAAATCTTAGCAACGTTACTATTTGGTTTGTTTATTTCTGCTTTTTTTTCTCTTTTGCACAGAACATTTGTCGCTTTAATTATTCAATGTTTGTTTTATGAGCGCAGTTTTAAACTTTCTATGTTTATTGTTTCCGACAAATTAGTTTTTGGTAATTATGTTGCTTACATTCCATTAATCACGCATCACATATTTTATCACCTAATCTAATATCCCAAAAAGTTCCGAGTAGTTTGAGAATAAAAAAAGTTCAGTCTGTTGTCACCAGACGTCGATTCACAGTGCCACTTTACTAATGTCCACATGAATCATTAATATTTAATGTCGCGGAACTTTACTTTTTTTAAATATTTAAGCAAACTTTTCTCCAAGTATCCGTATTTACCATGCTCTATGTAAACGGAACATGCAGTGGTCACTAATAGTGGTCAAGAGCATATTTAAGTTATGGGCACTCTGGAATTCATTGGTAACCACATTGGGAAGACCACAATTACACTCCAGTATCATTACAAAATTTTGATAACTTGATTTTTTTTGACCGGTGGTCAAAATGCTGACCTTAAAAAGTCATTTGATTTTATGAGTGTCGAATATTGACATTTTAAATGTCGTATTAAGTCGCGGTTAACATTTAAACAGAGGATTTACATAATTTAAGTTTGAATTTATGTGCGAAAGTTTGTATTATAACGGAATGAAATGGCATTCGAGGAGAGCACGAAATGAGTGCGGTGTTGGATGCTGCGCTGCAGCGCGTGCTGAATGAATTTGGCTGCACTGCACTACAATGCCGGGAGAGGGAATTTGAGCCGGAGAGAGGTCGGAGGGCGCATTACACATAGCTGATGCCCACTATACTCGTAGGAATAAGATTTATGGAATTTTTATTTTGTTTGTCACGAAGAAAAGGGACCGTATTAGATGTGATTTATATGAATGAAACGCTGCTGCTTTGTTCACGCCTTTGTGATATCATTAAAAAGAGATAAATCAAGTTTTATTAATTTAAAAAACACATTATTACTTCCTAATTGACGTGAAAGGAAATTTATTTTGCGGTTAATAATTGAGTATTTCTTGCTTTTTGGGGCACTTTTACGGTTTTCAATCAATGTCGTGGCGGTTGATTCAGCAAATTCAGTTATTGGATTGCTGTTTATGTAGCTACGGAGGAGATTAAATGGAGCTCTTGTCTGCTCATATCTTCTTCTGAGCAGGTTGGAGCTGTGTTTGTTTTAATATCAGAAATAAACATAGTAGGTGGTAATATATATTTTTTTTTTATGGTAAAGCAATTTTGTTGTCAAAATGAAATTTGGTTACTTTTCAAAGTGTTGAGAAAGAAATTGATCGAATTTTTTTTAAGACCAAATTGGATTATGGTCTCTAGAGTTCAGAAAAAAGAGTCACACGAAGGCAGTTCAATCAAGAAGTTTAAGGGAAGTAGTATTTGTTTGCAGCTATCAAAACAGTAGTGGGTTATTCACCAAATTGGTAAAATTCGAATTAATGAGACAAATTGCCACCAGGATGATTAACTTGTCATTTTATACAAGATTTTGTTGAATTTTTAAAAGATGAATCATGATTACGGTGCACAACGATTTTCTATTTTCGTAGCCTTATTTTGCAATTTATAAATAGTTGAAAAGATGGTGCAATGTTAGAGAGCGGATAGCATCTTTAGAATTCTTGTTAGTGGTGCCTTGAATACTTGAACCTTCATTTGACATTGTAAAGAGGTCTCTTGAGGGAGTTCTAATAAGAAAGCATCTAATGAACCGGTATTCCAGGATAATTAAAGCGTCTACTTCAGATGATGGTCAATTAGAGCACACTATTTATACTTGGATACAAGATAGTTGATTTCTTTTAACAAATTTTTATTTAATAACAATTCTTAAAGCTTTTGTCCTTTGAAATAAGAAATGGCATCATAAAACTGTGTATTTTGGTGATATAAATCAGGTGTGGGACTTGTCAAGTTGAACAGTCAGCAAAAATGCAGTCAAGAATGAATCAGCAATATTTAGAGAGATAAAAATTGATGAAAAAATATTTTTTCATATTCAAATGTTATTTTTTTTAGAAACTTTTGTTTCACACAATCCAGATGGAGATTTGTTTTTTTTCTCTTTTTTTCTTCTTTTTTATTTGTTTTTTTTTTGGGGGGGGGGGGGGAAAGGAAAAATCAATCAAAAGTTCATTAGGGAGTCGATAGATTGAGAAATAAGGTTGGAGGGAAGACCTAAGTAGTGATAGAAACTAATTACGAATGTGGGAAATTAAATTCCCTCAGTTATTTTTCTTTAAAACTAAAGAATGGAAGTAAATTGTATTGCATTTACAATATAGAGATTGTTAAATTTCTGACCCGGCTTGGTCTGTTCCGTTTGCATGAATCAAGTCAAGTCAAGTCTTTGTAGTAATTTCGACTGCTGGGTTACATTAAGTGTCAATTTGGTGTTACTAGTGCTCTTATGTGTAATGAAACCGACTGTGGTTGTTATTGCCTTGTCATTCTACTTTAAATGTTTATGGGGTTGGAGCAGTAGGAGAGTTGCAACTGATGTCCCTTTATGTTCTCTTCATAATTGCACCTCACTGTTTGGTATTTCAATTTTTTTTTTCTTTTTTTTTTTTTTGATTGGGTCGATTCAAAATGTTCATTTTATTTTTATTAATTTTAAATCCCTAGCAGCACATTACCTTAAATAAGGTTATATTTTTTTTTCTATAAAAGATTTTAAATTTTATCATTTAAAACATCCATTTTAAACCCTCGGACGCCTAACATTTTGGGTCAACACTAACTTGTAAGACTTATTAGTGGTGTCAATTGACATGTTTTATGTACTCTGAGTTGAAGCGCTTTAGTGCTGTTACCATGGTTACCATGGTTTTACCAACTGACGCTAGGTGTCACCGATTGTAAAAATCAAGACACTCGGTCAAAATGTGATCATTTGAACAGCATGCAAGGTGTTTAATTATTTATTTATAATAATTGTGTATATTAACTTAATTTTAATTCCAATTAGTGCAATTAATTGCAATTAATATGAAATGTGAACTGAACATGTGCCGACATGTGCTTTGTTTATTCTCTACTATGCATATAGGTGGCGTTGTATTTTAAAAGCGCTCTCACTAAAGAGAAAAAATGCAGTGAAAATAGCAAACGTTTTAAGCTGAGATTTTAAGGGGCTCATATTTTCTCTTTACAATAACTTTTTTTTATAAGTCTGAAAATTACCAAATAAATTGAGTGTATGTAAAACCACTTTTTGAACAGCACCAGAAAATTTCAGATTTTTTGAAACATTTTTTGAAAAAAAATTTGTATTCAGAACTATTCCCATATAGTAGTAGGATAGGCTTCTGAGGATTAAGATTTAAATTTTCTATGATGACAATATGGATATACTTTAGTTAATCTTCATTAATCTAGGCCTGTCGACTGTTTACCAGTCTTCTTTAGTGATATATACCACATTACCACTGAAGAAAATTTAATACTAAAAAAAAAAAAAATTATCATTTATTTTCTAAAATTTATCAAATTGATAATATTAGAAAACTTATTGTTATTAAACTTTTGTATGTGACATTTTATTTCCAAACTCGAGTATTTGTAGCTGAACATGAGCAGTGCTGAATTCTATTCAAGAGACCGAAATTTGGAGTTGAAAACAGAATAAATCAGTGAGAATTGATGTGAAAAATAGAAAAGGAAGCAGGAAACAGTGAGAGAGAAAGGTCTCTTCCCTACAGTGTAAATGGGCATGTGTAGAATTCACTCTCTTTTTACACTTCTTTTATGGCCAGTCTTTGCACCAATAACTGGATGTAATAAGAAGGGAGGATTTCATTTCACACTGTTTCAGTGATGATTGATGGCTCGCATTTTAGGCGCCTCGTTTCAATTGAACAAATCCTTCTGAATAGATTCAAACGAGGTGATTAGGTCTTTACTTAATCACCGTCGACTGCGAATATGCCTATATGAATGGTAACCTTATGATTAATGGAGATCGGTGGAATTTTTCACGCATTCTGATGTTTTCCAAGGTTGTTTAATCCTTTCAACGTCTTATTTGAACACAGATTGCTTTCTTTCTTCTTTATTTCACTTTTTTTCTTATCATGCTGAGTTCATGCTGAGACTTACAAGCACCTGCTTTGCCAACAAGTGCCAATTTTGCACCTTGTGTTTAGAGATTGTAAACGTTTGAGCCAAAGCTTTCTAAGAAGATTATAGTTGCAGTGAAATCAATCATTTTTCTCTTTCGCTCAGTAGTTGTTTAAGAGGTTTGCTAAACACATGTTAAAGGGAAATCGAATTAAAGGTCGAATTTTCCACTGTGTAAGCTGCTTTGAGCATTGGCAATTGGGTTTTTTTTTTCCTTTATCGTAAAAGCGCTTTTAAAAATTGATTTTTGTCCTGTGGATGTTTATTGGCGGTGGATAATGTTTTGCATGAGAATGTGCAAATTATATAGGACAACATTTTATATTATTTATTTTTATTTTTTATTATGGAGGTGCATTTTGTGCCATTGCACTCTTTAATGTGTTGCTGTTGCATTGCAAATTTAATTATTGTTACTGTAGGTGGGATTTGTGTACATGACAAAAACAAACATCCTGATAGAAACACTAATATTTGTCATTCCATCAAGTGGCAGCAGATTAAATTCTTCGTGCCAATCATAATAGAAACGAAATAAAAGAGGTTATTTTGCCTATTTTATGCGTTTTAGGTGGAAATATTCACGTTTTAAGTGCAAGTGGGCACTTTAAAGTGCTGCTTTACGCCATTCGAAGCTGTAAAAAAAGTTGTTTCCCACTTTTAACTTCAGATATGTACCCGGGGACGACTTAACTACACCACAGTCTACTTTATTTTACTAACATTGAGCGGATATTTTTAGTGGTCAAAATACACTTCATTATATTTGATGAAAATGGCCGAATATTGAATGAAATGTCATTGGGGCAATATGCTCGGCATTAATTCGTCTATTGTGATGTTGATTTATAATGCATAATTTTCCATTTTGATGGGTGTGTGTGTGTATAATCTAGATGATTTATAAGGTTACATCCCTTCCTTTTGTCCCTTGTTGACAGAGAGTATTCCTCAGTCGTGGATTTCACTCGTAAAAATTAATGAAGCAGCGACCGATTCATTTTATCAAATATGTTGGCTCTTTTACAGAAAAAAAGATTGAAGGAGAAAAAGTTTTTTCTAAACATTTATGATGAAAAACGGTTTGCATGTACGAATGTTTAGAATTCAGACTTCTGACCCTGTCTAAAGAGTTTTCTTTATCGGTGTCATTGCTGGCTCGCCTGCTATGCACACACACACTGCATTGGCAATTTACAGAAAATTGATACCTTCTGCTGCTGTGAGATTAAGCAATGTGTACCGGAGGTGCAATGGGAACACATTTTATTTTGCCATTTCAACTTTGCAAATGTGTTTCAGGTTCCAGCTTTGGCCTCGTTTAAGCTAATTACACTCATTATCTAACATTGTGTGTGACTTGACTCTCTTTCTTTGCTAGTCAAAACGGATGAAAAAGGGTGTCTTGAGGGTTGCCAATGATAAGTGAACAAATTATGGTAATTGGTTTTTATGAACTTTGCCACGTGGTGTTGTGTAATTGTTTTTATGCATTTTTTGACAGGTAGAGAATGGATGAAGAGTAAAAAACTTTGAGATTTCAATGGTTTAGGTCTTGTAAGGAATCAGATCTGATCAGGTTACAGGTTAAAACATAACTGAATTTTATTTTACACAAATTACAAGTCACAAAAGAAATTCCTCTCTGGTCACATGACCAGAGGATTAAGATTAAGATAATCTAAAGGTATGCACATTGGCATGTGCTACGTCATCTGAATGACCTCTCACAGGTCTTGTGTGTGCCATTATTCCTCGCATTATTCACTGCATTAAAATCTGCTATTTATTTAGTGACATAGGGACCAAACTTAGTTTTGAATTGTCATTTTCCAAAAAACCACGGAGAAAATAAAAAACAATATACGGTATATGCAAAGAAGCGCCAATTGACCCATTTTCTGAAAACATGCAGAAGAACAGCGCAGCACAACTCATGAAACAAGAAAATGTCTAAACAAACATTTAGAAAATATTTTTTAATGTTGGTAGAACATTTTTTATCAACATTTTTTTAATATTCAACATTATACAACATTTAAATGCAACATTTGTTGTATCATTGGTCATCTAATTCAGCAATAGATGTTGATACAACCCATATTCAACTGCTCGATTATTGTTTCATAATGTTAATTTAACATCTATGAACCATCAACATTCAATCATTTGATCAACGTTCAAAAATGTTGATTCAACATTGGGTTGTTTCATGGGAAACGCCAAAAGTCTTGAACAAGAGGCTTTCTTCGCTCTTTATGCTTGGTTTGGTTCCCACTAGGCAGAAATTCCGACAGAAAATTTTTTGCTGCAGAAAATTTTCTGTCAGAATTTCTGCCAAGTGGGAACTAAGCATTATAATGTTAAAACTGATGACGTAAAGTAATTTAAGCATTTTTGATGTGCGATAACGAATTAATAGTGAAGGTTACTCACTACTTGATGGAGGATTTGTAAGAACACATTCAATAGTTTTTCTGCATTAATTCATAAACACTTTAGAGAATATTAGTGAATGTACAGAATTAAGGCATTTATCAAGTTACCTCAAGCAACAGATGTTCAAAACATTACGTTACCTCGTATTTCTAACTACAGATGATTGGAATATATTTTTTGAATGGAAACCCTGTAAATGCGAGCTGAAAAATGTCTTCTGTCATGGTCCAATTACAAGTTTTATTTCCTTGACATTTTTTTAGTGTACGACTGCGCTTTTTTCGAGCATCACTATTTAAATGAAGTGACACTGACACATGACAAGATTTACATAAAGGATGTGCTCGAGTTCACTAGTCTGTGTTAAGGAGGTTGTCAATAGCTGCGGTTTCCATTCTTCTGCCTTTTGGCAGAATTTTATGTCTGAGGATCAGATTTCTTTAGTGGGAAAGAGAGAGGATGTAAGAGGTTTAAAGATGAAATGATAATTTTGAAAAAATTTTGATACAAACAAGTAATTTTTTTTTTTGTTGGTGATTTTTGTTTAACATCACTTTTTTTCTTTTTTTTAATCAGTCGAGCTTTCGTGGAGGCATGTGCTTCATTGTAACATTAGTGAAAACAGTTAAGTGCCTCATTTTGCCATATGCCTAATTCCTGTAGAATTTCTTATCGATTCAAGTGTTAGAACAGTCGCGGAGTTGGCCAAGTAATTTGAAATTGTATTTTGTCTTAATTTATTATGTACAAATTGTTTAAATAGGTTTAAATGTATTTTTTTTTATTAATCAAATTTGTGGGGATAGGGTTAGAAAGATGTTTTTATAGAAATTTCCAAACCACTGGAATTTGCTTATTTATTTGATATTTTGTAATTTTGAATGCGATACGTTTCGCTTTCCTTTTTTTGTTCCGTTTGGTTGATGGTGCGTGACAAGTTTCTTCAGTTATGAAAATGCTCAGTGAGAGGTTGTTTTCATTTTCTTTTTTTTTTTATTTCTTTTTTTTTAAAAAAAAATAATAGAAAAAAAATAAAAATCAAGATTTTTAAAAATGTCGGTTTTCTGTTATAATTTTCAGACGAGAAAAAAATATTTTTTTTTATAGATTTATTTTTAATAATTTAAGTGAAAATTCAATGAAATGTAAACGGGGACTGCGACATAACTCATTAATTTCTTTGATTTTTTTACTTTTTTTTTCGTTTTTAAAGTGGGGTAATGATTTAAAATGTAAAAATATACTAATTTCAAGTTGGCTGCGTTCACAAAGTTATTTCTGAACATGACGTCTAATTATTATTACTAGATGCCACCTTAAAAAAAATAAGATTCACTTTAATATTGATTTTGAAATTAATTAAAAATTCGAGTGTGATGATCGAATTAGCGTTGCAATTAATTCACAACTAATTTCCAAACAACAAAGTAATTAAATTCATCAAAAAACAACAAAAACACAAATATTTATATTTTTATCATCTTTTTCCAGGTATAGAACCATCATTTAGAGATTAACCCTACCTATAGATTTAATCTTTTTTGACAAATGTTTTTTCACTTCCTTTATTGCAGAATATTTTCTATATTCACACTCCCATAATAACATGCACATTCATCATATTTCTGCAACGATAAAACCAAAATGACCTTTTTTTGGTTGAAAAATTGAGATATTTAAAATAAATGTGAAAATAGGTACAAATTCAATTTCTTAAAAGTATCAAATTGAGAGAGATTCAAATCTTGTAGAATTTATTTAGTTGTATATTTTTCTTCATTTATCTGACAACCTCTCAACCCCAGGTTCAATGAACTCCGCTGCCCATAGCTTTCTCTCTGCCAGTAGCAGATAGCAGCACACGCGCTCACTCCCCTGCACAGCTCTTAGTGAAGATGCTGCATCGCATTGAGTTAATCACGTCTTCTAGGCTGGATAATCATTGTGCTTTCTCATTACTTTACTGAACAGTTAGTGTTGAAATCAGACATATAGGCTCGGCAATGTGACAGACCATGATGTCGACAGTTTTCACACATTTTTCAACGACAGTTTGCATCTGGAGTGCTTTTATTTTCCTTCTCCCATTCGTCTCGAGCATCTCGTCGACTGCTGATGATACAGGTTGATTTTGATTGATAATTTAATTTATGCAGGTGTATTAATAGAATTAACGGGGCGTTTATGAATTGTTGACTAATTTTTTTATTTTTAAAGTTGGGAGTGTTTCCAATATTTGCATATTTTATGATTTGTGTATTTTTTAGCATTAAAAAATTCATGAAATTAAGCATAATCTAAAGTAATTAAAAATTTGTTTACGTGTATCTATATATACTTATCGTGTTGCAATATTTAAAATTTTAACGTTTGATGTCTAGGACGGGAAATATGAATGTTTTAGTCAAGACCTGTCTAGAAGTCTTAGATGATGTGATTATGTCAGGTATTTGGATTTCTGCTTTTACGGAGTTTTGAAGTGTATAATTTAGAAGTGAGATACTTTTGACAATTCTGAGATTGAGGCATAAATCTTGCAAGTAATTGGAAGCAATTTAAAACTTGAATGGCAACAATTCTGTGGAAAATCAATATATGTTAGTTGAGGAGATTGAACATTTAATTTAAACTTTTTTTAAAAAAAAAAAAAAAAAAAAAAAAAAATTTAGCTGCTTGTGTTTTGGGTAATCAAATAATCCATTTTATGCAATTTGATAGAAAAAATTTAATTATTGAAAAAATAGTTTTCCGATGGATTTTTTAAATTTTTTTTTAAAATAAATTTTGTGAGTTATTTTAATATTGATCGTGCGAATTTAATATTCACACGAACTAACATCTTTAAGGTAGGAGAGAGAAAGAGATTCATCAAAAGTTTAAAAACTTTTCTTCATTTTTCATCTTTTGCTGAAAGATTTTTCAAAACCGTTGACGGTTCCTGTTTAGAAAAATATTAGAGAAGACGATATTATAACCTGAATAAAATTTTAATAAATCAGGTGTTAAGAAAGTTGTAGGCGAAAATTTAATTTTTTTTTTATCAACAAGAAATTAATAATTTATTTTACAAATTTAACGAAAACAAATTCCACTTTAATTATGCAAATTATATATTTTTTTTTTTACTTTTAATCGATTTTTTGTATGTTTAATGTGTTATTTTAATTTTATGAACAGTTTTGTAAATTATTTGTGAGAAAAAAAAACAAAAAAAAAAACAGAAAAACTATTTTATGGGTTGAAAAACGGAAGTGGTGAACATGTAATTTGCGGTTTCACGTTCTAGTGATTTTAAAGAGTCGTGAAATTGTCGGGAATGATGATTGAGTATCTGTAATTTCAGCTTGCTAGGATAGTTAAGAGGACGTGGAATTTAATGGAATTTAATCTACTTAGTAAGTAGCATCCAAAACTTGCAGCAAGTGCGTTACTATACATTTAACGCTAAGCTTGATTAATCTTAAGACGCCGTAACTTATCCTCGCCTCACGTATGAATCAATTTGAAGCATAGTTTTGAAAGAAAGCCGAAAATCTAGTGAATAAAACAAGTAGACACCGATTGTAATGAATAATAAATCTTTCCTGTCAATCAAACCACACACAGTACATAACACTCTACACAGCCAACTTTTGCTTCATTTTTCGAAGATCTCGGTGCAAACACATCAACTTGCGGAGATATAAAAACAAGGGAAAGTCACAGACATTGGAGAACGATATCGTATCGGAGAATGAAGGCAAACAAGCAGCATGACTGAGCTAAATGTGAGCCAAAGATAAATTTAAGCGGTGCGGTGTGGTGTAACCTTAACATAAACAGAAGTCAAGTAGAAGCAGAATATAAAAGCCTTATAAGTTTTTTTTGTTGTTGAATGGATTGTCATAGCAACCTATGTACTCAATCGAGGACATTAAATATCGTTATTGGTGAAATTTGATTTTAATTAACGTAATTATTTATTTATTTATTTTTTAAAAAATTTTTGGTTTGATTGAGGTTATTGATAGTGCATTGTATTCGTGCTTATGCAGCAAAAATGCATGTTGAATCAAATACAAATGAGAGTTGTTTGTGTCAGCACTAAGCAATTAGGAGAGTGCAGTAATGGCTGCTAAGAGATAAAAAGAAATAAATGGCCCAGGTGTTTTTTTAATGGGTAACTAAGTTGATTTTCCTTGAGATTAATCTTTAACTTGATAATATATTCGCTTCATATCATTAATGGTGACGTTGATCGGCGAAATGATTATGACAAATCTAATTTTTTTATTTTTATTTTCATTTTTATATATAGTTTTTTTTTTGGGGGGGGGGGGGAGAAGGGGGGGTTAGTTTCGCATTAATTTGGAAATGTAAGACTTTTTTTGGTACAAGATTAAAATGGATGTTTAATATGCAGAAAAGTCTCCTTTCACTAAGCGTGTGCCAAGGATAGTTAAGTGCCAACAAGTGACATGCCAAGTGGGAGAAAATGTGCTTGCTTGGTAAAATTGTTTAATTAGTTTTGTTTGTAAAGACTGGAAGGGAAAACAGGTCTGTTTTGTTAATTAGACAAGACGAAAAGAACTTGAAAAGTGTTTAAAAAAGGAATTGAAGCTTCCAATTGCTTGAATATATCAAGAAGCCTTTAGAAATAATTTTTTTTTTGAGTTACCAAAGATGTTATGCGCTATGCCCACATGAATTAAGGTATTGAGAATCAATAATACTGTGTCATGGTTGACAAATATTTGTTTTTCCATTTTACTGGACAAGTGCCAAGCTAAAATGTTGAATCAAGTAAATCTGAGTGAAGAAAAAGAGCACACAAACTTAACACGGACTTAATTTAGTGTTAGTTGTGTTTCGTATTGTGATAACGACCATAATTGTTGAAGCTTACTTAGTAATTATGGCAAATACAAGGCTTTTTTGTCATAAACTAATTTTAATTTTCTCGTGGAAATTGTCTATTTAATGAATCTCGAAATTAACGCTGAGAGAATTGTTGGCACTTGGTCAAAACATTTCTTAGGAATTCTAGGCTTGTCAACAACTTAGAATTAGTAAAAAAAAAAAAAAAAAAAAATTATTTAGAACTGTCATTGAATTTTAATAAAAAGCTTTTTTTTTCTTTTTGTTTTAAGATTTAGTTTATTTATTTTTTTATTTTTTTATTTTTTTATTTTTTTATTTTTTGTTTAAGTGGATGTAAATCTTAATTTACATCATTTAAATGTAATTTTTGTCTTATATTGGAAGCAGCAGGGAAATTGTAAGCCCAGCTGGGTGTGTAAGAATAAAAGGCAAGAGCTCAATATGAAAACTCAGCCATGGTGAAATGGCAGCCATAAAGCAGTCAGTGGTAGTGCTTTGCAAAACAAATATTTCCGCCCTAAACATTTGATTCCTGGCAGCTGTGGGTGTATAGTGCAATACGTGTCAGAGGTGTTTTTTTTTCTTTCTTAGGTTATCTATAGAAAAATTATTTTTATTTGAATGTGAATTTCTACCAAGTTGACAGCAAATGTTAATTACAGCTTCAAAAAACGCGAAAAATATCCAATGTGCATGCACAAGGTATCCAAAATGTACTAACACATGGTTAATATATTTAAATATTTAATATTTATCACATAAACACTAAATATTAAAGGTTTAGGCATTTAAATTCTTTAATCTTTCTTCTTAACCTGCAAAATTGATTTATTAAATAACAACGCTTTTCGGACGAGCTGTTAATCATTAGGTAATTGACGTCTGCAGTTATTTGATGGGTAGAGATTTGCGGGTAAAAATAAAGAGTCAATAAGCACTTAATTCATATTAATGCAATTATTTGCTTGTTATGTGTGCAATGGGAAATTAATGAGTTGTAATTTTTAAAAAAATACAAAAAAAAAAAACAAAAAAACAAGGAAAAGATAAAATAAAAGTTCTTTTAATATTTTTGAAGGCGGCTTCACTTTAATGAATAATTCGGTTTAACTTGAGCTTTAATGTATTGTTAGTAGCAAAGAAAAAAGTGAAAATGAGTCGAGTAGCTACTTTGCTCCTTTCGCAGTTAATTGGATAAACAGGCAAGTCACACGGGACTGTACAAGTTCTTTATTATTCAGTTACTGAGATCTTCTTCCTGCTCAAAGTCTTGTCGTCTTTTTTTAATTTTAAGGCTTATTAGAATTGTGTAAACTTTGAGATTTTTTTATTTTTTTTATATTAGAAGATTTTTGACACTTATTTTTGAAAATATAAATTATTTACATCAAAATTACTGCGGACTACTTAAATTCCTTTTCAACATTTCTGCTTTTCTTATTATTCAAACAAAGTGGTGGGAATGTCTTCGCGCTCTAAATCCGAAAGACAAACTCGAATTCTTTGTTGCCTTAATATCTATAGGTTTTTCAAATTGCAACACATGCTCAAACGGATACATCTTTTTACACTTATTTTTCTTGACTTATGAATAAATTAAATTAAAAATTCAAAAAAATAAATACAACATACAATAATACAACAAACCTTTCGTGACTTTAAGGACACCACCTTTTCGTTTCCTATCTTGTTTTATACAGATATTACCAGATAGCAAGAATTTATTGTCAATTTAGTAGGAGCTCAAATGTAGTGATAAATCAAAGTGGAAATCTTTCCTGTGACGTGTTTTCAGTGGCCATGAGGAGACTTTTGAGTGACCCTCGAGCTCTTACTTTTGAAGAGGAAATCTTTTGGGACCTCTGGTGCAATTTTTTGACCCTTGAATTGAGTAAATGGCTGAGCTGTGAAGTGGTTGGATAAAGTCTTGCACTGTATTGACAATGTCTTTATGAGTCTTTGGCCACTTTGTAACTGTAAAGTTGGCTCAACCAATTTCTGTCTGCTGCGAAGTTTTGCCCTGTTTACTTTTTGGTTTGTTTGGCTGGAATGAAGCCAAGTTGCCGTTAGTGCTTGATTGACATCTCGCATTTCTGTTATTGAGCTGTGGACAACAAAAGTGTTTGCGGTACTGGTACTTTATTAGCTGTTTGTTTCAGCGTGGCACTGGCAGTGAGTAATATCTTTTTAAGTGACAAGTTTTAATGGGATATTACTGTGGGTTTGCACCTTTTCATAACTGCAAATGCAATTTACTTCTGAGTGGCTTAAAGATATTTGGATGTTGTCTTTCCTCCGGATACTACAGGTTATTGCATTAAATGGATGGTCACGTGACACTTGAGGTCAGTTGCAGAAACTTTTCTGTTTATCTTCAATTAAAGGGTCTCAGTTATTTAGTTATTTACAGACCTGATGATAAAAATTGAGTTAAGTTGAAAAGATGAGTTTTTACGTTGTTCTTTAGAGCTGGTCGCGACCAGTCAAATCGCTGGGTTTGTGATGTTACCGCGATACAACTTGCAGGTGCGGGATACTTTGGTGTTATGGTACAGAAAAGCACTCAAAAAATTTGGAAAATTTGACCCAAGTTGTATAAATTTCGGTTGTGTGTAAACGTGACACAGCCGAGTTTTTTTCTTCCTGGAATAAAAAATATAAATGGAAATTCAATTCGCGAAATAACTAAAAATAGAACTACACTGCAAAAAAACAACAATGTTCTCCATTTTTTAGGTTACAAATGTTATAGATTGTTGTCCTGTCGTAATAATTGGCGTCACATGTTTGTTTTGACATCAATTGTGTAGTTATTTGGATCAATTTCTATGAAACTAATAAGATTTTTGGAATTTTTGCACCTGTTTGTTCAATGTGAAGAGTTTCATCAGTTTTTCTTATATATATATCTTTTCTTATATACATCGTAGAATGGAAAAGCGTCTTATTGATATTTGAACTATGGTTATCAATAATGAGGACTGCTACATAACACCAATTTTTTGGTTTAATACTCTTTTCTTTTATCCGGCGATATTCATAATTTCAATAGCTATCAAAATATGTATTTTGGCTCTGGCACCGGTCGTGTTCATGCTTGTCATCCTTTTAATTTTTCTCTTTAAATTTTTGGTTATTGTGCTCATATTCTGTTCATTTCCATTCCTGTTTTTAATCTTCGTGATCAGCGGTGATGAAGGTAAACATTAACATCTTCGATTATACACACGGAACATTAATATTTTTATTGCTTTTTATTATCCTAGAGAAACAAGAGCCATGCTGGAAATTATACTATGACGTCATAAAGTTATTTGGTTTTTAAAACCAATTTGCTTTTTTTCGTGCAATAATAAAACAAAATACGTGTAAAAATTGAAGAAATGTCTAATGTTTTGATGTAAACGTTATTAAAAGTAAACATTGTGAGCCATTACTTTTATTTTGTCGCAATTCTATGTGATATGGCCGTGTAATTGAAATGCAGATTTGTTGTTTGGATGTCAGTTGCACGTCCACGGCGTGCAAACAGAATATAAACAAGCTGCTCAGATAACAACTTGTTTACACTTTGATTCACGTCTAGGTCTGTTGTTGTCGGTTGTGTTGTGGTATTTATTGAAATTGATAGTGAGAATATTTTCATTTTTGACACGATGAGCAACTTTAAGAGCGCTCTTCTGGCTGATTTTTTTCATTATGTTGGTGAACGTGTGTGGATGTAAAGTCACTCGATGTGGAAAGTGAAACCCAGCAAAGTTTGAGGATAGATTTCACGTTTATGTATTCTTGTAGAAGCTCTGAATTTAAGAACTCGATTTAAAGTGAAGTGACCAAAAAGTAGTTTGGTCTTGCTTTATGGCTGTCCATAAGAGGGTGAAAGGATCCAAGAAGGGTGTAATAAAAAATAGATTTGATGGTGATACACTCGACTACTACTTAATGGAGAAACGTAAACTAGATTTTTTTTTATACATTCATCTTGATGTTGTTTTCTCTCTTATGTCGACGTCATACTTGTTGATTGTTTTTTTTTGTTTTGTTTTTTTGTTTTTTTCAAGTGAAATGAATTCAAGTTTTTGTTTATAAAAGTATTGAATTTTTGAATTTTTGAATTAATATATTAAAGATGCTATTCTAATTCGTGAGGTCAGTTTTAATGTAAAAAATGGTACGATAGGTGAAGACATGAAATTTTATGCATTATTTATAAAGTGATCTTACTGTTAGTGAGGTCAACTGGGACTTAATTAAAAGTGACATAAAGAATAAGGAATTTATAAAAAAAAATGACTTGACAGAAAAGTGAACAGCTGTTGTAGAAATGAGATTATAAATTTTGTATTTTGTATTTTGTAAACAAAAAAAAATAAATTAAATTGTTCAATTGATGGAAGAAATGAGATGAGCTGTCAACCAAAATATGAGCCAAGTAACCTAGGTTTTGAAAGCACAGAGATGACACACTAAATAGAAAAATGAATAATAAAAAAATGAACAGAAACTCAAATGTTGTTTCTTCCTTCTTCCAACATTTTTGTTATTATCACCTTAGTATTTTTTGCCTTTTTCCCGCAATTATTTCTTGTTTTGGTTGTTTATTTTGGTCTTTTATGATATTTTTCTTATTTTTTCAAATGAAGATAAACTAGTATAGTGTTATGAATATGTTTGCTCGTTTTTATATGATTTTTTTTATTATGTGAGTTTGGTTTAGGTTTTATTATTTTTTGTGGTTAAGGCTAAAGTAGTTTTTTATCTGTTTGCTTTTGGTTTTTTTTTTTTTTTTTTTTCCCGAAAGAAAGTTATACTTGTGTACAGACAGTATTTTTATTCCCGGTTTTTCATATTGTCGGAACTAAATTTTTCTTTTGTTTTCTCTTATTCACAATTTCTATGGGTCATTTAGACTAAGATTTGTTGATGTTGTACTTAGCAAACCGGTTTAGATTGAGATTTACTTGCCTTGTGGTTTTCTAAGTGAATTCAACCTGTCAAAAAGTTTTAGCCGACTTTATTCATTCTAATCCAATTACACCAGATAATTAGAAACACTCAGATTTAGTCTGGATGACTCATACATTATGTACTAAGATATACAAGAAGTTTCATTATTTATTAGTAAACAAGACACAAAAGAAACAACTGAATCTTCTTTAAAGTAGCTAGTAATTAAGAATTAGACTTTTAAAAATTTATTTGATCGACCTGTATTTGTAGTCGCAGCATGAACTTTGAAAACATGGTATTTAAAGATGAGTTTTTTTTTAGATGGAAAGAATTTTTTTCAGCCTATTAATAAAGGATTTTCTAAAGTAAAACAGCAAATACCATCGGATTATCAAGGAAACAAATAGGAATTCTAAAAAGAAAATCGTTTGTTATGTTTCCTGTTAGATAAAAATGTGTGCAGCTGGGAAATTATTTAAACTCATTTAATTCACCTTTTGATTCACCTTTTGACCACATTTGCAGTTTGTCAGTGAATTAATAATTTTGTTTACATACTCGTTCGGAAATTCAATTTTTCAAGCAGATAAAGAATTAAATTTCTCAATTTATTTGTATTTTCTACTCATTTTGTTGCTAAATGAAACAACAAAAAAAAAACAAGAAATATTTTTGGATGATTTCAAATTGTATTTATAATTTCAAAGTTGCGCAGCAAATGGCTTAGCACAAAATATTTAACTTATGTGTTGGTAGCATCTGTTATGGTCGCACTCAATCCGATTGAATCGAACTGTGCACCACAATTGGAGTGCGAGTTAGTCGCCCACAATCCCAACTTATTCAAAATTCTTTTGGAATCTAGCCAAGCAACTATACTTTATTATCATTACTTTTTTAAAAATTGGAATTCACTGTCCACAGGTCAGCAGTTGGTCACTGATGATGTGGTAAAAGGATAGCACAAGGAGGAGAAGGTCAGATGCATACTGCGGACAGAAGAGACCCGTCTCTTATGGTGGCGACGGTCGTGCAGCGTGGATTGGTCTCTGGCGAGTGCATCCACAAAAGCGAAGAAAACGATGTTGAGACGTGACCTCCTCTTTGGATATGGGAGAAGTTGGGTTTAAAACGGTCAACATCCTGTTCAAGATGGTGGCCAATAGCCAAGACAAATATAAGAACGCCAATCCTATATGATATTATATATATTTTTTTAGTACCAGTGGTTTTTTTTAAGGGAAAAGTAACTGCTGCAAATTCTATATAAAATACTAGAATTATAATTGTAACAAAAAGATATTGAATTGTTACAGGTGCAGTTGGGATTTGAGAATTAATATATTTGCTAAAGGGAGAATAAAGGTGTGATAAATAAGATTTTTAGATTGCGGTTAGGTGTCCAGGGATTGTAATAGGGCAGAAAGGAAATGGTTCGATCAGAGTCTTGTTTGTCCCCTGGTTGCTTTTTTCAAGTCTTCAAGCAAGTTTAGGTGATTGTGTTCTTAAGGAAATGCTAAGAACATAGGAAACCAATATGTCTTCATTGCTTTAGGATCGATTTCACCTTCTCACTGCTTTGGTCATTGATTATGTCTGCTGCTTTTCTTGCATCTGATCAACATGCTCGCTGGAGTTGATGGTGGCTGCTGCATCTGTTGTTTGCTGAATATTTATGTAGTCAGATGAGGTTCTTGGTTCTTGTAACTACTTCTTGTTTTTCTTTTGCTTTGCTTCTTTTGCAATTCGCATTGGAATTAAAGTTTAAAACATTTTAAAATTCTTTTTGTTTTTATTTCATCAAGTTTTTTAACCAGTTTTTTGGTTTTCTTCTTTTATTTATCACTTTAAATGAGATCTAATTAATAAGGAATGGAATTAATTGGTATATACTGTAATTTGATTACTATTTGATTTTTTTTTTTTTT